>CM002485.1:7401694-7417220 GCA_000325765.3 Leersia perrieri
GCTACGTGCAGATCTGCTACGTAAGTTGTACATGTCAAAACCGAGGACGGTTTTCCGTGAAGAAGGGGAGGATGATGTGACCATGACTATGACGGATAGAACCATTGATCATGTCATATACCCACAGGTGGTCTCGTTTCATAACAAGTGTCAATTTAATCTATTCAAGAATATGACACTACCTGATAATGTATGCGTTCATCTGTTCAAGACCAATCAGGGCTGCATATGGAAGATGAACATGACGGACATGGTACATGCAGAAGAGGAGATGAAGGCCGCCGCGTTCTAGAATCCAATTCGGCCACCCGATGCAGCACAAATTTCAAACGGTCACCAATTCTACATACGACATCCGTTTCATGCCCATGAGCACTTGATGGAAAGCTTTTGGAGTCCTCTTTCCATTGGATCCAACCTCATTGTCAAATTCCATCTGAGTCATCGGCAATTAAAGAAACAAAGGGCTGCATTGTCAGTATTGGGCCTATGGGTCTGTAACTTCATCTGGGACCCCGGCCCAAGTGGGGCCCAGGGGGGCTGCACCCCAAACCAAGGGAGGACGTCCCTTTGACCTCCTCCACCCCTTAAATAGCTAGTTACCCCTTCAGGGTTAGTGGGTTTTTATTAATTGTTAGTATAACCATTGCTACTTCGCTTGCAGCGCACGTGTCGACTAGACCGTCCGTCTGCTTGTTCAGAACCCATCTTATCGTGTATCGATCTATCTTTGAGCGTCTTGTTTATCTAGCAATTCAGATGCTTTTATCTTGTTCTTACTTGTTCTCGATTGTTTGCAGGAATAGGGTTGATCTGCACCGGCAAGATCAACAAACCCTAGGAGAGGTGTATCGATCGCTAAGGCGCAACACAACAACGTTTCGTAAGGTTGTAGTCGGATCGTCAACGTTTCTCCAATTCGTAGTTATCAGCAACTCACCGAAAGATCGGGCCACCCTCGTGCACATCATATATTGTTCCTAGTTCTCTTTCCGTGTTCCAAACCAGCGTGTCCAATCTTGTCCCACCTTGCATGAAGAAAGTATACCGCGTTTCTCGTTCCGATTCCATGACCCCTACTTGATTGATGACAGCAGAAAACCAAAGGCACTAATTAGCATATAGAATTATCCTTTTAATTCTCTGACGTGGGAAAACGGAGACTGGCACTAACTCTGTCTGGCAGCGCTCGCTACCACCACCAGTCCCCGCATTCAGCCGCCCCTAGCCAGATTATATTTTGCGGCGGAGATTTTAGATCCATCCCCAAGAAGGAGGGGGATGTGGACACGATGAAACCAGAAGCAAGCTAGCAGGTCGACAGTGCCATGCTTTCCTCGCCGCATTAACATACGTCCCTGCTAGCTCCACCATACTCTTGCTCTTGCCGGCCAGATCTACCGCAAAGACCACGCCCAATACCAATTTGTCACTGTGCTCGTAGATGCCACCTCGCTGTATAGCCTTGTGTGTGTGCTACGCCCCCGCCGTCGCACCGTCCAGCCACACTACCACCGTCGATTATACACACAATATGGTGTAGCACCGAGCTTGGGTCAACATCAGCCATCTCGGCTCGCTGTAACGGTTTGCTAGGGCGGTGCTGTGGTGACAGGCGGGGACCTAGGGAGATTGGCTCCGGTGCTAGGGTTTCTTCCTCCTTTGTGCCAGCGCAGGAGCGACATGAGGAGCATTGTATCTTTGAGTATGTTTCTTGAACATGTTAATATTTATCACTCCTTCCATCCCACAATATATGTTATTTTTGAGTTCTATACACTAAGTAAAGAGATTGTTGGGGGAATGGCTCCGGAGTGTGCAAAGGCTATCCCGGAGCCATCCGGCCGCCAGGATACAAGCTAGATACGTTTTTAAGTTGAATATGACTCAAGGTTCTTGTATTTATATTTTAGGACAAAACTAATATTATAATTGCTATTTTTTTGAAAGCGAGCAGGATAATACGTTTTTTTTTTCCTTTAACAACAGCTGGATGCGCTTAAACTCTGTATATAATAAAGCAGAAATAAGGGCAGCAGCCATATCTATACCAATTTTAAAAAATTGAAGATGATTCTGACCTATTTATGTCTTCTATGAGTTTTTCAACCGTCAAAAGTATTTCCATGACATCAGAAAAATCAGACATGATGTCAGCGTCCGATTTTCCAGCATGGACAATTTTTCTCCGGCATCCGGTTTTTAGCGATCCCACCCCTGGACGCATCCATTTCCGCAGCAGCCCAATGAGGCAGTGAGTCTCACCACAGCCCAACAAGGCTACAAAAACAATCCTCCCAATCCCTTAGCATTGTATTCGCACAACGATTCCATGTTTGTTCCATACCCAACCTCTTAATTAACTTATTAATGATGCAGTTATTTCCAAAACACTCAACATAAACAAGTAATTCCAAAGATGAACAACAGATAGAATTTTACGTGCCAAGACAGAACCCAATAAATTTAATTACACCGCCACCGACTCTAGCAGGAGTCAGAGGAGAGCGGACGACACGGCGGCGGCGTTGCTAGCGGCGGCGACGGCTGTCTTTGCTGGTGGTGGTCGGCCGGGCTTCACGGAGTGAAGCTGGCTGGCCTGTGTCCTTCCTGGCGGTGACGGTGTCGTCTCTTGAGTCTTCGGCACGGCGGCAGCGACTCTCCCGCCTTGGGTCGTCACGTTGTGGGTGCGACGACGGTGGAGCCTCTGGTTGTTGGGCCTTTCTCAAGGCCTTCAACGGTGCCTTGGAAGGTCGTTGTGGATTCGTCGGCTGTCAGGAGAAGGGGCTGCTCTTCCTCCCTTTTCTTCTAGGTGCAGGTATGGTGGTGGCCAGCGATGGCGGCGTGTGCGCATCCCGGCCTGTAAAGCTCTGTGAGAAGGGCTTGACATGGGGGCCGTTTAGCGGCTTGTCGGTTTGTCTCTCCTTGTTTTTTCCGGTGGCGGGTGGCAACAGGTCGGCCATTGGGACCTTGCTGGTTTGTGTCGTTGTCTGCTCAACGCTTTCTGCAGTAGTGCTCCCTCCCTCCTCCTGGGGGGTGTTCTATGCCTGCGGACTGTCTGTAGCTTCCTTCAACACCGATTGGCAGGGTCGTGCTTGTGTGCAGGTGTTCGGTGCACAGGTGTAGGTGCATACAACATTGGATGGCTATCACTTTGGACGGGGTGGTGCGACGGATCTTGGGGTGAAAACCTTGCCCGGTGTGCCGTTGCTAGCAATGGCGACACTCTCGGGCGCCGTTGACCTTGTTGGAGGCGTTGTTACAAGACCTTCTCCCACTCTCTTTTAGGATCTCTCCAGGTGAAAACCTTGGATTCTTTTAGGATCGGGTGATGTCGTTGTTGTATCGGCGTGACCTTCTTGAAGGCTTCGTCTTAGGAGTTTTTCTGCTTTGGACTGTTGTTTGGAGTGCCCAGTCTGTGGTTTTAGCGTCCTTTGTTTGTTTGGGTTTTGGCCAGTTTTCCATAATAAACCGTGCTGATGTTGTGAGGTTTTTGAATCCGGTTTTCCTTATAAACTAGATCAATTCTTTTCTTCTATAAGAAATTACAGGAGCTCCCTGCCCTCTTCGAGGTTCCTCGAAAAAAAAACAAAGAGTGCATGGTAAGGGAAGGAGAAAGCCATAGATTGAAGGAGCAGCACCGGATTGGCGGATTTGATTGCCTGGAGGTCTCCGCCATCCCATCTCCGCCCGACCGTCCCCCTGAGGTCTCCGTCCCTCTCGAGGCCATCGCAGGCCTATCACAGACACCACACCATCCCATCCTCTCTCGCCGCTGCTCTCTCCTCCCCTACGGGCGTCACCTCCAGCTTCGACACGCTGTATTCCCACTCACCTCACAAGTGCATGCTTCAGTGTCGGATGGACTGGATCTGGAGTATTTCTTTGGAGTTTGGAGAGGGGGGAGCAGCTTTAGCCATTGACACCAGCTCATTTCGTATAGAGCGAGATAACGACAGGTTTAAGCAACAGATTTGATGGGCCACAGATTAGCCATGATTTAGTGGGTCACAAATGCGTTATTTTTTTATTTATCAACTCTCCCACGGCTCCAAACTCCACATTTTATTTTTATCTACGGTCTAAGACTAATTTACAGTAAGCTAAATATATAGCTGAGCCAAGCCTAGGCAGCGTGATAATAAATTTGGTTCAAAGAAAAATTATTTTTTAGAGGAGAAAAAAAGTTTCAGTTGAATGTAATTAGTGTGGCTTTAGTCAAGCTAATGGCCACCAACAATGTCGTGAATCGCCTATTGGGTGCGCGGGAGAGGATCATCACCGGCAAAGGTGAGTAGGTGACGTGTCATCTCAATGAGTTGCCTGATGAAAGAGTAATGTTAGTGGTCCAAGGGCAATTCATCCCCCTCGGGAATTATTTCCCATCAATCCCCTCAAAGGCTCAAACCTCTCCCTATCGAGGATTAGGGCTTCCTTACGGTATCTTATACTAGTGATAGGTGGGGTAGTACAGATGAAATCCAACCATCGATTATTAAAGGTATTATAGTTGTCGATGCGTGCAATCGACACGCGGGGATCCGGGGGACCCCCTTTTTCGGTTCGGCACGAGGGTGCAGTACACCAAGGCTTGAGCTAAGGAGCAGAAGAAAGTGAGCAGGGGAAAAGCCCACTAAACACTCATGATACCAGGGTTTATACAGGTTCGGGCTGCTGAGGAAGTATAATACCCTATTCCTGTTCTTATTATTGATATGGTGGATGAAGGATTACAAGGAGGAGTTCTCTCCTGAGTGGGGCTAGAGCTGATGACTGAGGCGTGATGCAACGTGAATCTATACTTGTGATCTCCTAGGAATGAGCCAACTTCCTCTATAGGGGACCTGGGCCTCCTTTTATAGTGCAGGGGGTCACCACAGTAGCCCTGGGTTTCTCCTCCTCCACTCTATGCCGTGGAGCAGTTCTTGTCCTGCCTTGTTGGGGGACTACCCCTACGCCTGCTCAGATCGCCATGTTGTGAGAGTTGGTGAAGAAAACGAGTACGTGGACGCCATGCTTCTGACAAGGGGGGAACGGTTGACCACCTACTCCAGCGGGGCCCACCTATCGGCGGCCCCCTGCCTGAGGCAAAGACGACGCAGCATCCACTACACCTGCACATTCTCTCTCCACGCGGCTGCTTCGGCATTAAATGCGACGGTGACAAACCAGGGGGTGGGGCGTGGGTGAGCTGATGGCGCTGTCAGCCCGTGACAGCCGATGAGGACTTCCTTGCACCCTTTCTGCGTGGGGCGAAAGGTGATGATGACCACTGACGAACGCGCCTCACATCGCATTAAATGTGATGGGGGCAGCACCTGTCCGCCGCATTAATTATGGCATCTGGGCTCGTCTCTCCCACGGGAGAGGTGTGGGTCGAAGGGGTAGGGGTACGGGTTATCCCGAACCCTATGTTGTGGCAAAGAATGGCCTTCGGGCAACCTCCAGGTCGACCCCTCCCTGGGCGTGCCACGTGGCCGCCTGTGGCCCGGTCTGCTATAAATCGTTGGGGCATGTCAGCGGGGTGCCTTGGCGATGAAGGCGTCATCATTCTCAAGATATCGCTATCTAATGATACCCTCGGGCCCATGTCACCGACAGTAGCCCCCGGTGTAGACTGGGACCAGAGCGGGGTTCAGGCGTAGTCAATGCCTTATTCCTGAGTGGATGGGCCCGGGTAGATGAAAGTATCGCGCAGCAGTAAACACCGGCCTGCTGATTGCGCGCTTGCTTAATCTTATCCGGGTGGGGGGCGCGTCATTTGGGCCACGTGCATGGGAGGGCCCATCTGATTGCCTATCTCCCTATCTCCCTTAGTTCCGCGTAGTGCGCCTGGAGGGTGAGAACCCCAAATGGCGCGGAGTCCCAAGCGGCGCGACGTGTGATAGTGGTGCAAGATTAATGCCGTGGAATACGAGGGGGCCGCGGCTGCGTATAAAACGGATCCGCAAGGAAGGGGATCAGTTTCTACGCACTGCTTAGCCATCACCTCTTTATTTCCTGCACTTTCGCCTCCCCAACTCCTTCCCCGCCTCCGGCTTCTCCGTACCCTTCAAGCGACTTGCTCGAGATGGCTCGCGGCACACCTCTAGAGCCGGGGAGCGTGCTCCCGATGTCAGTGGTGCGCACCGCGGTTATCAGACGCTTTATGAAGAAGTACCTGCCGCGCGGCATCCGCTGCGGCAGCGATATACCGGCGGAGCAGCCCCCCGTGAAGATGGTGTTCTTCACCTCCTTCGCCATGGTTGGGCTGGTCCCGCCTTTTTCGCGCTTCTTCCTTGACGTGCTGGAGTTCTACGACCTCTAGTTGCATCACCTCACCCCCAACACGGTCTTCTACCTCTCCATCTTCGCATATACCTGCAAGATGTTCGTAGGGACAATGCCGTCACTTCAGTTGTTCCAGTAGTTCTTCCGCGTGTGTAAGGCAGGGACTTCTGGGCGGTGGGATATGTTGCGATCCAATCGCGCAACGACAGGGCCACCCCCACCGCCTTCATTGAGATCAACCCTCGTTCTCGGTGGGAGAACTGGAGGGCAAATTGGTTCTACACCGACTTGGGCGACCACCCCCGCCTTCTTCTTTCGACGGGGATCCCGGCGAACCAGGAGATTTGGGGGGCCCGGTCACGCGTCGGGAAGGAGCTCGATGGGGTGATGGACAGGATAAGCTATCTCCGAAGAGGGGGCTTGTCCAGCCATGCCGTCTACCGGGACTACCAATGGCGGCAGATCTCGCCGTTGCAGGAGAGACCGCGGCCAGCGCACAAGTACATGAACTTCAACGATGTTATGCACACCCATGTCGGCCGGGAATATGATTGGAGTGAGAACGACCTCGCCATCCTGGTCCGCCGCACCCTCGGCGTCAACGAGATGGCGCTCACGGTTCTACCACCGGGGTTAATCCCGTTATGCTAGGACCCCACGCGCCCGGAGATTCTGTAGGTGCAAAGCATCGTGGGGGACGACGTGGGCTCCTCGGCCGCTGCCGCGAGCGCCGTTCCGGAGAATGACAGCGGCGGCTCCGAGGATACTGAAGACAACGTAGCGATTGGGCGATTAGCCTGTCGGTCGTCAGATGGGAGCGGGGCCGCTCCCCCGGACCCGAAGGGCAAGCGAAAGGTGCCGGAACATGACTCCGCGCCACCCCCATCACCTCCACGTGGCAGCGGGGCTGAACGTGCAGTCCCCCATCGCCAGCCAAGAGGCTCGATGGCTGCGGGCTCGGAGGCCGTGGCAGCAGGAGAGGCCACGGCGCAAGCGCGGCGACCATGATGACGGCGGCCACATCGACTGCGGTCGAGGGCACTCCGGTGGCAAGGGCAGATGCGGAAGCGGACGGCCCCCGGGGAACGGCGGGGGCAGATGGCAGCCCCCGGGTAGGTGCAGGGTCAGCGGGCATCAGCCCAGCAAATCCTTCTGGACCTCCCCCGAAGAAGAAGAGACAGAGCATCTCCCGTGTCACCTGGAGTTTCGATGCCGCCCGAAGGTAATGCCTTATAGACGGCTACACATTCGGATTTTTGCATTGCTTTTTTTTTGGTTCTGGGTCTTCTGATTACTTTCCTGTTGATATTTCCTTAGCCACGAGCACCAGCACTACCGCCCCAAGGTGGCGCCCAAGGGCAGCTCTTCCTTCTGCTCGGGGGAGGAGGCTCAAGGGAGGTCTAGGTCGAAGGGGCCCGCCGCTCAGGGATCGCCCTCCACGCGTTCGGGGCAGGCGCTTCCTGACGAGGGGGCCCGTTTGGGGGAGTGGCGGTGAGTGCACCTCAGGGGCGACCTGAGGACCCATCCCGGCCAGTTGGTTTGGGGGAGACTGGTTCGGGTGCCACGGTGGGGACAACGTCGGGTGACAGGGAGCAAGCGCCGGAGCCCACCCCACAGCGCCAGCCAACACCGCCATGCCAACCGTCGCCGCCACGTCAACCATTGCCACCACCCCAACCGCCACCAGCATCAAGGCTCCCAGCATCCACGGGAGGCCAGGCGCCGTCGGCATCGTCGAGGCCGGCTCGTGCCATCATGGGAGACAGCGGCGGAAAGCTCTCTTCTTCCCGCCCTGCCCAGGTTGTAGACCTCGGCTCGAGCTCCGACTCCGACTCTGGGGGCGCTCGAGTGGGGTTTCTGGCTGCCCTGGATACCGAGCCCCTTGTGCGATCATAGGAGTGAGCGAGGGGGATCGTGTTCCGGGCGTTGGAGGAGGCCAATGCGGTTTCCCTGGAAGGGGCTCTAGGGGCAGATCGAGGCCTTAGCGGCCAGAGAGGCTGAGGTGGAGCGTCACCAGGCCGAGGTGATCGCCCAGCGATCCAAGCTGGCAACCATCACCAAGGTTGAGGGCTTCATGCCGAAGCGGGAGTTGGCACACCTGGAGCGTCGGCTGGCAGAGGTCAACGAGGCCTTGAGGACACCATTGTGGAGCGGCATACCCTCGACCTCCGCATTGACGTTGCCGCCGCCGCCAAGGAGGGAATCCGCGTCACGGCGGGGCAGTTTCTCCGTGAGCTCAACAGCCGAGACCGAGAGCTCCAACACCGCGATCGCGTTCTGCGTGATGCGGAGGCTGCCGCAGCTAGCGGCAACGTTGAACTCCGGGTTTGGGAGGACGGCCTCTCAGAACGGGAAAGGGTCTTGGAGGCGGATGTAGCGGCCCTGGAGAGGACCGTTGCTGAGCGCGAGGCAGACGTGCGGGGGCGTGACGCCACCATGCAACGGGCCCAGGAGGGGGTCGCCCGGAGCCTGAAGGCCCTCGAGGAACACGAGCAGCAACTCGTGGCCTCCACACATCGGGAGCAGGAGCTGGGACGGCGGAAGCAAGAGGTGGCCGCCCAAGAGCAGGCGGCAGGCGCTGGGGCCACAACACCGGGCCTGGAGGAGACGCGTCGGCAGATCGCGGAGCTAGAGCAGACGCTCGACTTGGGCATCCGAATCATGGCTGCCTCCGTCGCTCGGCTTCATGAGGCAACCCGCGAGGTGGGAGTGGAGTGTTCGGTCCGACCCTATGGGAGCTCCACACTGGGGGGATTGGCCACCCAGGTGGACGTGCTAGCGAAGGGGATTGTGGAGGTGCCAGGGAAGGTCGACGAAGTGTCGAAGGACTCGTCGTACGACCTGGCCCACCAGGTTGCGAGCCTGATCCTGGCAAGCTACTAGGCCCGCGACCCAGGCTTCAATCCCTACGTCCCTACCGACGATTTCCCCGAGGGCACCGAGGAGGACGCTCGACGCCGCGTTGCGGATGCTGTTGAGGCGATCATGGTGGGCTTTGACGGGACTCCACCGGCATTCTCCCTTGCCTATCATGATGACGACGTCGATGATGCCGAAGCCTCCTCCGACAACCCGCCGGCTACTTAGGGCCTTTCGGCTTCTGCGCTTGTTTACCTGCGCTTGTAAATATTACTGTTATACTTACTCTATTGCACTAATGCTGTGGCGATTTATGGCAGCCGTCTTTACGACTTGTCCGTGTCTTTATTATACTTCCTGTATGCAAGTTTTTCTTTTTGATTAGTGACGTTATTGATGTAAAAAAGATGGTTGTTGTGGCTCCCTGTCTCTATCTGTCCTTTGTCATTGGAGCCGGTCCGGGCTCGAGCGGCGTGCATCGGCCATTACTGGCGCCTTCCTCAGGGCTCCGGGTGAAGACAAACGCATAATGGGCCAGCGGGGGTGGCGCAACGGAGGGATCAAGACTGGCGTGACAGGACGTCCACCCGAGCCTCCAGGCGTTGACGACCCTAGGACACAATATACAGCGGTGCCTTCACCCTCCACACCTTTAGGGCATTTCAGCTAGGGCGGGCATGGCCCGAACATCACAAGACGCAGCATCCCGTACACATTTTTCAAATATAGGTAGAGAAGCTTGCGGCAGACCCGGCTGCTATAAAGACATGCAAGATACGAAATATGCAATAAAAAGTGCCCATTATCTTTGCTGATTGGAGAATGGCAACCGTACCCATATATATACGGAGTATATATGGAGCCCCCGGCCAACTTGTCGTGTGCATAGTGGCGACTGGTTGGCCTAAGCTTTTGGTTAGCTTTGGCTTGCGCATTCCCTGCATTTCATTCCACTGTTTGGTTAGTTGGTCATAGAAAGAAAATGGACAGAGCAACACCCTGCTCTTGTTCTGTTCGTGCGATCGGGAGCTGGTCCGGGTCTGGGTAGTGTGCGTTAGCCGATGACCGGTGCGTTTATCGAGGTTTTGGGCATGAGCGAGGGCATGCAGGGTCAGCGGGGGCAGCCCAACGGAGAAATCGGGACTGGCGTAACAGGACATCCACCTGAGCCCTCAGGCATTGACCACCCTGGGGCACCTGCATGCATCATGGCCTTACTTTTGACCCTCTTAGGGCTTACCAGCATTGGGCGGGCAGGGCCAGGACATCGCAGGAAGTCAACATTCACGATGCACGTTTCAAAACAAGGAGAGGGAAAGCACACTGCACATTTAATAATTTATGAAGAAGCGAAATAGAAGCATAGTTGTATGTTCGTGGTGACTTGAGGTGACTTGAAGCATAGTTGTATGTTGAGGGAGCCCCCGGCCAACTTGGCGCACACATTGTGGCAGCTTAGCTGGCCTCAGCTTTTGTTTATATGGTGCACCATGCGGCTTACGGGTAAAACTTGAGCAGGTGGGAGATGTTCCACGGGTTCGGCAACGGTGTGCCGTCCTGCGTGGCTAGGCGAACTGCTCCGGGGCACGGACATTGGAGACAACTTGCTCAGCCCTGCTCGTGATTGAACACGGCGTAGGACGAGGTCGTTGACTTGCAGTGTTCGTGGGTTGACTTTCCTTTGATAATAGCGGCAGAGGCTTTGCTGATAACGGGCCACGTGTAGCGCCGCGCGGCGCCGCCTTTCCTCGAGGTAGTCCAGGTCATCACGACGCAAGTTGTCTTGGTCGGCCTCGGTGTAGAGAGTGGCTCATGGAGATCCAAGAGTGAACTCGGAGGGCAGGACCGCTTCTGCTCCATAGACCCGAAAGAACGGTGTTTCTCTAGTCGCTCGGCTTGGGGTTGTTTGGTTGGCCCACAGGACTGCTTGCAGCTCATCAATCCTGGATTCTCCGTGCTTCTTGAGCTCATTTTAGGTCTTCGTCTTTAGGCCTCTTAAAATTTCCGCGTTTGCTCGCTCAGCTTGGCCATTGCTTTGTGGGTGAGCAGGCGAGGCGAAGCAGAGCTTGATGCCCATGTCTTCGCAGTACTCGCCAAACAGCTCACTTGTG
Source organism: Leersia perrieri (assembly GCA_000325765.3). Lineage (NCBI taxonomy): Eukaryota > Viridiplantae > Streptophyta > Magnoliopsida > Poales > Poaceae > Leersia > Leersia perrieri. The sequence goes on from CM002485.1 coordinate 7,412,935, forward strand.
AATTGGGTGTCGTTGTCCGTGATGAGCCTGTTGGGGACCCCGAACCTTGCTGTGATGCCTCTCATGAACCGTACTGCCGAATGCTTGTCGATGACGACCACAGGATGGGCTTCGCGCCACTTGGTGAACTTGTCGATCGCCATGTATAGAAACTTGTAGCCGCCGCGTGCCTGCTTGAACGGGCCCATGATGTCCAGCCCCCAGACTGTGAACGGCCATGAGAGCGGTGATGAGGACATAACTAGCTTAGATATGAGCATGACTACCTTATATATTCATCAACCAAAGGTGTATATGTTCTATGTTAGATTTACTTATTATATATTTGAACAAATATTGCTACACAATGAATTTCGTGTGTTTTCATTTGTAGAGGTACTTGCTTGGGAGAAGAAAAAGAATCTGGGCATGAGGAATGCATGGATGATCAAAGAAGTTGATTGGGGACCAAACCAAGACCTTCTCCAAGTCTACTCCTACCTCATCACGTCACATTTGGACCATAGAAGACAAGAGACCAAGTTCTACACGTTTTGGATTCGGATTCGGGCCTCCTGACAGCATCAACTTAAAACGGACATTGCCGTTGATCTAGAAAAGTTCTTGAGGCTCACGAGTACTTGTTGGAAAACTTATGGAGTCTACTTTCAGATGGCTTTGGTTTCACGTCAAAATTCGTCCTGAGTCATCGGGAATCATCGAAACAATCTATGTACCTCATCCAGTCCGAGTCAACTTTGGACCTGCGGTTGTGTCGTGGGCTTAGGCCCATAAGGAGGACGCCCCTCCCTGGTTGTTTTGTAACCCTAGGACGTCCCTAACCTATATATATCAGTAGCCGTTGCCTAGGTTAGGGTTGGGTTTTGCTTAGATTATTTCTGTCAAGAACAGTTTCGCCGCTTGCTCGGTTTGTAAGACCCCAACTCGTGAGCTTAATCATTCATCTGCAATTTTGGTTGCTATCTATCTCGTTCTTGTTTGTGTTCTTCGATTCGCAAACAGGGATTAGACTTCTCGGCGAGGCCATCTGTGTTCCGGCACGGGTGGTAACCAGAGGAGACGTGGTGCTGTGATTGCGGGGCTCAAGAAGCCGGATCGACGTGTGTTGCGACTCCGCCCAAATCGTTGGTTATCAGAGCCTTTCGGAAGATCGGGTACCCTAGTCTACATCAAGCGGAATGGTTTGCAATGCCTAGGCCGGTTGATGTGTCTTGTTTGGCATGGAATTGGCATGCCTGGCACCGCCACACGAGGTCAACTGCATCCTCAAGCACCGTAGGCCAATAGAAACCTTGGCGGAAGACCTTCCCTACCAAGGTACGGGAGGCTGAGTGCGCTCCGCACTCACCCTGGTGGATCTCGGCTAGAAGCTTGAGACCCTGTTCCCGAGTGATGCACTTCATGAGTACTCCGTTGGCACCGTGCCGGTAGAGTGTCCCTTCCACTAGCACGTACCTTTTGGACTTGCGAGCAATGCGCTTGCTTTCCTCACGAGGTTCGGGCAATGATTCGTCCTGCAGCTACGCCTGGATTTCAGAAATCCATGCCATCTGGTGCGGAACGTCAGTTCCGGTGGGGTCAGGGTGTGGCCGGCCCATCCGGTCCGGAGTGCCGGGGGCCATCCGACTCCTGCCTAGGGGGCGGTTCGGGGGGCGCCGATGGCTCCATGAGACTTTCTTCGAATGCGCCTGGCGGGACAGGGGCGCGTGATGATGCGATCCTGGATAGCTCATCCGCTAGGGTGTTGTCTTTTCTGGGAACACGGCGTAGCTCGAGACCATCGAAAGGGCGCTCCATCCGGCGCACTTCCTTCACATATGCCTCCATCTGAGGATCGGTGCATTGGTACTCCTTGGAGACCAGGTTCACGACTAGCTGCGAGTCACCGAGGACTAGCAGGTGACGAATGCCGATGGCCGATGCCGCCCGCAGCCCTGCGAGGAGACCTTCGTACTCCGCCATGTTATTTGTGGCCCGTAAGTCGAGCCGGACATTGTACCGAAGCACATCGCCTGTCAGGGATGTTAGGGTGACGCCCGCGCCAGCCCCGTGCAGGGTAAGCGAACCATCGAAGTTCATTACCCAATGCATGGTCCACTGGCCGCGATCTGCCGCACTCTCGGGCTCGCCCTAGGGCTAATCGCTATCAGTCAGCGGAGTCCATTCTGCCATGAAATCAGCCAGTGCTTGGCTTTTGATCGCGTGGCGGGCCTCAAAATGTAAGTCGAATTCTAACAGCTCTATGGCCCAGTTGACTACCCATCCCGTGCCCTCTCGGTTATGCAAGATCTGTCCGAGAGGGTAGGACTTGACCACTGTTACCCGATGCGCTTGGAAGTAGTGGCGCAGTTTCCGGGAGGCCGCAAGCACTGCGTAGAGCATTTTTTGGGCCTGCGGGTAACGTGGCTTCGCATCCCGTAGCCCCTCAGTGATAAAGTAGACTGGCCGCTGCACCTTGGGGGGCCTTGATTACTCTGTCAGGTGCTGGCATCTTCGGTGTCCAGGGCCGTGGGACCACTCCTCCCTCCGGGGCCCTCAGGGCCGCGCTGGGTAGGAGGGGTCCATTGGGCCCCCGGACCTGGGGGCGGGGCGCCGCTTCGGGGCTCGGGGAGCCCTAGGCCACCTCCGATTCCGAGGGCTTCCTCCACCGGCACCGTCCCGAAGTTGCCTGCCTCCGAGTTATGCGGGGTTGGGGGTGACTGGGAGGCTAGCTCGTCATCACACTCCACAACCAGTGCTGCACTGATCTCCTGGAGGATGCTTCCAGATATAACAGGAGTGGTTCTCCTTGCCGTGGGGCCACCAATATGGCTAAGCAAAATCTAAATAATCTAGCTAAAACATTATATAGTTCTAGCTAGTCAAATTATTAAACCCCGGTTAACAAGGCATAGGATTCAATAGGCTTTGTATAGGACTACCACCCATCACATTCAAAAATAAATGCAATATTTGAAGTATAGCAAAAACTATTGGATCAACATGCTCAAAGATGTTAAGGACTGTGTGACTTACCTTGCAAAGCGGGTTCGGGCTCTTCCTCGAAAAAGAACGCGTCCTAAGGAACGGCGAAAACTAAAGGCAAAGAACAAAACGACCAAAACAGCACATAAGAACACCACAAAAGCTCCAACTAACATTTCTAGTATGTAGATCTCGATTTTTAGAGAATTTTACAATTTGAATCACCCGAATCGGAGTTCGGATGATTTTATTATGAATTAAGCAAGTTTGGCTTATACAGAAAAGATTATGACGTAATAATTATTTATTTTTATATTTTAAAGAAGAAGATGATTGCATCATAAAGAAACGGACGGCCGAGATCGATCCATTGAATCGAACGTCTCAGATTAAACCGAGTCAAACCTCGGTCAACAGATGCCACGCGTGCGTTGACTAGCCTGCCACGTAAGTAAAGAGAAAGACATGGCGGACGAGGTGGCATGCCACGTCGTCGCCGGCGGTGAGGGCAAAGGAAAAGCGGCGGCGACGATCTACAACAGAAAAAGAGGGTACCGGGAGAGAGAGGACGGCGAGCCGGTTCTTACCACGGAGAAAACGACGACGAACGACGACGGGAGGTGGCCGGCGGCGAGGTTCAACGGCAAAAGACGGCGGCTTGCGGGGTCGGCGACGAAGACGGATGGTGGGACGGTGTTCTCCTCGGTCTTGCGAATCCAACGGTCGTGGCGGCGACGAGAGACGACGACCGAGGCGACGGCAGCGGCTTGCCGAAGGTCTCCGGCGAGCGGCGGCGGTGGTGAGCGCACGGAGGCGGCGAACTAGAGCACGGTAGAGCCGCTCAGTTTGGGATGGAGAGGAGGGGACCAAGGGGGTACTATTTATAGCCCCGGGAGGGAGAGATCGGGTCCGGAACGGAGGAACTCGGCGCCGGAAAAAACTAGGTTTCAGAGCTTCGGATGGCTTTGGATAGAAGAAAAATCCTCGCGATTTACCGCGTAATTGAGCCCGAAAATTGAGGGGAAAGGTAGAGGAGGATTAGGGGAATAAATCCCCTCAAAAATACCGCGGGATTTGGGCCAAAAACGACCGGATTTGGAGGGATTTTGGGCACCTGTTCTTGTTTTTGGAGAAGAAGATAGCTGGAGGTTGAAGAAGCACCTGACAAGCGGGCCCCACTGGATGCTGTGCTCGCGCGAGAGAGGACCCGAAGCAGACTTCGGGCAGCGCGCGCCCACGGCTGGGCCAGCCTGCTCGCTCGCGCGGGAACCAAATGCAGACTTCGGGCAGCGCTGCTCGCTCACGGGCCGCTCGGCCTGCTC
>CM002485.1:7417320-7429674 GCA_000325765.3 Leersia perrieri
GTAATTGATGAAATGCTCTTTAGTTTATTAAAAATACTTCCAAGGCCCAAATAAATCCCAGAAAAATCCAGTAAATACTTGAGATACCAAAGTATTTAATAAAATTTTATCTTGCCCACCTTCAAGTTGAAACTTTTCCATAAATTTTAACCTAGCCTTCTTTAGCATTCTAAACTTATTCTAGAAAATACATTAAACAAATGATTTATTAATTAATTTTTTTTTCTGGGTCGTGACAGGCAGCCTCCAGCTCGGGGTGCCACGTGGCCGCCCGTGGCCCGGTCCGCTATAAATCGTTGGGGCATGTCAGCGGGGTGCCTTGGTGATGAAGGCGCGTTCCTTTTCAAGATATCGCTATCTGATGATACCCCGGACCCATGTCACCGACAGTAGTAATTGATCATTTAATTTAATTAATTACCCACCATGCCATTCCCTTATAACCATCAGTCACATAAGGGAGGTACGAGGCCGCACGCACGAGAGATACGTACAGGAGGTATCAGCTCTGTTCTACAGAGTGTAGAGGTATATTGCTGGTGGTTTATCGACGGGGATTTGGGAGATGCCTATATCTAATTAGTTTCTATGTTCGACGCTAACGAACCTTTATTCCATCGGTGCATTCTGATCCTAATTTACTAGTTTAAACACTGGATAATCTGTCTAATTTATAGTCAAGTTCTTGCTGAAGTTTCTGGCTAGAGTTTCACTGGTTGCCATGCCCGACCTGCACAAGCTCAATCAGAACATTGCGATTCTTGTGTCCTTGACTCGGTTGCTCTCTCCCTTCCCCAAGCCCTGCCCGCTAGAGCTCCCAGCAAAGACCACGGCACCGACGGCCCCCGTGCCTCCCTCACCCAAGCCCGCTGGAGCTCCTCCCGCCCCCAGCTCAAGCCTGGAATCATCTCTACCGTCGACAACCACTAGCAGGCATGGTGGCACTCTAGCCTCGACCAACAGGACGACGACATGTTTGACGGCGCCACAACATGAGCCTCTTGTCTTCTCGCACCAAATCCAAACACCGTCGCCGCTGTTGTGGTCGTCATCGACACCGCGGCTGTGCCGCCCCTCCCGCCGGACTTCGACACCACCAGTGCGCCACCCCTCCCATAGGACTCTGACAACCAATGCGCTGCAGCCCTTCGATCCCTCACGCCGCTGCTGCCATCATGCGGCATTGCTGCTGTTGGCCTACGCCGGCGCCGGCGCCGTCTCATCCCTTCTCTCAGCGTTGTCAACAGATAGAACGGAGGAAGAAAACGGAAACAAACATGCTCATATAAAATCCAACATATTTTGTTTCCCAAATTGCCCTATACTATATCATACTACTAGTGTATACTACTTGTACTACCCACTAGTATACGTTTAATCTAGACCGTTGATTCACTACTATATGTGACTAGTATAGATTAGTATTGGGTACGGTGAAAGAAGCCGAGGATTAACCGATCAAGCCCTAGCTGAGAAAAAAATCTATGAATGTAGTGCCTCTAATTCCCACATTAATGAAAAAGTGGAGAAGTGGTAAAACTTTAGATGGATTGAGACACAAGAGAAACACTGGAATTGAGAGTTCTAGAAAAGAGAAAACATGGAGCTAAACGTCATGCTTGGCATGGCTCCAACTCTGGCTGGAGCAGCTCTGCTCTAAAACTCCAGCTGGAGCTAGCTCTGGGTGGAGTTGGAGCTGCCTGGAAGGTGTGTTTGGCATGAAGGGTGCCCCCAGCCCCAGAAAAGAGGGTTATGATGGATTGTATCCATAACGATAGAAATGAGCACAACAGATGTTGCCATATAAAATAAAAATGTCTCCAACCAATTATTCCATCAAGTAGGATACAAATATATGATAGATCCAAAATAAAATGTCTCCAACCAAATATGTCCGCATCCAAATATTCCTAATAACACGTTCATACTAATAAAATTTATTACACTAATTCCATTCAATTGCAATGGATGTAGCCATACTATCACGGAATGTATCCATAGTCACGAAGCTTGGTTCATCAGAATCTCTATCGGAGGCATGCTCAGACACTACCCATTTGTTGTATCTTTCAGGATAGTAGGCACAAAGTTAGGATCTCGATCGAAATTAGCAAAATCGTCATCATCACTTGCATATTCACGTATGAAATTATGGAAAACCATGTTAGCAGCAACAATCCTTTTTTGTGTTATCATTGAAAAGCGAGGAATCTTATATAGGGTTTGCCATTTCATCTTCAATACTCCAAATGAGCGCTCAGTAATGTTACGAATAGATGAATGTATCCGGTTGAACTTCTCTTTTGGAGTATTTGGTTCCATACCTCAATGCCACTCAGGTAAGTGATACCTCTCACCCTTGTATGGAGCTAGGTAACCCGGACGATTAGGATAGCCCGCATCGACAACAGAGTACTTGCTTACATGTAACAACATGGTAAGAATTTCATATAACAATATGAGCATCCATTTGATTTAAGAAAGAGATGTACCTTGAGGAGGATGTGGGAAGACATCCGCATTAGCTTGCAACGCATGGTACAAGACACTCGTGTCATGCAAAACATCTGGCTGACCCGCAGCCACATAAGTGAACCTCATATCAAAATCACAAACTACAAGCACATTTTGAGTTGGTACTCCCGTCTTACCAATATACCTCACTTGTTCTTTCTAGTGAAAGAGTGACACGGATATGAGTTCCATTAAGTGCACCTATGCAATCCTTAAAGTGTGGATATGCTTTCTTATCATTTCGAATCCGCTTGCGCACTCTTCGAAAATTAGGATCTATTGGTCTCAGGTAATGTTCAGCCATTGCAACCACACAATCTAGAACTTCATGAAATTTTATGCGAATGGTTTCACCAGAGTGCTTGAACTTATTTCGTGTTCTTATGTTTGACTCACATCCACCACATATGAATAGAAAAATTACAAGCATCTCATGTGTAGTTATGTGTTTTGATGGTTTCAGTCCATACCTCTCAACTAACACATCATGAAGATCAAACAATATGTGCTTATTCATCCGGAGCATTCTGTGGCATTCACCTGAAGTGTTTACAGTCTCCATGAACCACCCCATTCCACTGAGCATTGGTGTTCTTGGCTTTGCTCTATCCATGTACAGGTCAACATAAGCTTGTGCTGGAAAATGAAATGGCTCAGATTAATTTATCTGATCAAAATGTTACCTGGACATACATTTGGAATAAGCCTAAATATTCTTCGCAACAATTATATAAAAGGTTTTTTAGTGGTGATTATGGTCCCCCATTGTTCAAAAGTATATGGGGAACAAAATGTGTCATGAAAATCAAAGTTTTCGCATGGTTGTTGTTCATGAATCAGCTGAACACAAGGGACATGTTGGATCATAAACACTGTTTGCCTTTGAATGCAGATCCCACTTGTTCTCTATGTACTGCAAAAATAAAGGAGACAAGAGATCACCTCTTTTTCATGTGTCCTTTTAGTTTGGCTTGCTGGGATAAAATTGGTATCCATTGGGATATCACCTTGCAGATGGAGCACATGTTTTATATGGAGAAGGTAAGATTTGCAAGAAAGGGATTTATGGAAGTAATCGTCATAGCTTGCTGGCACATTTAGAAGATTCGAAATGGGCTTATATTTGATGGTATACAGCCTACAGTTCAGAGGTGGTCTTCAAATTTGCAAATGATGTATGCTGCACTCTTACAGGATGTCTGGACCTCTCAAAGATGATGTTTTTGACTGGTTATAATCTTTGTAATTGGTTCTTTGGCTTTCTTTTTATTTGCTCTTTTGTTTTGTTTTGTTTTGTTTCTTTTCCTTTTCTTTTTCTTTCTTTTTCTTTCCAGTTCCTACTTTGTAATTACTCTGAAATAAATGAAAATCTACAATACTGGATGAACCAGTAGTTTTCCCTTCAAATAAAACATAAGCTTGTGCAAGTTTAGCTCCACTTTGAATCATAGGTAAAAAAATTCATCATCATCACTAGAATCACTCTCACTTCCAGACATTTGTACAAACAAGTTTGCATAAGACAAAAAATAAGTGAAAACAATACCAAGATACACTTACAACATCATAAGATTTATCCATCAAACAATTATCCATTCTCACAAATGAGCTTTAAAGAATGGAAATGACACACAAGAACTAAAACAAGAAAATACAAGTCCCTTATTGGTAGCCAATCTACTTTTCATACTTGTGTTGATGTGAAATTTGGTTCCACGTTCTTCACACAGAAGGCCTGAGAGATTTGCTTAGCTCTAGTGCAAGTCCTAAAAATCGGGTTCATGGCGTGCTAGTTGGTTTGATCCCGCAATCAACAAGAATATGAAAATTGGTTAAATGCCAAATGCCATTGGCCACTGGGCCGATGGCGGGTAACCGATAGCAAGAGTTTTGCGATCTGCTATAAAGATTAGCAGATGGAGCTTATGATATGAAGATGAATTAAAGATAACCTATCAGCTGAAACCCTGATAGAGTCATACGTGCCTGAAACAGATACATCTAAACAGCTTAGTTCTAATCTCAGTCCGAAGGATCGATCGGGGTCGAGACAGCTTGCACTGAGATTGTCGCTAACTAGTCTAGATATACTGATTAAAGACATATATGATGGTGGATATACCGCGTCGTATAAAATGCTACCTTGATATAGTTATCAGTAGTAGCCTAATTAGAATATCAGACTTAACCAAGAAAGTCCTAATTAGCATCTTGATTAGAATATTGAACTTAAGCAAGAAAGTCCTAATCGAGATGAACCGATGCAAATATACCATGGTTGATCTAAAATCTAGCGGTATATATGATACGCGAAATGAAAACCAACAATCGTATATATCGGACCTAACCAAGAAAGTACCGACTGCTGATTAACATAAAGTTTGACGAGCCATACCTACTGCCGTGGTTCGAACCAAATCGATGTAGCACGACCCGAAAGCACAGTCTCGTCGAAAAACCTAGCAGAAGCTAGGGTGGCGATGTGCCGAAGTTGTATTGTTGGAAAAAAAAAAGGTCTCTATTACAGTACCCGGGTTACAACATTTATACCCATGGGAATTCGACTCCCAATGTCTCCTCAAGTGGGAAGAGATATCGCTAGCTATTGTCAGCTTTTTGCTGATGTGGAGCTGAGAGAAAGAGAAAAAGCTAGCAGCTAGTGCTTGTTTAGTAGCTAGTCTCGAACAGAAATCAAGGACATAGAAGCCAACTCAACTAATGGTGTTCATTCTTTTTCTATATGCTGTTTCTTTCCACACAAAACGATGCACCTATTAAATATTCATGTATTGTGTTATAGATAGTACTAGCTAGAAGCATTGGAGGAGGCCTAATTGCACACGACTCGATCGTCTTAACATATGTGATCGTTACATAAAAGGAAACTGACTCCTAATTTTACAAACTAGGACTCTGATAAGTTGCAAACAAAGAAAATAACACACGTTCCTAATCTAGATACAATCGGACTTTGAGCCCGATACTGTCCAGCGCGTTGAGTTAGTCTTCATCGGCTACATTCCCATTGGTTTGATATTCTTCCGTCCAATCCAATGCAGATTCCTGTTCTTCCATCGGCTTCCAAGCTGATCCAAATTCCGGTGTCAACAATTTGTCATTGTATTTCCTGCTCAACCAATTAAACCTTATCTCATCAGTAGGCAAGGTCATAAACATCTCACCTTGCTCCTTCTTCACAAACAATTCGGTTGCAATGTAATGTTCATTGCACCCAAAGCCGGCACCACAAGCAATCACAAGTTCCATTACTTGGTCAATCGAAAATTTCCCCTCTCTTGGAAACATATTCATTAGCTGAGCTAGCCATACTTGTAATTGCTGCTTGAATGAGGATTGCATTCCCTGTCTTATGTTTCTTTTCTTTTCCCTGCATAGACTTTGTTAATCTCTTGCCACTAGCAAGGGAAGGACAAATAACATTATCTTCATCTAGATTTTCAACATTGAATGCATTGAATACATTCTCTGTTGCCCCAAAGTTGGATGCCTCCACTTGTGTGTCACCGTGAACTAGAGGTGCTGCTCCATTAGGATAGCGAGGAGACCAATGGTCAATACCAATATTAGCGATGCCTGTGAAACACACAGACAATTCATCTTCATTTTGAAGGGGTTGCTTCCTGAACTTCCCACATCCACGAATATCCTGAAATTGCCAAAGAAGAGCACAAATTAGAACAAGGAAAAACAAAAAAACCAAGATACACTTACAGTTCTAGCTTTCTTCCACCATTCATCATCCATAGCAAACGTCCTATTTATAGGGTCCCAATCCATTCATGTTTCCTTCATCAAAAGCTTTTTACATGTCTTGTAATCTTCCTTTAATTTGTCCCACTTGTTCTTCAGTTGACCCCTATTGATCTCAAGACCTGTCCTATCTTTGAATCCTTTCTCAACCTCAGCATAACCAAGTGTATTCAGGCATGTGCTTGGTCAATTTCCTTTCTCAACTTGCTCGGCAAACAATTTACACACTATCCGGGTGTTTTTATTGTTCCAATCAATTTCCGGCATCCATACCACCTCACAAATAAAATTTACTTATCTATTTTTCTATACGGAACAAGGAGAGACACACAGGGAGGGAAAGGAGATACCTCTGTGCTTCCTGGAGGGTGGGCTCTGCGTCCTGGAAGGTGGGTGCTATGTCCTAGCGACTGGAGACGGCTCCGGTGGTCTCCTGGACGGCGGAGCCTGCTCCACGAAGACGGGAGGCGGCGAGGGTGCCGCTTCCCCGGATCAAATCGTCTGCAGCCAGATCAAGGGTTAGGCGGGTGGAGAAGGATGGAGAGAAGAAGGGGAAGGCACGGTGGAGAAGGCACCAGAGGGGAAGGCGAGGGGGAGGAAGCCTACCGGTGGCGGGGCGGCGCGTCTTAGGTGGCACGTGCATCAGGCGGAAGGGAACCGAGGCACTAGCATTGAGTTCCAAACGGGAAAGAAGGAGGCAGTAGGGGGAAAAGAACGAAGCGGTAAGTGTGTAACCAGTTGCAAAAGCGGGTAATTTTCTGTGAACTCCACGTCCAAGTTCAAAACGAGATGTTACATGAATTTCTGGAGTTGCGGGAGAGATGCTCCAAAACTCCAAAATTATTTGCACTAGAACTCTAGAGTTTGAATGTTCCATGGAGTTTTGAAGTTGGGACATTTGGCTACAAAACTTGTTGGAGTGGTGGAGTTGAGCTCTAGAGCCATGCCAAACAGGCCATTATTATTATCTAGAATCTGTAGAACTATACATTACAAAGAATGTCATTTTTTAAAAGGCTTTACTAAAATTTATTCCTTAGAAAATCCTTAATATTTCCCACATTTTCCCTACGTATAAAGGGGGGCTCAAGTCTGAATCTAATATGTGAGATGAATGACATAGTTAATTGTTGATGATACGTAGAATTAGAAAGAACAAGATAGATGGTTAGGATCGATAAGTTTATATATGTTTAATATGATCTGAATTTCTATATTCCAAATATATTCAGATTAGTTTCGTAGAAGTTGAATTAGTTTCCTATTAGAACTCTATATCTTCTCCTATTAGGACTCCTAGGTTTCTCCCTTCATATACTCTTTTAAGCTGCATTAGAAGGGTGTGTTGCCCCGGTGTATTCCCTGCATTTTGTATCAACTCCACACTATTGATATCGGTCGGCGTCCATGGGTTTTTCACGTTAAATATGCATCTCCGTTGTTGCTCTACTTTCATATCAACTAAATTAGTTTCCTAACAATATATATAAAATTAACTTACCCATTGCAATGTATGGGTTACTATTGCATGTAAATCAGAAGACAAATACGTCTCCTGTTACTTTAATTAGATCTAATTAAGACATTAGCTCTATTATACTATCTCATGAATGCTTCAACATGCAGATCCAAGATCGTCTGACTATATTCTTACTATATCCTTCCCAATATATACCTACGAGTGGATGTGACCGCCCATAGAACATTGTATCTGGACATAAGACAGTCTAGAAACTTATTTATGTCCAGATAGAATGTACTAGTACAGGTCACACTCTATTAAATATTATATTTTGGGACGGAGGAAATACTTGTTATCCTTGTTATCCTTGCTTAGCTAACCATGCATTACCCAAGCGATGCGCGCATTTTCAGTCATAGCATACTCACAAATAAACAAGGCAAGCCATATCTGGACTTGGGAGACTTTAGGTATCTAGGATTCGTTCGTGTTCATGGCGCAGTGCGCATATGAGCGGTGTCCATGGCGGAACTGGCTTCTCATGGTCAGCATCTCAGTGATGACATTGCAGACAGAGGACTGGTAGAGAAGATGGGTCTGAGACGGGGAGAGCATCAACAGTAGAGTTGTACTGTATGGCCGATATATGTGTCTTTTATCCATATCGTCAGACGATTGTAAGTTAGTTAATATATCGACTAGTGTACAAATCAGATGCATGGAAGGCTGTCTTCAATTTTGACAAATTTGAAGGTACCCTTGAAAGCATATGGCCCATCCTCATCCTCTGTCTTAAAATAAATCAAATTTTAGTATTGAAACTGACCTAAAATAAATCAACTTCTACACTCTTACCTACCTTTATCTCGTAAATTGAGATTTTATTACTCTAATACCCCTCACTGACGCATTCTCTTTAATAACTTTTCATTGACAAGGGGTATTTTGGTAATTGTCACTCTACACTAACTTTCCATTAGGGTTCTAGGAATGGTCCTTTTTTGTGGAGAGGGAATAGATTGGGATTACCTAACAATTGCGATAGCTTATTGAGTAAAATTATTTTAAATAAATACTCCCTCCGTCCTTAAATATGTGTATTTCAATTATACATGGTCTACAATACTTTACTTTAACCATTAATTCATTCCATAAGAAATTATCAAAAACTTTAAAATTTACTTTATATGAAAACACATTCAAATACAAATCTAATGATGTCGCATGCATAACACTAAACACCAATATGATTAGTTTAACTATTAGTCAAAACTTTCAAATATTGACTTTGCGGAAAACAAGCATGCCTTATATTAAAGGACGAAGGGAATACTAGTATAATTACACTGTACTGTAGTGTAATTTATATTATTTTGATGTAACATAATAATTATCAAAAGCACTTTTGTGGGCTACCATGTGTTTTTGCATATTCTTGTAAATATGTCTTCATCTTTTCTCCTTGTGTGTCCATATACTTGAGCCAATGCTTTTGACTTCATTCAAATAAATAAATATGAAAAACTCATATGTAGCTTCTATATAAATAATACATGAATTGTAATATAAGATTTCATATAATCATTGTATAGTTATAGACTCACACAATGTATTTACACTAAAATTATATTATAGTTACATTTCAAAACAAATATGCAAATCTGTCGCAGGACTATTTCAGTGATCCAAAATTTATCATTTCTACCGTAAGTATAATGTGTAATGAAATCTTGAGGGGAGCAAAATTGGAGGATTTGCAAGTCCATGGTGAATTCATGGAGGGTAAAACGGTTGTGCGATCTCAGAGTTAGGCGGAGTCACAATAGAGCATACTGTAAGTAGGTGAATTAGCTTCTCGATCGCCATCTCGTCACTCGTGCCTTAGAGCAAGGTTAATAATAGAGCCAACCTGCTATCTATAAGCTCACTTATAGCTAATATGTACAATAGATTGGCTATAAGGTTGGTTTTAATTTTCTTCTTCTATCTCTTTGTATTAATTGTATTTTTCTTGGAGCTTGTGAAGAGCTAGCTCTTCCATGAGAGCCAACCCCTCCTCTTTTTAATTGCTTCTCTCCTCCACATCATCTTATAGTTGGTTTATAGCTCACTATTGTACTTGCTTCTCTCCTTCCAACATTTTCAAGATTCCACTTCCACCAATTGGATTAGGAGCAAGGTCTTTCTCTACAGTACCATCAAAATGGCTCTTTTGACGGCGAAAGGCATGTGATTGTGGCAACCAACGACGATGACCCATATAAGAATATTACCGACCCTTCTTTAAAAAAATGATCTAATAAATTCTGTACAAAATGGACATGCAAATTTTCCTTTTGTGCTCCAACCACATAAGTAAGCATATGCCGGAAAATCATTTAGAGTCCACAATAGTGCTGCTCGAAGAGAAAACATTTCCTTTGAAGAGGCATCAAAGGTTTTCACACCCTCCCACAATTGCAATAATTCATTAATGAGTGGTTGTAGGTAAACATCCATATCATTTCCTGGGCTATCTGGTCCTGGAATAATCATAGACAAAATAAATGATGTTTGCTTCATACAAATCCAAGGGGGTAGGTTGTATGGAATAAGCACTACTGGCCATGTACTGTGCTTGCTATTTATGTTTCTGAAAGGATTGTATCTATCGCTAGAAAGCCCAAGTCGCACATTACGGGAATCAGCGAAAAAATTAGTATGTTCTCCATCAAAATCTTTCCAAGCTTGTCCATCAGCCGGATGTTGAAGTAACCCATCCTTTGTTCGACCCTCATCCTGCCAACGCATTTCATCTGATGTTTTTTTAGTGGCATAAAGTCTCTTTAGTCTAGAGATCAATGGAAAATAGCGCAACACTTTAGCTGGCCATTTCTTTTTCTCTGTTGATCTGGTGGAGTTGCCCTTGTTTTTATCATCTGCCCAACGTGAGCTGTTACACACAAGGCAAGTTTCTAAAGCGGTCTTGTCACCCCAAAAAAGCATGCAATCTTTTTTTGCTCGAATTATTTTTTTTGCTTCGTGGTAGGTCTTTGGCAGGTTTGCCTCTTGGGGAAATGCATGAGACAAATTACCATGCAGATGCGTAAACTTAGTCCACCCATGTAAGCATTTCAAATGAAATAAGTTGATTATAAAGGAAAGCTTTGAAAATGCTTCGCATCCTGGATACAGATTTGTGTCAGCATCCTTCAAGAAACTAGAAAATATTTGTTGCTCCTCAGCTTGATTACCAACCTCTTCTGAAATAAAATCATCTTCACTTCTAATATCATCAATATCCAGGGATCCAGCTGCAACATCTTTATCAGATGAACCAAAAAATGCATCATTATTACTAGAAGTCCCAAATGCAGCACGTAGGAGTCCTTGCATGTCATCAATCCCCCATGTTCATCGTGAGCAGGAATAGTATAGGGAAGATGGGATCCAACCAGATTAGCAAAGGCAGAAGATGTTGATCAGTGTTCCTCTCCATGTCTCACCCATGTAGTATATCCTTGCAAAATACCATCACATTTTAAATGGGTCTTAACATCATCATAGGTTCTTGTCGACTTATTTTTGCAGTGTATACATGGACAGTAGACCTTGTCGCATTCTCGAACATAACGAAATGCAAAAGAAAGGAATTGCTCCACCCCATTTTTATTCTCTTCCATGGTCCTTGGTTTGCTCATCCAGCTCTTGTCCATCATATATATGTACTTTAGTAATAAGAATGAAATATGATTACCGTTTTGTTTATAAAAATAGTAAGTAGAACCAAGATTTAAATACTCACAACATTAGTCATTTGTATTTTTAGCTTAGCATACCCCACGTTCCCTTCTTACACCAAATCATGGTATGACATTCTTACACCAAAATTACTTTGTATGAAACAAGATGAGAATTCTAATGCATGGGTTCTACCGAACAAATTGTCTCTAAAAAACTCCTCCTTACAACAGTGAAAGTTTCAATTTCTTCTCACAAATTAAATACAAACAGTAGCGGACCAACACAAAAACATATGTGTGGCAGAGTTGACCCAGAAATAAGTGTTTTACAATTTTAACTAACTAACTAAATTAAATTTATGTGTAACCCAACTACAATACAATCAGCCTGCGACATCTGAAGAAATACAGGAGTAATTTTCTAACTACATGACAAATGTTTATGTGGATCTGATCTGAAGTCGGGATCCAACTTTGGTCAACTAATCCTAAATTTTTCATGTCATTTTTACAATATTGTAATTTTCAAAAGAGTGTCAATTTTTCCTACTAGTAATATATCCATGCTAACGTTACGGCTCCATTTAAATGACTGGCTATCGAAACCACAAATCCAGCAGGCCAAGAAATCCACCAAAGTAGCAATACACTTGTTCAGAAGAATATCATGCCGATATTTTGTTGATATGCATATAAAGATTACTTACAGATTTGACATTTCATCAAGACAAGGAAACAAACATGACCAAAAGCAATTTCATATCATTGGAGATTAGCCCTTCTGTGATCAAGTCGCTGAAGACAGTAACTGATGTGACCATGGCTACGACAGATACAACCATTGATCACATCATACCACAGACGGCCATGGTGCATGCAAAGATG
>CM002485.1:7429774-7444316 GCA_000325765.3 Leersia perrieri
GATCTCCACCGGCAAGATCAACAAACCCTTTGGAGTGGGTGTAACGATCGCTAAGGCGCAACGGTTCGCGGATGGTTGTAGTCGGGTCGCCAACTTCCTTTCCACCCAAATCGTAGTTATCTTTACTCACCGAAAGATCGGGCCACCCCCGTTCACATCAGTAACTGATGGCTTCACGGCATTCTTCAGCCCTCTTTGAGCATCGTGATTTGGAAGGCAGATGAAGTTAATGATTATCTAAAGCCAAATAAGAAGTTGTTGAGAACAAACTTATAGGGGGGAATGATTATATGCAAAGTATAAGAACTTGCTGCTACTTATTCAAGACAATCAACCTTTGGCGACCACAGTAAGAACTCTAAAAAAGCATGGTTAGTATGGCCAAAATAATCTTGAATTAGAGTAGTCTTGTAAGGTGAACATAATAGAGAGATCACTACATGGTCAATGATTTTATATCTAATCTCTTGAATATTACAATATTTAATTCATTTTCAAGTAAAAAATATGTTCATCTGGATCTCTTTTGATTTATAGGTTCATAAGGTCACCCTAGAATTTTTGCCTAAACAGTCATGTTCGTTCACATTTCTACACACAATTCTAACACTTAATGGTACTGATGCTACTGTTTATTTTGAACCAATCATCTTCCACATTTTTGGGCTTTCGATAGGGTCTGAGCTGCTGCCCTTTTGATTTATCATCTCACGTGCAACAAGTAAAGGAAGTGACTGGCATAGTCCAAGGTTCGAAAACCAATAAATAATATCAACATTAAGCAGTGACTTCATGATCTCATCCTTACAGGCAGTCATCTATAAATTTGACAACAACCCCACATTTTCCAGCACCGAAAAAACAGTGTACATTGTGTTACAAATACAACCAAACTTGTACCATGCTCGCTAAATTTATTGCGATGAGAAACCCTTCTATTACATAACAAATGTTTCTTAAATTCGTGCAAGCTAAAATCTATAGAATGAATCAAACATAAAGTTGAATTATACTGTATAGAGGATATAGAAATGCAAGGTACCAGTAATAACATGGAAATTGAACATACTTGCACACTCTCTATGAGCAGTACAAATTCTTAAGTGGCTCGTGAAGACTGATCCACACAGAAGATATTGCAAACAATAAACATGCTCCCATTGTCAGACGACTATTCACAGTTGAAGACCATGTAAAAGTCGAAAAAATCTAATGTTATAGATAAGTCAGCAGGTAAATACTGAAAGGAACTGGTACCTCCATAGCTCCATCCAATGCTTATGGCTGCAGCATATCCACCAAATGGTGACTCTGAGCATGGGATGGCTATCAAGGCTCTTAGGCAACACACAATAGAATTTTAATTTTAGTGACATCACAATGAAAGCGGTAATTTCATGGCGAACACTTGGTGTGGCTCAATTTGTACTTGGGCTTTCAAAATATCCTGGCTATGCCATTGGCTTTGTTCAGTATATGCATAACCAGAAAATAACAAATATAACATTAAACTGAAAATATATCACATTTATAGCCAATATGTCAATTCGAAAAATCACTGTTTTTTTTTTCATATGTGAGGCTCAAGAACTTACGGCTCTGCTCAGCAGATTCGACGTATCCCAACACAGACCTTGACATCTAACTGAGCCAAAATCATCTGTCATGCAAAAGCAGAAATCTAATGATGAGAAAAAGACAAATAATATACCTTCGACCCTAAACCTCACTGATGGGAAAAATAAAACAATTTTCTTCTCTGAAAAAGAAGAGGATAACAGAACACGTGAACTACCCAGTGAATGAATTGGCAGTCAATGGTATCACTGGAGCAGTAAACTGTGCCACGGTTGCTCGTATATACGACCACCAATATCATCTTCAGAGTACTCCACTCCATACCTCTCATAAACAAAAGAAAGATCATCGTTGGACATTATTCAAAATGTCAGATAATAACAATGCTTATGAGCTAGCAGCGTAAATTATGCACCGACCAACATCAATCACTCAGAATTGCACATTACATCACGCACTAAGCGGGTGAGGAATTAACCAAAATTAACTGACCTGGACGCCGTGGGTCGGAGGCGGCGCGAATCCAGCAGGACGGACGCTCGATGAGGACGACGCAACTCGGCCGCGGTGCGATGACCCCGGGCGCGGGCGGCAGGGTGTCGGAGGATGCGGCCGGGGTCCGGCCGGAGGAAACTCACGGCGTCTCGTGCGGAGTCTGTGGGCTGCGTCGCACGGGGTCCGGACGGGAGGCGCGTGGGATCGGGTTGCGTCGCGCCGCCGCTGATCTGCCATTGGACGGTGGGATTGCAAATAGGCAGACTCACCTCGTGGTAGCCTCCTCCTTTTTACCCTTGCTTTAGATACTGCATCACAATTATTCTGAAGAAATCCTATAAACCTATACTACTAACTCAATTTTCTGCATTGTGGTTGCTCCACGTCATCCAAATTAACCTCAGCCGTTGGATGTGATCCGAACGGTGCATCTCTTATTCTGCACCCTTGAAAGCCCACTACCAGGTTTCTTTAAAGCCCAATTGACAAGCCCACCATGCAGGCAGCCTGTTGCCCTCCCCCACAAAACAACAATGCGAGCAGGAGGAAGCACGCACGCCGCACGCTGCTGTCGCCGCCGCCGCATCGCTTCGCCCCTGCCCCCAAATCCCGCTGGATCGCGCCAGCCGTTATCCATCTCGACGCATCCTCTCCCGCTGCCCCACCGTCTGCTCGAACCCCATCGTCTTCCGCCACTCCCCATGGTCTGCTCGCCTCCTCTGGATGTAGCATAAAACGAAAACCGACGACGTCCACTGAGGAGTAGAGTTCATGTTTGTCTTGATTAGCCGGGAGCTTCATCTGGCTGATGGCCTTCAATAACCAGGTCTGATGCCACTTTTACTTTTTCTTCTTTTAATCTTCTCTTAAAAAAACCCAATGCTTTGGTTCAACAGATACCATCTCATCTGGGTTGACATATACTGGAGCTAGCTTCAACCTATCTACTGATCATAGCCATCTCCGGCTGCTGTTGGCTGAGAAGTTGAGATCAAAACTAATCAACACCACAACAATTTTTCTGGCTGGGTTGTGGTTCTCACAGGTTAGCAGTCCTTTTCCTCACATATTTTGTTCCTTAATAATAACTGATGTTTTCACGCTAGATCATGTATTTCATGTATATATTTATGGAAGTTTCAATTAATATCTACCTTAACATTTCAGCAATATATTCCATGATGAGAATTAATCTTTCTCACGAGGTTGTTTGTGAAACATTCGAGGTTGTGCCTAGCCTGTTGTTCATTTATGTTGTTCATTTATCTGTCAGTAATATTGAGAATTTCATGACAGGCAAGTTACATATGAGCTACATATTGTTTAGGCTCTTCTTGGTGGAGCTGGACAAATATATGGAAAACTACCTGATAAATCATAGAGGTAGAGTCCACCTTATTTCTTAACCTTTTAATTCATTTTGGACACTACGGACGACACAATTGTATAGTTTTATTATCCAATGGATGTTGGGCATAGCTCTTATATACTATGTTTTCCACTATGTTCTCTACCTTAACATTTCAGCAATATATTCCCTTGCTAACATACCCGGCCATTTTGTATTTGCTTAAGTAGTTAACTCTCATTAGATTATTTTGGTGAAGAGAGAGCTTAGATTTAACTCTCAGAACTATCACATTTTGGTAACCCTTATCCAACATTCCCCTTGATTAAGTTGTATGCTCACCTTTTTCAGCTTTATCATTTCTATATTTTCAATTAGCATATAAACACGAGCAGATGGTGTGAAGCAAAATGAATATGGAAGAGCCTGTGTAGAGTAGTGCAGTGTAGTGCCTGTGTCTTGGACATGTAAATACTGTATGCATATTTATATCTGAGATAAGAAAGTTTCTTCTAGGTTTCAGTAAAGAGGCTTCTTTTATGTTGAATGAGAAAATTAGTTTCATCTTTCAGTAAGGAGCAAGTAACAAACTGTACTGAAATTCTCTTTTCTTTCATTCATGGGTAAAACATGATATATAGCAAGATCTATGGAGAATTTGCTTTAGTTAGTTTTTGCCAGCTCATAAACATGTTACCAACTTATTATTTTACCTGAATTTTAAGTAAATTAAGTACATATATTGTACGGCGGGAATATCCTTTTTAAACACAGATGAAAATACAAACTCCTACCATAATTTCATTCTTTACTTCCCGCTGCAACGCGCGGGGAGTCATCTAGTAAAACATTAAACTAGTGTACATGGACTAAAATTAATCTTCTCCCAAGCCAAAAAGCCAATTAATTAATCATATGATTAATATCTATGACCAATATCCAAATTGACAAACACCTAAATCCCCTACTTGCTATTTATGTTTTGCTGCAGACTCTGATGCTTCTTGATGCCTAGTGCCTACAATATGGTCGGCTGGCTGCCATACTGACATGGTCGACACCACCCAGCATCAGCTACCACCTATCGCTCGCTTCTCGGCCCATGGGTGTCGGCTGACTGGATAAGTCACCCTGACCCAGCAGGTTGCTAATTCATGGGCCATGGCTCCTAGCTCACTCGTCAAATCGTCACACCCGCGCCATCCTAGTGGCATAGCTATGGTCGGCGGCATGGCCCATGGCATTCCACAAGAGAAGGTCACGCCCTAGCTAACTACAAATCATTTAGATATGTAGGAGTATTCTATCAAAGATCCAAACTTTTCTTGACATAAGTTATGAATTACAACTTCCATTTATAAATAGGCCTTACACGCACTAATACTAGTGGGTAAAATTTGACAAATTTAAACTGAACAAAGTACCTTGGGCACAGATTAATTATCTTGAGCTGCAACCGTCTGCCGGGCGTAATTCCTCGTGACGGGAGGAGGAGAGAGTTGGGCAGACCGGCGGAGGATGGATGATGGAGGAGCACTGTGCCGGCGTGCTGTGATTTTGGGAGTTTTGGAGAGGAGGCGAAGCAGCGCGAGAGAATTAGCTACCCATCCGGCGGCGGCGTGGAGACTGGCGAGGAGCAAACCAGGAAAATCTCTTGTTCGGTAGAACCCACGCAGTTATATCAGGTTTATATAACTCACACAAGCAACATTTGATGCTTGCTCGCTCGGTTAGGTGGTGCTTGCTATCTTTATTAGGTCCCAGGTTCGAATCGTGATTCTGCATATTCTTTTGGCCTTTTTTCTGCTTCTTGATTATCTACACAGTTGGACGCAGTCTTTGTGGTGCTAAAAATGACTCTGTAAAAGTGTCATTGAGTTATTTTCCGGCATTTATGTAATAGTGCCTCTAACAAATGTCATTATGCTTTCCTCAAGTGAGACATGGAAGTAACTGTCCGGCATTTTGTTAAATGCTTCTAACAAATGCCATTAGACTTCACGCAATTCAGTTTTAGAGGCATCATACTGTTTGCCTCAACTAAAATGCCTCTACAGCCCTATTTTGTTGTAATGTGTGGATCAAACTATGGTATTTTTACGTCTTCCTACTGTGTGAGTAATAGAAATCTCTCCAGGCTTCCTAACCTAGGCTGGAGTGCACAACTCTACTATGAACTGTGGCCCACCCGAGTTATATTGGGCCTACTACACCATAGAACCAACCAGAGCCAAAACATCAGATTTTAGTCGTACTCTTCCAAAAACACGACTATGATGTTCCCCAATCATTAGTTACTGATATGGGCTAAACAAAATAGTAGTTGTATAAGGCGAAACCTAGCGGCAGCGTGGCAGATTACAAATTCTCATAGTGTTCAAGAAGATGGTGAATAACATCTTGCTAGATATGGCATGATCGTGGAATGTGAAGTTATACGGCCTATAAGTTGTAATCCTGAATATGCTTTATGTTTGTGGTTGAGACTTGAGGATTGAGAGTTTCAGATCTCATTCAAGCCTTGTGGATTCTATCTGTGTGAGAAATAGAATTGTTGCTTCGTGCTGTTGTGCCATATCCGGATACTATAAGGACTAAAACGTGGAGATTTAAATTCTGTTTTGCTTTTATGTTGTTACCTTCTCTCATTTGAACAGTATATATGCGACCATTGAACCGGTGGTTCAACTAGTTCATCATGGTGATTGGTGAACGAATGAACCATCGCTAGTGACGCTGAAACTAGCGGTCCAGTTTGTTCACGACTTGGTAGGTTGGATAGGATGTCCCCCAACACCATTGATTTTGACGATTGAGTTCAGGTTGTCTTAATCGGCCTTGGTCCTCTTATTTATGGAGGGGTGGCCTTGTGTCTATAGGGATTCTTTTTATTCTTTTTTACACTTATGGTACCCAATACTAAATATAGGTGAGGAGTAATATAGATGGAATATATTCGTTGATTTGTGTGGTTATTATAGTAATTGATCTATTAACTTAAGAAATTATCCACCACCCCATGAATTTTAAATTTGAAATTCGTAATTTTTAACTTCTTGCATAATGAGGTCACACAATTAGGACCGTTATTTTCATACAAATGCTATATACTATGGCGTACTATAGGTATATACTATAGTATACTAACCATAACCAATAGTATAATTTAATCTCGACCTTTCATGTATGACTAGTATACACTATATTGAGTACCGAAGTCTTTTTTGATAGGATTAGGAGTGTGTTACGACTTGATAATCTCCATGGCCTCTAATCAAGTAACATATCAAGACTCGGGTGGGAGCCAGACCACTGGGACACACCTAGATAGACCTCCCCGGTACACCACTTTAATGTCCAGTGCAACCACCGAAAATACGGTGGAACTGGCCTTTAATTGTATACTTTGGGCACCAGAATTTATCCCGAGTTTGAGATATATATGACAAAATTTGGCTATCAACACTGTCCTAATAAGTATGCTCTCCTTCCTAATTATTTAATAACAAAAAAGGTGAGAGGGAAAACACCTGAGCTAAAAGCTCACCTACGAAAAATCTCCCAACTCCGTCTATATATACGAATCTGAATGCGGCAAACGTGTATACGTAAACGTTTACTCTTGTTACTCCTTACTAATTGAACATGCTGGGAAGACCACGTGCATATATATGCTAGCTGCTTGATATAGTACAAAGCAAGGAAAAGCAAGTACAATCTATGAGCAGCTTAAGTTAAGTTGCAATAAACTGAAATTCCGCATAGGCAATCGTTGGATTATGTGGCTTTGGGAGGCATCGGTAAAACAAGGTGTGCACGCTCACCTCGAGGTAGTATTGGCATGTGGCGGCTCCATGGCTCCAAGGCACAAGAAAAAAATATTTAGTACAGGCGAGGGTACCATGGTGCCTATCCTTGAAAGGAGAAGATAGGACATGCCCGCAAACACCAATGGAACATGGGCGTTCGGCTCTAAACACGCAGCTACCCCGACACATATTTTGACTAACCGTTAACCGCTAATTCTGTCAGTTCCATGCACCTACCATGGGCATCAAGCGACTCGTTTGAAATTAAAATGTGCCGGCTTCATAGGTGGAGCTAGCAAGGTGGCACCTTAGGACATGGACTACCTTAAAATTTAGCTCAAGTTCACTAATATAGTATTATGCGTAGTCTTATATCATGAAAAATATTTAAAAAGTATATATGTACCATCTTAAATTTGTTTCGTTATATTTAAATGGACCACCTTTACTCTAGTACGCCACTGGCTGGTTTCATTTTTACAATATATTGCTTGTTAATTATTTACGACACATTGCTGATTTGAATTTGAAATTCAAACGAAGAAACGAGTACTACTGTAAGGCTGCGTTCGAATGTCATTAATTATTGCCAAAAGAGGAGAAAAAAAACAGTAGCACACGCAAAACGAGAAATATCATTAGTATGTGATTAATTGACTATTAGCTATTTTAACTTCAAAAATGGATTAATTTGATTTTTTTAAACAACTATCATGTAGAAAACTTTTCCAAAAAATGAACCGTTTGATAGTTCGGGAAACGTGCGTACGGAAAAAGAGAAAAAATACTATTTGGAGTTGCACGCTGTTTTCTCTACCTACAAATGAACGCAGACTAAGTAACTCCAACTGTAGGTCTCAAAGGGAACTTGAGAATAAATTTTATGGGACACGAGGTGACAGTTGGTGCGTTTGGCAATTTGTCTTACGTAATCCATGTTTTTAGGATTTCTTATTGGATGGCATGTAAAAATTAATACACGTGCATTCAATCCCTATCACTCTCCCGTAAATACACATGCACGTACATATAAGAATGCAGATAACTATGGGCCATTTCTCAAGACAAGAATGCAGGTCGAGATTTTATACAACACACAGGAATTGTGCGGGGCCCTTATCACTACACCTGCATTCAATTTCTATCAATCTCCTATAAATACACGCATACATTTCAGTAGGGACATTTCTTGATATTACAATACTATTCAAGGGATTGATGGAAGTTTTATTCAGCACACATGAATTGTACCTTATCATTTGTATACCGTGCTTTGCAAAGTTGGTGTATATTGTTCTGGCTTGGGAAGCATCGAGAATTGTTACTGTACAAGTCAGGTAGCTGATTGAGGCAGCCATGGGCAGAGCCGGAATATCACCTGCAAGCCTAGGGCTAAGTTAATAGTTTATACGTTATCTCCACAATTTTTGTAGTAATTTGCTAAGAACCTAATAGAATTATAAGAGTAGTACTTAAACCCTAGTTGCCCCATCCCTAATTCCGGCCCTGGAGGCAGCTAAAGAGACAGACCCCGTATCCGTACGTGTAGCATCGCCATGCCGAGGCAACCTTCTTCACTTGCATCAGGTGCATCCTTGCTAGCTGCGGTGTGCACATTTGTCAGATTAGTGCGCTAAGGCGCTGAAAATAATGGTCGATCTGAACCGTTATGGTCTTGATTCAATATGCCTAAGATCAAAATTGAAAGCATGTATAGATGAAAAGTTACGAACAAGGACATTCTTTCAGTAGTGTCAGATGAACAAAACTTTGAATCGGATGAACGAGCGGTGGAGGACTGCCAGTGCTACTCCTTAATTTTCCATTCACCATCATATCCCAGTGAACTGAACAGTCGGATTTTAATTTGAATGAGCGGTGGTATTATTTCACGGATGGCTAAAACTATCCAAGAATACAAATATAACGGTGTTTTTCTCCGAAACCAATTATGATGATGCTCGAATTACTGACATAAGGAAACTCAAAGATTACCACGTTAATTTTATACACTAAAAAGCTAGAGGAAATAAATACGAGACCAAGCTTGATTTGACTTATTATCGCCATGCATTATCTATTCTATTGGATTATGAAATAAATTTAAAAAACAACTGTTCAATGTAAAAGATGAATGTCTTTCAAAAAAGACGATTTTTATGATGTAACCACCATCTAAATCTAAACTACAGTTGACGCTCAGAATCTTTGACCAAACTACCAACCATACCAACCATATGTGTACACCTGCTAGTTTCCAACTAATTAATGATATCTCAGTTATTAGAGCAACTAGTCGCCAACCCGTGCATTGCACGGACTATTATTATTGATTCTACAAATATTGAAAAAAAAATACCATATGATGTTACATTGTTAATATTATGTTCAAATGGAATTATATGATTAATTAAATTCAATGAAAAAATTATTATACTTTTAAGAAAAGATAATTATAAAACCACTCCACATTAATTAGAATAAATATTAAAATAGTGATAGTACAAAAAATGATGCAGGCAAGGTTGTAGTCTGCAAACAATAGTGCTTTACAAATTTTAAGTAAATTTCAATATAGATCCCACTTTCTTAAATTTTTAACGTTGGCCCCATATATTACCCAAAAGTTTCATTTTGGGGCCACTTTTCTACTCTCTCGGTATGTACAATGTTTCTATATTATAGTAGCATAATGAAAAACATAAACTGGTAAGAATATAAAGCGAAGAACTCACAAATACTTTAATTATTTTCATATTCATATGCTATTTTAACAATTTATTGTAATTTCTTTTGTTGTATAGCATCAGCTTTGCAACAGTATAATATATTTATCGTCTGCCCCATGTACTCCCTCATGAACAATAATATAAATGTTGTGAAGAATATTTTCTATTAACTGAAAAACTCACATCAGGATACGGTTTGATCTAAGCACATCTTGAGAGTAAGAAAATACGGTCAATAGTTACCTGGATCAATTGGATTTAACTGAACTAACTCAATTCGGAGCCCAATATCATGCATGCTTACTTCCTCAATGAGTTTTTATATGTTAGTATCTCGAGCTACTAAAATAGATCCACCCGTTTATTCATCATACTCTTGTAATAGAAGGTTGGACTATGTTTTGGAACCTCATGGTAAAAGCTCTCTTCCACGATTGACTGCTGTTCTTTTAATATGTAAATCATAGGATGCTAAGCCACAAAATCTGCAGAAAGCGTCAATTTGAATAACGAATTGATCGGTTTTCCCACCAATATTAAGCCGGCCCGGATCAACATCTTACCAGAAAGTGAGTTTGTTCTAGTTTTTGAAGTGTTTTCTAGTCTCTTGGTCAAAATCTTACAATTTGTGTTTGCTAATGTTGAAGAAGTTGATTTTTTTTTCTTTTTTGTCTTTGTGAACTGGGTGGGGTCCTGCTACAGATAAAACAATGAAATTTGTTATTAATGGTTTGAACAGACAAACCTGAAATTTTTTTCAAGTACCATGTAGGCTTCATGCAGGCTGCAAGAGATGAATTTGTCATATGGCATATTTGAGTCCTGATTAATATTAAGGATAACACTTAATATTAAGGATAATTCGTCACAAAAAAAATATTAAGGATAATTTAAGCCCTATCAACATCTTTTCAGATGAAAAGCATATTAAGGATAACACTTAAATTGAACCCAAAGTAATTTCTGATCTTACTTTTTGTACCGTGGAAGTAGCATGAAAACATGGGAAGCCTTATCAATTTACCGTGCCTAGGGCTAAAGAGGTCTCGAGGCCACAGACGAAGATGGTTATTCCTGGAGTAGTGAAGCACTGGCTCATTAGCAGAACGGGGGGCAGGTGGACATCGGCGACAAGGCAGGGTTCGTGTCGCAGCACATGAAGATCGATACAGAGATCACATGTTGGCCGTTTCGTCTCTTATACGGAGTACTGCTCTCCGGCCGCAGATATTTCTAGGGCATGATTATGGTAGGATGGGCTTTAAAAATTGGTCCACGACAGAAGGTTTTTTAATCAATGGTCGTGATAATATGAATCTGTTAATCTACGGTCAGATAACTCCGGTTAACATGAGAGCTCGTAGGAAGTGTCCAATTAGTATAGATCAATTAGCATATGTATAGATATTAAGTAAGCATTTTAATATTGAATTGTTGAAAATTGATTTATGCCAAAAAAACATAAGGTTTTAGAAAACTCATACCTCTCGGAGCAAGTTTAATAGCAAGCTATATACCAGCTAAATGTCTACGTGGAGAAGAGAGACAAAGTAAAAGGATAAAGGTTGGCTCATGTTTAAAAGCCAGCTTTACATGTGTTTTTAGGAAGATGAATTAAATAGTTAAGAGAGATATAGAGAAAGAAGAAAACTAGAGTCAACCTTATAACTTATCCATTATATGTTATTTGTGATGAATTTTTATCAAAAAGTCGTTACACCCCATTGTTGGCAATGATTTTTCTCAGTGTTTTATGACAAGGTTGTAATAAAATGTCAAAGTTGCATGTAGTGCGATAGTGTAAAAAAGAGAAAATAAAACACCCACATTTACACACCATTAACTCTAAGGAAGGAACTAGCACCATTCTGGCTGCAACTAATTGTAACCGGGTGCCACACTGTTGTCACAGCCTGGTCGCCATGGAACCAAACCACTCCTTCCAGCCACCTAAGACATGCATAAAAATTACTTGATTGATAGTTTGACTGGTATCGCTGTTTGGTGAATTAATCAAGTGGGATAACAACAGCATTGTCGGTACAGACAAATTTAATTCATCAACCAACTGTCCCAAGCCCGGCACGTAGTTAGAGTAGTAATAACATAGTACTCATTCCGGTTTATCTACAATGATGTTTCGGACATCTACAACTCAAAACACAGCCAGAACAAGCCACGTCATTCTCTACAATGTCCATCGGATTCAAAACAGGACAACAAAATTTAATTGATTATTAACCGTCGGATGAAGAAGAGCCGAGGCAGCAAAAGAATGGATAACATACGCCGATGATTCCAAAGCAACTAGATCATTCCAGTACCTACCCAGCTAGGCAGCTACCCTCCTCATCCACACAGGTAGCAGAGAGAGAGATTGTCTTTTTGCATTTTAGTCCTACATTAAATTATAAAATCCAAAATAAACTTCACCATTTATATCTATGGACATGTCTTCATATAAAGATAATGAAGAGGTGTACTAAATATAAATTCTAATATTTAGTTACCATAAGTATTCAAAATATTTATCAGTTTTGTATGCCATGAGATTAATTTAATTTCAATCAATTGATTTTTTTAGGCAGGCACATGCTAGAGATATAAATTTACAATTGACACAATTGGTGCATTTTTATAAAGCTATGGTTTTGCAAAATGTGTAGATAAATATCTTACAAAAATATTTAAAATAAATTCATAGAATTTGAATTCCTAATGGCATAGGTGAAAACTGCAATACCGCACGTAATTCATTTTTTCCCCAATACCAACATGCACATTATATATTTGTACGGCGATAAGCACATACACATAGTATATCAATTTCGTATAATGACATGCATATGTTTGTGGAAATTAAGGAATGCGTAAAGTAACTCTTTTGCCCTCCATTCCTTTTCTCCTTCCTCAATGACGTCGATGCCTCCACTGCTGCCCGTTGTCCCCGCCGGGCGCCGCACGATGGCGCGAGCTATGTTCCCTGATAACATGCGACCGATGAGCTTGAATTCGAACTCAATGTCCCCTCCACCTCCTTCACCACCGCCGTTTCATTGACGCGCCTAAACCCCGGCGACGGGATCGGCGCCTGCATCCCGGCTGCGGAAGAGGGCGGAGGGCAGCAGCCAGAGCAGATGCGGCAGCAGAAGTTAGGGCGAGCAGCGCTGGAAGTCAGGCGAATTGCCGGTTGTGGAGCATGGCCATGGAACAGGGGGCCGATGGCTGCGGATGGTCGTTATCCCCGCCGCCTTGGATCAGTCAGTCTACACTTTCGATGCTTCGCTCCCATGGAGAATAAACTGTACTAGAGTGGACTGCGCGCGATGCGCGCATACCAGTCGACCTGCCAAATACAAATTCAATAAACAACGTTAAATATGTATAGAGATATAATTGAAAGATGCAGGGTAGTAAGTCTGCAAAGTGCTAACTAAATTGAAAATAAAAATTATTTAATTATCCCAATCATATGAATATAATATAAATGCCAAATCACAATCCAATAGACATTAATGGATATTAAGATCGATGAGCCGAGTAAAGTGGCATGGGGAAGAATGAGTGGGAAGAAGACCAAGGAGCAGCAGACAACGTAGACGACCAGGGCTGCATGAAAGCTGCATGATGTAAAGAAAATGATCAGTACAGCGAAGAAATAATAAAAGACCTTAACTATACGTGCTCTAATCGTCTGAGCTACATGCCCACCCCATCTCCACTGGATCTCTTCCCGGGGTACCCTACCCATACGCAAGTTAAATTCAATAGAATATGCGTACGTGATCAAATTATGTCCAGGTGCTTTATTTGGACATTAAACAAATATGCCCTCTTTTCATCCCTAATTTTAGGAGCATGATTCTCTATTGGGATTCACTGTGTTAGATTGGCAAAATTATTGTTAGGATCTACCGAATGTCTCTTGGGTAAGTTTCTCATAAATGACTGGTATTCATATTAATTTTCATAATCAGTAAATTTAGCTGTTCCTTCCTGCCAAAAAAGGCTTCATAAATAAGAAGAATGCTGCTAGTGTGAAATCCGAAAATACTAACCATGCTTGGGAAGCAGACTCACTGATCCAAAGTTAGTTCCACACAGTACGAACCTGATAAGCATGATGAACTCTGCAAGTAGACATATTTTATCATCAGTTATCAACCATTAACTTTCCAGTTTTATACCAATCTGGCATACCGAAAGTTGCAGTGATGATCTATGGCTGATCCATTTTTCCACTACATATATGCTTAAGGTAGTAATTGAAACATTGACGAACCTTTTAGACAGGCAAGTTTGGAGAGAAAGTGCAGCATTGTATAGGATTTTGTGCTGTCAAACATAGTTGATTACCCATCAATTTTGCAGAGCATGAGTAACAAAAGTACCTGGAAGAGACATGCTATTTAGTGCATCTGCCATCTTCTCTTCTGCAGTAGAGTTTACATTTGCAGTTAGCACACAGAAACAATGCAAAAGGAAAGGAGATGAGAAAGGCGATTTGACAAGGATGTGTGTTTGGTGGCTGTGGGAGGCAAGCAGAAGCTGATTTCGCTATACAACACAGCCGACGTTGCCGC
>CM002485.1:7459195-7478166 GCA_000325765.3 Leersia perrieri
TTTGATTGCTTTCTTTCTCGTTCTTGTTTGTGTTCTTCGATTCGCAAACAGGGATTAGCCTTCTCGGCGAGGCCATCTGTGTTCCGGCACGGGTGGTAACCAGAGGAGATGTGGTGCTGCAATTGTGGGGCTCAAGATGCCGGATCGACGTGTGTTGCGACTCCGCCAAATCGTTGGTTATCAGAATCTTTCGGAAGATCGGGAACCCTAGTCCACATCAACATGTGTATTGACCTAGAGTCCTAATAACCGTCCAGCACATTGGTACTGTCATGGTGTTAGGTTTTAGCCTTGTTCACACACAATGGACAAGTTTGTGTACCGTAAAACAAGTTCTACAGATTTTTTAACTAGATTTCTACTGACATACAAGTCTGTGTACCACCACTCTTATATAATTTACTCATTTCCAAAAATAATTTAGCAACTCACATCTACAAACAGGGAGCGGTGTTATCTTCTTGATCACAAGACGGCAGTACTTTTGGAGATCGAAGGTGCATCAATGTACTGTGCTGTCCCGATGAGTTGTCTCAACGGAAGAAATGGCTTCGCGTCACCACACACT
Source organism: Leersia perrieri (assembly GCA_000325765.3). Classification (NCBI taxonomy): domain Eukaryota; kingdom Viridiplantae; phylum Streptophyta; class Magnoliopsida; order Poales; family Poaceae; genus Leersia; species Leersia perrieri. Next base: position 7,459,764 of record CM002485.1, read on the forward strand.
AGTAGGAATGTGTTTATATATGACGAAACGTTTTTGTCATAGTAGATGTTAAATTTGTCATAAGGAAAATTTTGTGACGAACTAGTGACGAAACTGAGTTCGTCCAAAACGGAGCGTCATGTTATTTCGTTTATGACGAATTTGACAGTTTCGTCACAAAAATAGTTCCATTCTGTGACGAAACTCAATTTAGCACCACGTCATCGTCCAAGCTGGCAACATACGTATCCTCTGACTAGGATCCGACGTGTCCTTGACTAGGATATGACGTGTCTTGCGTTTATTGGAACACATGCCTAATTATATTATATATATTTACATTACTATCAAAATAACAAATATACTAAACCCATTATATTATATATATTTGTATTCACAGTAATATAGAAATGTTACAGCAGAAATTTAAACCCTAATTTATATATTGCATTCACAGTAATATTACATTTACAGTAATATAAAACATATGCCCAATTATACAAAACACACATGCCCTGTAATTAAAAAAATGCCCAGCGCCGCCGCCATGTCCTGCCCGACGCCGTCGCCGTGTCGTCGCCACCGCCGTTGCCGTGTCATCGCCTTAAGACGTCTCCGCCGGCGAGTGTCCACATCCACATCCTCGCCGCCATGACCTTGCGCCGCCGGCAAGCCCTTGCGCCGCTGCCACACGTCCACATCCGTGCTGCGACGCCCGCCGCCGCATCCGAGATGGGGAGGGCCAGAGTCAGCGGATCTAGCCCTCCCCGCCGCCGCTGCATCCGAGAGGCACTGCCGCCGCCACATCCGAGATGGGGAGGGCCAGAGGTGGCAGATCTGTCTCTCCCTGCGCCATCGCCGCGCGCCTGCCTCCTCACGCTACCGCCGCACGCCTGCCTCCTCACGCCGTTGCCGCCACCCTCCAGCGAGAGGGGAGGAGAAGGCCGGCGCCGCGCCGGAGAGGAGGACGGTGCCGAACCGGAGAGGGGGAGGAGGAAGACGATGGATTGACTAGAGAAGAGAGGGAGAGGCTGCGGGCGGCGGCTGGGGGGAGGAGGAGTGGAGGGTTAGGGTTTTGGGGTAAGGTTTGGTAGTTTTTTATACTACTAGAACACGATGAGAGCCGTTGGATTTAGATGGACGGCCAAACATTGTTGGGCCAATTGGGCCAAGCAGGCCTCACTCTCATTCCATCTTTGATTATATTTTTTTATTCTTTTTTATTTTATTGTACCACTATGAAGTAACATGTAAAAATAATTATGTTATATATACTAATACATTTTTCATATATAATAGTCTACCTATAAGTGGTTTGGCAGAAGTTTCAATAATTTTTGAACGGATTTACTATTTTCTGTATATTAAATGAATTTCTACATGATTATCCAAAATAATTCTAAATTGAACTACATGTACATCTTACAAGATTAAAAAAATTAAAAAAATTATATTTAGACTCATGTGTTCCATTCTATCCGATGTCTTGGAGATAGATGAAAAAAATAAATTGCCTTATAAGGACAATTTAAAGTTCTTTGTCCAAATTACCCCATAATAATTATAATAATATCTATATTTTATCGAAAAATTTTGCAAATTGGCATGAAAATATGTTTTTGGTCCATGAGCTTTCCATAAAAAAATTATATGATTTTGATAGAGTGTGAATATACATTCTTCATAAATGGAAGCATTTGTGTTGAGTTATAAGAAACATGATGTGTCCATTTGTGAATAATATACGGTCTCACTTTATTAAAATTATTTGAATTTTTTATGGAAAGCTCATGGACCAAAAATATGTTGTCCTATCAATTTTCAAAATTTTTTGACCAAAATTATATATTATTGTAATTATTATGTATTAATTTGGAGATAGAAATTTGAATTATCCATAGAAGATAATTTTATTTTTCATCTTTATCCGAAACATGGGCTAAAATGGAACGTATGAGCCTAAATATAATTTTTGAATTAATTTCAATACCCATGTAGAAATTTAATTAATATATAGGAAATAGTAAATTAGCTCCAAAATTCTTGAAACTTTTACAGGGCAACCAATATATAGTCTATTACATATGAAAAATATATTGATGTATATAAGATATATTTTTTTGTTTGTTACTTCATAATGGTACAATAAAATACAAAGAAAAATAAGAAATATGATAAATATCATATGTTTAAACTTGTATGTACTTCCAATTTATGTTTAGCATAATAATAATAGAGAATATGAACTAAAATTAGCAATTATTATGCAATAACCTATCTATTTCTATTCTCTGAATAGGTGAAAGAAAACAAGCTATATGATAAAGATCTAACGGATAGTAATTAATATAAAATAATGCAATTAAATGAAAGATCGTGATTTTTAGAAAAAATCAGAAAAAAGAATTGTTAAATTTGGAGTTATCATGAGTGAGAAATACTACTTACAAAATTTAATTCCTGATTAAAAAGATAAAACTGAACCATGCATGTGTTCTTCATCTCAGTCCACATGGCAACCAACAATAGCCTGCATCATCCGTGACAAATTTTCTCATGTTTCTGTGACGCTGTTTTAAACTTTCGTCATAGGTGTTGGTACGAATCACCGTCAGAGATGATCTATGATGAAACAAAAAATTCGTCACATGCTTTGACTAGATTTGTCAGATCACTACTAGCACTGGCAGGAAAAATAAATAGCCTATAAATGTGGTTGAGGTTTCGAGAATAGTTCCATAAATTACTTATTTGGCTAAAAAGATAGTTAAATTCAACTTTTGCATCTTCCAGTTGCTCGCCGAGATTCAAGAATAATGACATATAGATCAAAAATAAGTTGCATAGTTCAAGAATCTCCATAATCCAAACTCCAGAGAGTGATGTGTCGGCAGAAATTTTATTACAGTCAGATTGCTGTTACCTATCGACTGAAATTCTTACGGGATAGTGACACATTAAAGGACTACAGTCAGAGTGTGTTATTGAAAACACCACAGTTAGTAATAAGACGATGGCAGTCCCGATGTCTCCCACGCCTATTATCGAAGAAACAAAAATCTATGCATCATGATAGTCCAATAATGCATAGATTTCTTTTTTTTTTTTGAAAGGCTTTACCTCTCCTTCTCTATCAATATATATGAGCTAGGCAAAGCTTTTCCCTCCTTTCAAAAAAAAAAAAAAATCTATGCAACATTGGACTACCAGTTCCTCAATAGTTGAGTAACAAGCCTGCGTTGGATCGTAATTTCTCATAGGGCCTTTCTCATGTCTAATGTCGAAAGATGTTCCTGGACCGGTCTCTATTTCGCTATATATGAGTTTCACTGTAGGCAGCACTCCAGCAATTAATATTGGACTAGTGTGCCAAGTCCCAGCCTATGAATGTGCTTGCAGCCTTACAGCAGGAAGCAAAACAATATGGTGTTTTTATCTTTTGGTTGGTTCAATAGTAAATTAACAGTATTTTACCCTGGTGTGTGGTAGCAAACTGAGACGCCACAATTATTGCTAAAACGTACCAGGGACTTAATTTGCAAGTCAGCGGGAGCCTCAAGATTGGCTGGTTTTCATGTTGTAAATGTGAAGAAGTCTTATCTGCTCGTCCGTCAAGGCTTGAACCACATTATAGAGGATTGTCAAATAAAGACCTTAGGCCTGACTTTGGCTCCGGTGAGGTCGGCACCGCCGGTAGGGGGGAGGAGGTGGATGAGGGGAGGTTGTCTCGAGGTTTAGCGGTTCTCAATCATCGGATTGAGGTTGTGGCTGCATCTTCTGTTCTCTCTCACCGATCTGCTGTCAGATCTCGTGGTCATCGCGATGGGAACGCTACAAGCGATGGGCAGGCGGTGTCTGCTGTAAGTCCGGTGCCACCGGTACCGTAGGTACCTTCTTCGGTTGTTGTGGTGCCGGCTGTTTCTCTCGGTAAGCCAGGGCCACCGTGTTCTTCCCGATGTACGGTGAGTCCGGTGCCAGCTTGCCGGGTTGGGGTACCATCGGGATCACGTTTTTCAGTGCTTGATTCAGATGTGCAGTCACAAAGTTCTGATGATGGTGATTCTTTTGTCAATTTGGCTTTGGAATCGGGCTATACTCTTGATGATCTCCTTGTTGCCGAACAAGATTTTGCAGGTTCTTCTGGCAAGAGGCCGGGTACATATGCAACACAGGTTGTTCAATCGGCTATCAGTCGTCGTAAGGCAGGAAGTGCAGGAGAACCATGGGAGTGGTCCGTTGCCGCCGCCAAGAGTTTCACCTCGTAGAACTTTGGGAGATGCTTTGGCTTTGGCAACAATTAAGGTAACTAGGTCACCGGGGATGGGAATTACTGTTCTGGCGAGGAATCTGTCGTCGCCGGCAGGACACATCCGATCCAAGAAGATCGGTGATTTCCCTTGTCTTCCGGTTCGATGTAAATTTGTAAATTCAATTTCAATTTTTAAATCTAGTCAACAATGGACCCGTTTTCCTCCAACGCCCAAAATCCCTTATAGGCCTGTGCCCGGCTTGGTCTCCTTGTTCTCCCAAACAGGTACCGCTCGGCAAGGTCCTAGGGTTTGCTCTTCTTCGTCGTACGCCGATGTTGTGAGAAAAGGGATGGAGCGATCGGATCTCACGGGTTTTCACGGTGTTCATGGTGCTGGCCAATCAGGTTTTGCTGCTCGTGGAGGTCATCAAGGCAGATTCCATCCGGACCATGCTGGCGGCAGGAACCCTGGCCAAGGTGGTTGGGGTTTTAGAGGTCGGCAAGGCGGTGGGAGGCATGGGGCAGGCAATTTGGCAAAAGATGGACAGTGGCATGGTGTACAGGAGTGTGCCAATCCATGGTTCGGGCAGGGGCATGGTCTTGGAGGACAGTGGCATGGTGATTGGCAGGGGCAAGGAAGTTGGTACCAACCTCCGGCACCGACAGAACCCTTTGGTGGTGAGGCCAGGGGTGCTAGGCAGGGTTTTCCGGTGAGGTCGGTACCGATGGTACCGGCCAGTGGGACTTCTGTTGGTGTTGTTCCGATGTTCTCTTCTGCGGTACCGGTGGTACCATATGGTGTGGCACAGGGTGGCGGCGGGCAAGGTTTCCCGGTGAGCTCGATACAACATGGTGCAGTCTCTGGTGGGGCTGGTCTTTTTCCTCTGGTACCGCACGGTGGAGGGATTGGTGTTGGTCAGGTATCACATAGAGGCATGTTGCCGCAGGGTTTTGGATTGTCTGATCCAACTCCGGCTGTGCGAACTTCTTCGATCCCGGGAGGTTTTTTGGCAGGGATGGTACCGGCTTTGACAAGTCAGGCAGCAAGTTTACAGGCAAGACAGCGTGGTGATGTTGTTTGTTCGCAAGGACTGGGCTCGATAGCAAGGGCTGTGGCGTCGGCAGGGCATGGTTGGGTGCCACCGGTGTCGGTTGCGGTTGGGGCAGGGGCAGCGCAGGTGGGAGGGCAGCAGCTTCCCGGCAGCATGGTACCAAGGGCGCCAGTTTTATTGAATGTAGGCAATTTAGCCAATGGGTTGGCAGGGACGGTACGTGCTCTGTCGGTGACCAAGGGTGATGAAAAAAAAGGTGCTTCACTGGTTGGTAAGAATCCTTATTGCTACAGATGCTTTGTTAAGGGACATACCCAATATGATTGTCAGGCTGTTTTGTATTGTGAAATTTGTGATTGTGATGATCATATGACTTCTAGATGCCCAGTTTTTAAGATGCAGAACAAACCAGGTGTCTCTTTGTGTGGGTATGCTGCTGACGGTTTGGGTTTTTTCCACATCCCACTTCCAACTGGTAACAAGGTAAAGCAGGAGTCAAAAGCTGCTTTGATTACTGTGATAGGTGGCCAACTTTCTGTGCAAAATGTTGTTTCAGAGTTGGAGAGGCTCATACCAGGGAAATGGAATTGGGAGGTAGAGAATAATGGCAATAATACTTTCAGAACTGTTTTCCCATCTAAGACAGAGTTGCAGCGCATGATTGAATGGGGCAAAGTGGATACCAAGGTTAGAAAGAGGAGTTGGAAAGGAGGTAAAATATATTGTTCCTAAAGTTTGGATACAGTGTAGGGGCATTCCAAAGGAATTAAAAGAGTTTCTGATCATTTGGGCTGTGGGGCATATCTTGAGGGTCACTAAAGTGGTTGACATGAAGTTTACTAGAAAATATGATGTTGCTCGCTTTCAAGCTTTGGTTCTTGATCCTTCTCTTGTTCCAGAGTCTGTTGATGTGGTTATTGGGGATTATCTTTATGAGCTTCACTTTAAGGTTGAGTCTCAAGGAGATGATTTAGAGCCAATACGAATGGAGATGGAGTTTGATGATGGTGCTGGGGATGGGGGAAAGGACAAAACTTATGATGAGCAATTTGTGAGGCAAGGTTTTTAACAGGAAAAGTCACAGGGGGACTCCTCGAAGGTGATGGAAGGTAATATGGGATCTAAAGGATCAGGAGTTGTTCATGAGGGGGTTGTTCCTATGGGTGGTACGACTGCTTCTGTTGAGGAATTTGATGGTCTCATTGAGGATGTCACTATTGAGGATGAGGAAGAGCAGAGGTTAATCAAAGGGAAGTTACTAATGGATGGTCATATCTTGGAGGAGTTGGCCGCGGTGCGTGAGGCTTCTGTGGCTATTTCTTCAAGTAGGTTCAGCAAAAGGAGGGCGAATGATGCACATGAGTTTTCTTCGGACAGGGCCGAGAAGCTCAAGGCTATTCGCAATCTGGATATTGTTTCACCAAGAGGTGAGTCAAGTAATTTAATTTTTTCAGATTCTATTTCTTTTGATAATTTATTGCATAAAGTTAATACTACGGGAGTTTTGGTAAATAACAATAGTTATGAACTGTTGAATAAATTGCGGAAAAGTGATCATACAGTCTCTCATGTTTTGGTAGAAAATGATTTTACTAATGTGGAGACGTTTGATGATAGGGAGGATGATCATTTAATTTTGAGTAAACTTTGTAGTGAAATTATGGAGGAGGTTATGGATTCTGGTAATGAGCATTTATGTGATTTCAAATCTACTTCTGAATCTAAGAAATCATTCCTCAAACATAAGACAAAAAATAAAATAGTAAAAAATCCAATTGTTTCTAAATGAAAGGAATCTTTTGGAATAGTGATGCATTCAAAGACCCGAAAAAACATAGATTTATTTCAAATTTGACTAAGGAAAATGATCTTCATTTTATTGCTATTTTAGGAGACAATTAGGAAAGAGTTCTCTGATTCCTTTCTTAATAACTTATGTGCTGGTAGAGACATCTTATGGCATTGTAAAAAACCTAGGAGGCGTTCTGGTGGAATGTTGATGGGAATTAATTTACAAGTGTTTGATATTGGAGCCATAGAAGAGGGGGAATTTTTTATTAAATTTCAATTACGTAATAAGGAAGATAATTTTAAATGGGCTTTAGTTTATGTTTATGGTCCTGCACAGGTTGACTTGAAGGAGAATTTTCTTGTTGAATTGGTTAATATGTGCAATCATGAGAATCTTCCTATATTGATAGGAGGTGACTTTAACATTCTTAGAAGCCCAAATGATAAGAATAATGATAATTATAATGAGAGATGACCTTTTTTATTTAATGCTATCAATGATGCTTTGTCTTTAAGAGAATTAGAATTGTCTGGAAGGAAGTATACTTGGGCTAATAATCTTTCTACTCCTACTTTTGAGAAATTAGATAGAATTTTATGTTCTACAGAATGGGAGGAAAAATATCCTTTATCAACTGTTTTAGCTTTGAGTAGAGACATTTCAGATCATACTCCTTTATTACTAAGTAGTAATTCGGCTTCATCTAATTTTCAACAACCTTGTTTTAAGTTTGAACTTGGGTGGTTGTTGAGAGATGGATTTCAAGATATGGTAAAGAAAATTTGGTCTAGTGTTGATGTTGATTTGTTACCTATGAAAAGATGGCAAATGAAAATTCGTAGGCTTAGACAGTTTTTAAGAGGATGGGCTAAGAATATTAGTGGAACTAACAAAAAAAAGAAGAAAATGTTGATAGATAAACTGAATGTGTTAGATAAGAAGGCTGAAGTTACTTTACTTTCTCAGGAAGAAGTAGATGTTAAACAAACTTTAAATTCACGCCTTGCTTTTTTGTTAAGGGAGGAGGAGATTAAATGGTATCAACGTTCAAAAGTGAAGAATTTGTTAGAAGGTAATTTAAAAACAAAGTATTTTCAATTAGTTGCATGTGGTAAACATAGAAAGACTAGAATTTTTCAATTGTAACATGGGGATCAAATAATTGAAGGTGATGCCAATCTAAATAAGCATATCACCTCTTATTATAAAGATCTGTTTGGTCCTCCTGATTCTGTTAATCTTTCTTTAGATGAAACGAGGACTGATGATATTCCCCAAGTATCACAAGAACAAAATGCTGTTATAATTGCTCCTTTTTCTGAAAATGAGGTTAGAGAGGCTATTTTCCAAATCGAACATAATAAGGCTCCGGGTCTAGATGGATTTCCGCTGAAGTTTTATCAGATCTTTTGGGATACAATTAAAGCTGACCTCATGGATCTTTTTACTGAGTTTCATAATGGAAATTTAGCTTTATATTCACTTAATTTTGGTACAATTATTCTTTTACGCAAGTGCAAGGAAGCACTTAGAATTCAACAATATAGACCCTTTTGTTTGATCAATGTTAGCTTTAAATTTTTTACAAAGGTAGCAACTAATCGTTTAGTTGGTGTAACTCAGAATGTTATAAGCCTGACACAAACTGCTTTTATTCCGGGTAGAAATATTATGGAAGGTGTTTTAATTTTACATGAAACTTTGCATGAGTTACATAGGAAAAAGCAGAATGGAGTTATTTTTAAGATAGACTTTGAAAAGGCTTATGATAAGGTTAATTGGTCTTTTGTGCAACAAACCTTAAGAATGAAAAGCTTTTCCTCTAAATGGTGTGAATGGGTAGCTTCTTTTATTCAAGGAGGACATGTTGGCATTAAAGTTAATGACCAAATTGGACCAAACTTTCAAACAAAAAAAGGGTTGAGACAAGGATATCCTTTATCACCTATTCTTTTTAACATAGTTGTGGATATGCTTGCAATTCTAATCAATCGATCAAAAGAAGATGGACAGGTTGTAGGTGTAATTCCTCATTTGATTGATGATGGTCTCTCTATTTTACAATATGCTGATGATACTTTAATTTTTGTGGATCATGATATTGAAAATGCCGAAAATATAAAGTTCATTCTGAATGTTTTTGCCCAATTGTCTGGTCTCAAAATTAATTTTCATAAGAGTGAGTTATTTTGTTTTGGGGCGGCAAAACAAGAGGAGCAGTTATACTCTAATTTGTTTGGTTGTATGATAGGTTCCTTTCCAATGAGATACTTAGGAATTCCTATGCATTATAGAAAGTTATCTAATTCTGATTGGAAGCATATTGAAGAAAGAATGGAAAGGAAATTAAGTATTTGGAAAGGAAAGTTCTTGTCAATAGGAGGAAGGTTGATTAACTCTATTCTGTCTAGTTTAATAATGTTCATGGCTTCATTTTTTGAGATACCAAAAGGTGTTCTTCAAAGAATGGATTTTTATAGATCTCGGTTTTTTTGGCAGAATGATAATCACAAGAAAAAGTATAGATTAGCTAAATGGAGTATCTTGTGTCAACCAAAATAACAAGGGGGTTTAAGAACTCATAATTTAGAGATTCAAAATACTGCGCTTTTAAGCAAGTGGCTTTTTAAGCTTATAAATGAAGATGAGGTTTGGCAACAGTTACTTAGGCGCAAGTATTTAGTGAATCAAACAATAACATGGGTGACAAAAAAAACCAGGTGATTCCCATTTCTGGACAGGTCTTATGAAAGCAAAAGATTCCTTTCTTGCTTTGGGTTCATTCATGGTTAATAATGGGTCACAAGTTAGATTTTGGGATGATACATGGATGGGAGATAGACCTTTCAAAATGCAATTTCCATCTTTATATAATATTGTTCGCAAAAAGAATGTTTCTGTTGCATCTGTGATGGCTACTGTTCTACTTAATGTTTCTTTTCGGCGCTCTTTAATTGGAAACATTAGAGAACAATGGTATAATTTAGTTGCAACAATTCTTCATGTTAGGCTGAATGATAATCCAGATTTGTTTAGATGGTCGTTGCATCAAAATGGTTAATTTTCTTTTCATTCTATGTATTCTTCTCTAATTAATAATGATTACATAGATAGAAATAAAGGAATGTGGAAATTAAAACTTCCTCTTAACATAAAGGTGTTCATGTGGTACTTGTTTAAGGGGGTGGTTTTCACAAAGGGCAACTTAGCAAAAAGGAATTGGAATGGTTCCTTAAAGTGTTGTTTTTGTGATCATAGTGAATCTATCCAACATCTTTTGTTTGATTGTCATTATGCTAGTTTTATTTGGAGATTGGTATATATGTCGTTTGGATTGAGATCTTCTAATAGCATTGATGATATGGGTGGAAATTGGGTGTTTGGATATAATGCAAAAGTAAAAAAGATGTTGTCAATAAGAGCATCTGCTATATGCTGGGCTCTTTGGTTAAGTAGGAATGAAGTTGTTTTTTATAAGACTTTACCTAAATCTTATTTACAGGTGCTTTTCAGTGTAACTTACTGGCTACGGTTTTGGGCACACCTACAGAAGCACGATGAGGACAAAGAGTGTATTATTGCTGCATGTCGAAAGTTGGAGATTTTGGCTATGTAAGTATTTGCACACTTTGGTTGGAGATTTAGCAATAGAATTGAATAAAGCTAGTCTCTGTTAGTGCTTTGTATTGATGCTTTCTTTTGGCTCGTAGTTTCAACCTTGATGTTATTGGATTGTTTCAACTTTGTAATAAGTGATTGTAGCTTCGTTTGAAGTCAAAGCCGGATTTAATCCATTATCTTAAAAAAAAACCTCAGGCCTGATTTCAGATAATAAAAATAATAATTTAATCCATATATCTACTATCCTAAAAAGCGGAGTCGTTTTTCTTCCTCCCCTACTGGTAGAAAAAACAGAAATAAACCGCACATGCGTCTTGACAGATAAAAAAACCATGACGATAAAAAAAATCTCTGCAACCCCCGATCCCCCTCCAGGCCTCCACCTATCAGAACCGCACATGCGAGGCAGCGCCATCGTGTTTGGATGGCGTGCTGTGTTGATAGCTTCTCGCCCGAGACTTCTGTATCAGATAACCTGTCCTGGCGGTATGGCGTTGTGTTGTTTGTGATTTTTGAATGGGGATTGGTTTGGGAGGGATGAGCAGGAGAGAAAATGCAGGCATGCAGCAATTGTTTTCCCTTGTTCCCCCTCTGGCTCTCTCTGTCATTCTTAGCTTTAAATAGAAATGTGAATGAGCTGGCATTATCTCAGCTACAATGAGAGGTGTGAAAGAGATGTAGTGGTGCTGTTATGTTTCGTTTATGTTCTTGATTGTGGTATCCAAAATTCAAAAACAAATTCATAATTGTGTAATAGCAGAACTTCAATAGTGATAAGTGGCCAAAATTTTTGGAAGATGCCGTGTGCAGAACATGGGATCTGCCCTGTTGCAGAGCAATAGTCAAATTAAAATGCCTTTTTTCCGAAGAAAATGCAATCCAGAACAGATTTGTGCCCAGTGCATATGCTATAATTGATTAAAGCTTCTAATAATGGATCTATTCACTAGAAGAGATTTCTTTCTCAGCATTGCAGTTTTTAGGCTGCAGGAACATTGTGAAGTGCACTGAGACTGAAATCTTCATTTTCCACCACTCTTCAATTCCCGCTTTTGGTGAAGAGGCTAATGAGAGGATCACAAAAGAATTATTTTAGTAATGGGGCTTTTATTCCAGTACACTACTTTTGTTTTTTATTAATCCTGTGTTTTAGTCACAACTGTCAGTACTTTGTACTGTTGTCTGAAACTAATATGATGCATAATCAATGCTATTCTAAACTTTGGTCTCATTTTGAATTTTCAATGGTGTTATACTAGCTTTAGGCTTCAGCAGTTGGTCAGTTCTATTTTTCAAAATCATCTTAGCCTGATTTTTTATTTTGATTGGGGTAGTTAGATTCGATGTCTTACAGATTTTATACTATGATTAACTGGATGATCTAGATTGTAAATTCTTGGCTTGTGTTGCAAACAAAACCGACAATAGCAGAAAAGCTTCAGGAGACAACCAATGTACTAAAGGGCATTGCAGGTGATGATTTCAGATCAAAATTTGGCTGGAGATTCGGGGTATATAGGATGGGAAGCTGGTGGAGGCTGACATTAATGAAGACAAAACTGAAGAACGAATAGGAAGAACACGAAGTCCCTGCTGCACGTATGGAACGCCAATCTCATGTTGATTGTTTCTTCCAATGTAACCACACCTGGCCATGCTTTGTTTTGACTTTTGTTGCGGGTGTCTTTGTTCTGGCAAACCAACGAAGTTAGCTAGCTTTTTTTTCCTTTGTTTGGTAAGTGGATTCGGCCTGGTGGGCTTTCATTTCTGTTAACGGAAATGGGAGGGTAGCCCTCTTTTTTAAGGGGATTAGAGAAAGGAAGAACAAGTATCGATTAGCACACATGCATGCTTTGTATGAATTTTGATATTTTTTTCATTGAAATGCATGGGCACTTAACTAGTGTAATAAAACGTGGATGTCGGAACTTTCGAAAGCAAGTAAAAATATATCTTTAGTTGTAGAATTAATTCATATATTTGTGATACACAAGGCTGATTAACCTCTGCTACTACTAAATTTAGGAATTTTTTATCTCGATTAACAGGGTTGGATCCAACCACGATTTTCCACCGTCTGATTGCCTCAAACTAGCGCGTATGATTTGATTGAGATTGTCCCTCAACCCCGCAATAGGAACGCAGCCCATACACCCAATTAGGTCTGGTTTCTGTTACTTTCCTTTTATTCTAGACCATGCTTTGATTCCGGTATATGCAAAATCAGCCATAACCAGTGTTTCTATAATTTAGCTTACATGATTTCTTATATGTCTCAAGCCATGAATTCAGCTCAACAATAAATATTCATCTCTCTTTTTTGTTATTTTTAATTTCAATATTCCTACATGCTAAGTTTATATACCAAACATAATGTTTTGTAGGTACAAAGTTTTTACGTTATAGAGTCCATGTGCGTAAATGTTTTATGTACAAAGTATGTAGATGTTTTGTCCTCATGTTGCACAAAAACTTTTATTTTCTTTTGTGCCAATTAATTTTAATGTAACTGTAGCATTAGCACGGGCATTTTTCTAGTTGAATAAAATCCAGGAGCTGTCAAAACCTGGTACATTCCAGCTTACTCCACAAATAGGAATTATTTGGTGATGCTTGTAAATATTTAGGGCTCTTTACACGGGAACATATCCAGTGCACACAAACTAAAAAAATTTGAGCATGTACTTTCAATAGTGCTACATACACATATCTGCAAAGTCTCATCTTAAAATTCATTATACACAAAGAGCAATAAAAATGACAAAATTCTGACATATTTTTACTCAAAATGTTGTCAGTTTTTTCATCTTTTTGTTGTGCCTAAAATATAAAGAATTTTAAAATAAAATTTTGTAGATATATGTAGCACTATTGAAAGTATATGCAAATTTTTCATATATTTTGGTGAAATTTGTTAGTTTGTGTTCACGTGTGTATACGAAAAGTCTCGTGTGCACTGGATATGTTTCCTACTTACAGACACGTGGTTTGAAAATGCAACGACAAAAAAGGCATAGGGATTTGAATGTCGCACATATGCAAATCCCATGGGAATTCAAAAGGCAAGAATCTAGGATATATTGTGTTTGGATGGTTCACAGGAATACACTGGGTATTTCATGTTGGGATCTGACAATATTAGCTCCAGCCCCAATATGAGGGGAAGTAACACAAGAGAAGAAGCAAAAGTTTAGAGCATCTTCAACAAAGACCTTAACCAAGACCCCTAATTGGATTTGGGGTGTTAAGGCTGACCCCTAGTGAAGCTCTCAAAATAGAAAGACATCCAAATACTCTTCCTTAGCCTTTAGTCCTAAGGCTCCCCACCTAGCCCTCATTCCAGATAGTATGTGCATATAGCCAGTAAATCTTGTATATATTGTACATAGGTTATTATTCATAAACTTTTTACCATCACGTTTCAAAAAAAAAAACTTTTTACCATCAAACCATTCATGTTATCTCTCAAACATTTCCATGTAGCATATATTATTGTTCTGTTCGCAATGTTGAACTTGAATTAAAAAATTACAAATTTGAATATGTTTGAGTTCACAAGTTGGAATTAAATATCTATGTCTAAATTATTATGGCATTAAATTAGATAACACGCGTATGTGTATATTAACATAGAAGATAAATATAACAGGGGCTGAGAAATAAAGAATATTGCTGGAGCTGGAGCTGAAGACACATTTAGGGTCTACGGGTAACAGGGGACAGACCTTATTTGATCTTTAGGGCCTTTATAGTAGGGGTTATGCTAGAGACGCTCAACAGAAACTGCAACCAACACTAAACATCAAAAAAAAAAACAAGTACACAACACACCATGTATCGAAGGATGTAAAGTTCAGTATAATCTAAACCAAATCAAATTAATAAGTCTGTTTCCCGGTCACACTTTATAAAAGGACTTTTATCATAAAAGTTTAATGGTCTGTTTGGCTGCCCTATACAGCAGCTGTGCTACAGCCGTGAACAACTAAAGCCAGGCAGCAATGCAGCAATTTTAGCTTAGTTGCAGTGCAGCCAGTCGGCTGTGCTGTACAGTGCAGCCGAACAAGCACTAAGTCTTTACTAACCCAAGTGACAAAACGTTAGTTACTCATCTTGTAGCACACTGTATTACTGTCTACGCTAGTCAGGTTCATGGCTAGAAAGGTTAAGGACCATATCTGTTTGGACTGGCAAAAGATTGGGGATTAACTAATTGTACGTCTTAAACGGGGGGTTAATCACTAATTGAGTACTGCTTAATTGGGTGAATTGCAGATTGAGCGTTCAAATTAAAAAGAAATTAATACCGTCCCAACTCTGGCGTACGGTTTGTTGTCCGCGACTCCACGTCCGTTTGACGGTTTGAGGTGCTGCCTCGAACGCGTTTACCATACTAAAACGAAAGAATGTCCGATGCATTACGGAAACATTGTACCGGTACCGACCTGGACTCCTGGAGATTGCCCACGAAAATTCAGAGATGACATCGCGCAGCTACCAACTGGGAGGAGGATCAGATCAACGGACGACAGAAACGTTACGAATGTTTGAAGTAGGTAGAGATATATTTATTTTTTAAAGACTTTTACAGAAATAAATCACTGCTTCAAAATATTTTAAATATATACTCCTCCTATCCACGAGGAAGATTTATCTACTTGGCATACGGGTAATTTACATTTAGACCCTCTTTTTTAACTCGAGGGGGTTTTCTACAAAATAACAGTATACGAATTTGTGAAGATGGCTAATACTACTAGTTTTGTGTCCCTAACTGGTTTGGTTGCAAAATCTGTAGCAGTAGCATGTTAGAAACTCACATATTTTATCTGTTTCCTATTTTATAAACAATTGAAACCGCTATAGAAATCTACTGGTATGAATCGATGAAACCAGTAAAAACAGTACTACAAACGAAGTATGTGCATCCCCAAATAAACCGTCTGATAATATGGCACAATTTTCCTTTTCAACATAAAAATTTTCGATCTGGTAAAAATGAAATTAGTACTATATGAAATGAATCAAAAGTATAGTAGACACCAGACGAAGCAATGGTTTATCCAAACTGCAACAAATAATGCAATATATTTCTTAATCCGTTTGTGAGAAAATGTGAAAACAGCCAAGAGACTTGAATTATGGGCTTCAACAATCATAATTATACGAATTGTATATACGTATTCGTATTAGCGAATAAATCAGCTAGATGCAGCATATTCCGTTAACTATGTGCATATGTGCATGAGATTTGTTAGCTATGGATAGTACATATACTATTTTCAGTATCGATAATAAAAAGCTCTGTTTATACACAAGAATAATTCACAGCTTATAACTGACTAAGCATATAGGATTATGATCGGCTAGTAATTGCTATGGCATTGTGGCAACTTGACTAGTAAATTAACAATATTGTTGGTAAATTCACTATTAAAATTTATGTTGAAGCCTCAACCTTTGGATATGTAAAAGATATGTTAGATTAAACAACGATTTGGGCCTTACCAACTTGACTAACATATGCTTCATGGTGCATAGGCTTCAAGAATGGGCATTACCCTGCCATCTGACAGATATGCCTCATCAACATTGGCATCGATCGACCGCATCCTCTGCAACTACAATGACAGTGACAGTGACAATGACAATGGGATCTACCATGTCATCTACAATGGCACATCCTCTAATATCTGCAAGACGTCCCAGATATGTAGATTTCATCCTTTGGCACGTCTATAGGGTGCAAGATGTTACTTCAACATGGTGGAATTTTTTTCATGCCTTCGGCCATGTGGGGCTACATCAACCACCATGACAACTAAACAACAGATATATGATCGGCTATGTCTATAATAAGTCATCATCAAAAATTTTGGTCAAAGCGTTTATGTAATTGTTACATCCATTACACTTTTGTTATGACTGGGATAGAACAGAAAAGAGTAAAAAACAACACTAGAAGGAGATGCTGGAACCACACTAGATGGTGGACCAGCCATCAGAGATGATGGTGCAGAGAGAAGATGGTGGAAGCAGAGAAGATGGTAGATGTTAGAGAATATGTGAACCAGCTATATGATCGGCTATGTCTATAACAACTCATCATCGAAAACTCTAGTCAAAGCATCTGTTTCATCGCTACGTCCATTAGACTTTTGTTATGACCGGGAGAGACTAGAAAAGACTGAAAAACGACACTAGAAGGAGATGCTGGAACCGCACTAGATGGTGGACCAGCCATCAAAGATGTAATTGATGATGGTGCACAGAAAAGATGGTGGAAGCAGAGAAGAGGGTAGATGTTAGAGATATGTGTACGACTAGAGATAGAAATAGAGTATTTAGAGATAATTATATTTTACTCCAAGCTATCTCTTCTATATATGAAAACCCATAAGGGTCATACTTCAGTGCAATAAGTATCAGAATCTTTTATATATTTGCTACCACTCATGTCATTATTTGCCACGGTATCACATTGTGCCATAGAGGTAAAAAAATTAAGATTCACCGAGACCCCTACTAAATCCTCCCCCTCAACCCCTAGTTCTAGGGACACCAGAAGTTTTACATATTTTTTCATGGTGGGGTTTGACAGATTAGCTCCAGCCCCAAAGTGACGGTGAGAAACACAGGAGCAAAAGCAAAAGCTGACAGAAAGTGTAACCAGTTCTAAACAACTAAGACGAGTAGGAAACACACCATGTAGCGCTGGAAACACCATATAGTTGAAAACAAAGTAGTGGAAATCTTGAATATATGCATGCTTGGACTATCAGTCCAACAACATCTAGTTAGCTATGTGAGTAAGAAGTCGACACAGTACTTTATATAGAATTATTGCTCCGGGGAGTTTTTTACTCCGAAACATAGGTGGTAGCTTAGATTGAGATTCATCTTAGATAAGTGTTGCCTTTTTTTTTAAGTAAACTTTAATTGTATATGTTTGTTTGGACTATGTGTATCTTATACAGAAGCAGAGGCCAGGAATGATCTTCATATGGTTGAATCAGCTTGATGTAATCATCAACGATCAATAAAAGTTTTCTCCGTCTTATAAAAAGAATTATTGTCCCCATCTCCCAGCCCATACTAGGCATACGGGAATGTGTTTGAAGGCAACAAAGTTAGTGTCATTTACATGACATCTTTGTGCTGGGTTGATTGATTCACTAGGAAATTACAAGTCCTATACGCTGGTGGACAGATGTGATAGCACAATTAGTGAGAGCGAGAGAAGCCAGTACAAGTTTGGCTATAGTTGCATATGTTCCATAGGAGTTGAAGCAAAAGACCATCAAGCACGTTGTAGGGGATTATCATATGAAGAGCCTAGGCTTTGTTTTCGAAAATACTTGATTTCGTGCATATATAATAACACATTTGTGTGGAATTTCGGAGGGCTGGAAAAATCTTTGTTCTATGTTTCACTAATAAATGAGGTCTGTTAACAGAAGAAAAATCGAAGGGCCATCAAAATCTGGTGCAATCTAGCTTAGTCCATATAAAGGAAGAACTGTCCAGACAGTAATTCTTAATCTTCAACGATGTTTTTCTTTTCCTGTGATACATTATTGGTTTTCTTTAGTACAGTTTGTGTAAAACTCACACAATTACTAGTGAGCTACCTATTATAATTTTCTAGTACTCCAAGTACACAAATATTTAGTGTAATTTCCCATTTCCGATTTCTTGTATATATATATA
>CM002485.1:7478191-7519463 GCA_000325765.3 Leersia perrieri
TATATATATTGTTGATTTTCCTGTTCAAGTAGTTAAACTGATCATAACCACTAACCAGGAGAATCAGATTGCCAAGTTGTAGGTTTGTAGCTATCGGTCCCCATTTTTGGACAAACTTGCTAAGTTGGTCATGGGGCCAACTTGGCAGGAAGCCACATGAAGAATCTCACTCGGGAACTCGGGAAGGAGCTTTGTCTGCAGAGAAGCTCACCATCACCATATGCAAACTGCGTCGCCGCTCCAAACAAACCAACAAGCAGGCAGCCACTGCTTGTCAGCTTCCATCTGTTGGCATCGTCTAGCTTCCACATGCTCCAGCTGAACATGCTGTATCTCATTTCACAACAAAAGGCACTACGAGAGAACGAATTGACAGTGAGCCTCACAAGTCCCTAACACACTTCGCACTGTCTGACCACTGACCAACAGTTCAGCTATTGTCGGTAATCATGGCTGACCACAACAGAAACTGCGGCAAAGACAAAATCAACCGAACTCCTGACGCCTCTAAGACATCTTGGCTGGACTCGATGATGATCCGTAAAGATAAGGCGAGGAAAACACGGCCAAGAAATGTAAATCTCGACCAATGGAACTATGTGGGATACACCATATGTCCATACTTGTTGATAAAATAACTGAAATCTCTCGATACCTCTCAGGCCTATCGCTGAAAGAACGAGAACTCTATGCATACTTGGGCAATCAATTCATAAACCTCTAGTAAGCTAAGTTTCAGGCTCAGGAACAAACCGACATTGAACATAGGACTATTGTTCCCACAGGTCCCGCCCCATGGCTAGGCATATGGGGATGTGTTAAAAGGCAGCAAAATTAATGTCATTTACAACATGATGTCTTCATATTGAGGTTGGTTGCGTTGTTGAAACGTACTCGCAAGCATTACCTTCACTAGGAGCGAGGGAAGTCAGCAGGAGTTGTCTGATGTCCATATGTTGCAGAGGACGTGAAGAAAAGGTTTCTGACATGCTCATCCATCAACCACGTTGTAGAAGATTATCAGATAAAGAGCCCAGGCTTCATTTCAGACAAAACAAAAAGATTTTGTGCATTATAACAACACATTTGTGTGGAAATTTCAGGAGCTAGAAAAATCTGAACTGTATAAGGAACAGAAGAAACATTGAAGGGTCATCAAAATCTGGTTCAATCTTGCATAGTCCACATAAAGGAAGAACTATCCAAATAGTAACTGCTAATCTTCGAAGATGTTTCTTGTATATTGTTGGTCTTTTTCAGTACAGTATGTGTACACATCACACAACTAGTACGTACTGAGCTACCTATTGTAATTCTCCAATGCTCCAGATACACAAGTTTGATTGGCCGTCCCCAATTGCTTGTATTGTTGATTCCCTGTTCAAGTGGTTAAACTGTTCACTAACCACTTAACCTTGATAATCAGATGCCATGTTGTGGCTATATAAAAAATTGTACTGTCTCTGAAAGCAACAGTCGTTAGTGTAATACGTAGGAACCTAGGGCAAATTGAATATACCATTTCAACTTCTTACAACTCGGCCAAACTTTGCACTTCAGTCTGAGGTATTATCATACCTCCCAAATGTTGAATTAGAAAATAAAACGCGAAAAGCTCATTATGAACTCTCTAATTTCTGCAAGGAATCCGATCTGTCACCTGACCGACCCATGACCTCACCACTTCCTGGCATGATGTTTTCAAACCCTTGCCATATTGTTAACAAGATGCCAATCTCAACATACTAGAGATTCATGCTTTCTTCATAAAGCACCCTCCACAAAAAGTCACAAAGGGCTCCTTGATAACATTTCAATAACTTGACATATTTCTGAAACTGAACTAGCGTGCTGTACACAAATTAATTAGGTACTCAATTGATGATGCTCTCCCTACAGAATTTCATTCAAACTTGTCAGTCAATAGCAATTGGTGCTGATGCAACCATACACGCCCTAAAATCCCCATGAAACATTTTTCCACAGCTTTAGCGTGTGAAAAAGAAAGCTCTGTGATTCAACGTAATCCATCTAAAAACATCAATACAAACTAATATGCACAAACCTTTGAAACAAGCTACAGCAGTGATCACTTGATTAAGCTGCACAAATCACAGCATAATAGTTTGTGGAATAATTTATCAACTCAAAACAACTCAAAATTACAAGCGATGAATTGGTGTCATATCTTCTCGAGTCGCAAGATGCCGGTACTTTTGACACTGAGGCCATATTAATACAAGTATCAAGGATCAATCACTTCTACACCCCGATCTTGACTTGTAAAACCTAGATCTTGGATTGCCTCAGCGAGGTTCCCCATACATAGTGCAAAAAACACCATGAGCTTGATAGTACGATGGACAGCTTGATGCCTCCCATACCTATTTTTGAAAGACGAAAGAAATATATGCATCTGTTGGACAATCAGCTTCTCAACCTCTAGCTAGCTATGAGTTTCATTTTTGACATATACTTACAAGCTTTCAGTTTATAGGATGATTATCACCAGCCACGACAGGACAATTGCTCATTAACATTGTCATAGATATCGGGCCGAGAGTCCAAGGCCCATATATGATAGGGCTAGGTCTCTTGCTCTCTCTATATAAGGAGAGATGGTTCCTTAGAAGCAATAGATCAATCTTGTACCTAGGAGCCCTGCCTCGTCGGTGCAGAGTCGAGTACGACTCCTTTGCGCCGTCGAGGTCCAAGGCCATCCCAATTACCTCCTACCATTATAATCCAATCTATTATCTGTTTGTCCCAAATAATCCTAGCCCGTGACAACCATGCTTTAGATTTAGATAACAGTTTCATAATCGATGAGATAAAATGGTCATTAGATCAGATGTTGTTAAGCTTGCGAATTGCACTGCATCCATGGAATCCCTAATGCCTTCCATGCCTATTATGAAAGGAGAAAAAACATACATCCTTGGACCATCAGTTCCTCAGCCTCTAGACTATGTGAACTTCAGTTTCAGTAGCAAGGCAGCAAATTATATAGGACAAATGTTCCCAGGTCCCAGCCCATAACTAGGCCAATGTGAATGTGGTTACAGGTACCAAAACAAATTCTTTGGTGAGTATATATTGTGTTGACTAGTAAATTAACAGTACAATTTACAGGATGACGGATGTGGTACAAATAGAAATATATCATTTTTATGCTGAAACGTACTTTCAAGCATTACCTCTTCGTTGAGCGATCGAGGAAAGTCACTAGGAGATTGGCTGGATGACGCGATGTCGCAAAGGAGTTGAAAGGGCTGCACATGCTCATCCAAAACCATGTCATAGAGGATTATTATCAGATATAATGCCAGGCTTGATTTCAGACAATAAAATTGATTCTGTGCAAATAAAATGAAAAATGGGTGTTAGTATTATGAAAAGCTGGTAGTATCTATCTTATCCATATATATCCCTCATACATCTGGTAATTGGGATGGAAAAAAACATTGCCCATCAAAATCAGGCAAGT
This sequence comes from Leersia perrieri, assembly GCA_000325765.3. Lineage (NCBI taxonomy): Eukaryota > Viridiplantae > Streptophyta > Magnoliopsida > Poales > Poaceae > Leersia > Leersia perrieri. The sequence continues at coordinate 7,481,679 of CM002485.1, forward strand.
CTAGCTTATTCCACAAGCAAAAAAAAAACAAAGGTGATGCAAGAAAATTGCAATAAAACACCTGCCTCAAAGCCCTCAACTGATCCAAATAGTAACTGTTAATCTTCAACAACATTCCATCATGTGTTCAATCTCTTGGTTAGCAAACTGCAAAGCTCCAGAAAGAGCGAGATATTGTTAAGCTGTGACATCCTTTCCAATTGCTTGCAATGTTGATTCCCAGTTCAAATATTTACACTATTCACAAATCAGAAGAATCAAATGGCCAAGTTGAAGCAACTGGTCACATATAGCAACATCATCTACCCAGAGTGCAAGACATTGCAACCTGGCATTTCAGTAAACAGAATACCATTATGAACTCCTTACAGCATTTCAGCTACACTTTGTACAGCTTTAGAAAACAAAACTAGAAACAAAAACTCATCATGAGCTCTCTAATTTCTACAAGGAATGAAGGTGAATATGACCTGTCACCTAGCGGAGGCCGACCGCCTGACCATGCACCTACCACCTGGAATGATTTTTACAAAATCGTTTCTTTATTTCGCTAAGATGACGTGAATCTCAATATACTAGATCTACATGCTTTGTAAAAAAAAAAAAGTAGCCAAAAAATCACAGAGAAATGGCTCCTTGATAACATTTCAAGAATTTGACATACATTTCCAAATCTGAACTAACGTGTTGTACACAGAACTTAGGTATTCAATTGCTGATACCATGATACAGAATTTTAGACAGCATTGTCAATCAATGGCAATCTGTACTGATACATTCCAAACTGCACTGAGTTGTGCAGGGTACTAACTTCATATCAGCTATGACTCCAACATGCTCAAGTTCGCGAAACCATGTTTGTTGCTTCCTCTGCAACGATACGGGAGGAAGATACGACATGGGGGATGAATTTTCAGCTTGTTTAAGAGCTCGGCTAACTGAGGTAACCTGAAAAGGACAAGTAGAAACACTGTCAGAATTTGGTCATGTAGGCTTCAACATTGGTATGTGGCGTCAATTCATGTAATAGCCTTATGCCCATATCTAATGACGTTGTAAACTTAAATATTGCTAATTGTACAATAATCTGACATGGCTAAACAACATAATACGAAATCCCAAGGCAGCAACTCAACTCAGCAATCAATTCCCTACACCCAAACCAAACAGCTGTAGCAACCAACAACAATGGCATTGCCGTAAGATTCACCAGGAAACTAATGAAAAATCCATTTGTAAACTACACAATCAGATTATCTCAGGCATTCCCAAAAAAAAAGGAGACTGAATTGCAGGGACTCCAGGTTCTCCAATCCACAAAGCAACAAATCCACCTCCTCTATACATCGAACGAGAGAGGGATGTGATGTATACCGAGGACACCGCAACGTCAACAAGTGACCGAGCCATCGGCACCACGCAGAACCTGCAAAACGCACGCGAGGAGGGGGGCATATGAGCATCAATCCAATATTTTGGGGGGAAATCAATCGACAAGAGGGAGAAAAAGCGAGGAACGGACGGTGGCAGGCAGAGTTACTTACATCCCTCTTCTGCCGGAGAGGGCGGCGTCGGCGTGGTCCGTCCACTCGTCGAAGCTGCCCGAGAGGGGAAACGGGCGGAGAGGGTGAGCACGAGAAAGAGAGAGAGAGAGCGAGGGAAGGAGAAGGGGTTGTGCGTACATCCATCCGTAGCGGCGGTCGAAGACGAGGCGGCGGAGGGGAGGAGAAGGCGGCGGATCGGAGCCGCCGCCGGAGGAGGAGGAGGTGTCCATGGCGTTGTGGATTTCGCTGTTTGTGTCTCGCAATATCAAACAAAAAAAAATATGCTTTTGCGGTATTAAAGTGTAATTTCGGAAAATGGAACCGAAAGTGGTCGTGCCGGAGTGGTTATCGGGCATGACTAGAAATCATGTGGGCTTTGCCCGCGCAGGTTCGAATCCTGCCGACCACGACAGTTTTTTTAGTTTTCCTCTAGTTTTTGCTTGGATTTAAATGCTCCTCTTTTGGGTGTTTAAGAGTTTTCGTTTAACTTTTTGTTCCAAATATACGCACAAATGATTTCTCGTTTCATCTAGCACTTGAATTTGAAACTTTTTGTTGATTTACTTTGTATGTTCCTTAACTTGCTTCAGACACACTGAATGGATTACTGTTGCTTTCTAACTTTTTTTCTCATTCCATCATCCACTGTTAAAAATTTGCACTTTTTCATTGATTTACTGTACATTCCATAACTTGTTTCTTAAATATGAACAGGAGAAATGATATACTATCTCCGTCTTTAAATGTTTGACGCCGTTGATTTTTTAACACACGTTTGACCGTTCGTTTTATTCAAAAAATTGTATAAAATATATAAAATGATTTATGTGGATAAAAATTTAGTTAACAATGAATCAAATGATAGGAAAAGAATTAATAATTTCATAAATTTTTTTAATAAGACAAAAAGTCAAACGTGTGTAGTAGTTACTTGCATAGAGCACAGCACATGAACAAAACAATTTCTACGGATTGCTTCTTGGCTGCAAAAAGGGATCTGCTTCATATCCAAAATACAATTGGCAGTATCTCGATAAATATATATTGACATCTACACCTCCATTTGAATGCACATTGTTTGACCATCAATGATTGTTCCATTACTCAACGTTGACAAGCAAAATAGGGAGCCAATCCTAATGGCTACTGCTCCGGCACATACAGTAGCATCATGAGTTCATGACTCTGCTCGCAGGAAAGTAGCTTGCCTGTTAACAAGGTGTGCCAACGCTCATCTTCTCTACTGCTTTTGGAGCTTCTAAGGGACAAGTTTCCAGGCAAGCTGCATCACATTGTCATCGATGTATGGCCGCAAATCCCACATTTGACAGTAGCCCTCTAGCTCCGATGATGGTGTTTTAATGCACAATGCCTTAACAATCTTTTCCTGCAGTATAGTACAATTTCTGTGAGAAGAAAAGGTAAACAACCAAAGGAAACCAACATGTAGATGCTTGTGTTGCTAACCTGCATCATATAATCCAGTTTTAGCATGTTGTGAACCAGGACCATCACACTTGCACAAGACACTGCTCTGTCCAGCAAATCACCAGGCTGTCGTTCATCCTGAGACAAGAAATCTCTCAATGAGCCTTGTTTTAAGTACTTATCAGCCATAAAGTTTTTGCACAATTAAAAGCCAGGACCATTGAGGAGGGCTAATAACACCAAGGAGAATGCCCACCTCAGAGCAACCATTTGTAAGATTATCATCGTCAGGGCAATCATCCGTATGTCTTAAAGAACTCAGGCAGGCTGTCAGTGTAGTACTGTAAACATCTTCCTCCAGAAACCGCAGTTCTTCAAGCAATACTTTGGCTGAGGAAAAGAGGACAATGTTTCTTATATGTATTAATAGAAAAAAAATAGAATATTATTAGTAAGGTACCACTAACATGAACATTTGGAAATCAGCAATTTTGGTGAAAAGTTAAGTTACAAAATTGTGCATGTGAAAAATGAGGATGACATGACACTAAGATAAAATGAACTCATCGTAAGTTTTGCTCATATTCCATATTGTTTTGCCCAAAAAATAGCAGAAATACATGACACTGGAAATGATGCACACACTAAATATTGTGCCAAATAGTTGTGTCCTTCAGAATAGTTACAACAAATTAGAAAGAGCGGAAAACTCTTTCTGAAAAGATAGAATACCAAAATTAAATGCTAATATGGTCTGATTGAGAAAGATGAAACTACCTTTATTCATATGGTCATTAAGTTTCTCCTCACAAGAATGTACTGCATCAAAAAAATTGTACTGTCAAACAGACAGTTAAAATAATAATTTCTGAGTCATGATAAAAAGAAATAACATATGTTAATTGATGAAAGAAAATGTTGAAACCCGCAATTCTGCAGAAGATGATGTGAATTAGAATTAGTGTCGAATATTCACATGAAGTTGGTCTCTCCTTAAGAGTTAGTTTTGGCTCTTTAATGCTAGTAGGCTGGCCTATGATTCTGTATGGTTAGCTAGTATCACCAGCAAAATATTTATGTAGCTACAGATGCTTTTTATAAGAAGCAGGGCCTTTTGGCCTTTTCTACAGAGAATAACTAGTGAACTAGTTGTTGGCTGTTTATGAAAACAATAGGGGATTATATGCCATTCAACATTCAAGCTAGTTAGAACAGAAAATATATATAATGAAAACAAGAAAATGTTGTGGCACAGGTATGTGCTCAACAATATAAAAGTTCGACCAACAAAAATTGCAGTGAAGAATCACACAATATATTGGTTCCAGCACTCCAATATTATTTCCAAGAATGCTCTTCTCTCAAACATAAGCCTACATCCCTTCACTGTCACCCTGCGCCGTGCGGCTATTCTCAATTTGATGTTTCAGATGTAATAGCGTCATGGCAGTTAACGCCATCATGGCCTTGAGTCGTGACAATTCAAGTGAGAAAAAGGAATGCAATAGAGGTATGAGATATATTTTGCACTCTTCATGATAGTAAATTCGACTTAGCAGTTTTGTCGCAAAGAGTTGATGGGGCTACATCACAGCCCGGATAATGACCATTCACACTTGATGCTAGTTCACTGGTTCATATAACCCTAAATCACAGTGGTCCAGATAATAACAATTAACAATAAATAGATCAAAGGAAACAAAGTATTGAAGTACATATATAAGGTGGAAACAAATAAAATCTGAACAGGCAATGACTTTGAATGGAAAAACATACTCAGAAAGCTTGTAATCAGTAATTACGAAAAAGTTGCTTTCTCATATACACAAGAGAGCCAACTTACATTGGTTCATATTCTGGATGTTTTGGTTGTGATGGGTGCAGCCAGCTTCCAGATAAGACTTCATTCTGTCACTGCAGTTAGACTTAATTAACTCACTTATGGCACCTGGCTGTGTGAGAAGTTTTGGTCTCCGAAAGAGTTCTGAAATAAGTGAGTGCATTCAAGTTGGCAGTAACTTCAAAAGTAACAGTGAGCAGTGCAATGTGTGTCAACATTGTTCAAAAATATTAAGGACAGACGATAGCAAACCAGAAAATTAATTGCAAATTCTTGACACTGATATTCCGCACCCATGTAACAAAGAGAGTAAGAAAAATAGTAGAATAAACATTAATCACACATCCATGGATTCAGATAAATTGTTTCCTAGAATATGTTAGTCCAGTTGACAATTACAAGGTATAGAAGCCTAGAACAGAAGATTTCTTCAGTAACCGCAAGGATCCTGGTGCACTAAGGACATTCTATCTGCATTTGGGAGGACCATATTCACCCATCCATTCACTCCTTTCGACCAGTTTCTCAGGAAAGTACCAAACCTCCTGGCCTGTTTTGCAGAGCACCATCTCTCTTAGAGCTGGAGCTCAACTAAACAGTTTCAGCTCTATCCAAAAAAGGAGCGGAGCAGGTGAAGTGATCTGAAATGATGAACTAGAAAGGTGGAGCTGGGTTCAGGCTGCTCCACACTCCGCTCCTGGAGTTATATTTAGGAATTGGAGCCCTGCCAAACAGGCCCTGAGCGCAACACGTGTGATCCAGTATAGAGAAGAACCGCTATTGTAAGGTAAACTGAAATAAATACGAGATTACACAAAAGAGTGTTCAAACAAGAGAATCTAGCAAAATGGAATATCAATTTCTTCAATACCAGCAAAGAAACCTGGTATTGAAAGTCGATCTTTCCAAGCCCAAATGTTAGGAATTTTACATTTTTCAAATTTTCATAAATACTTTATTCTAACTTAAAGCTCTGGTTGAATTTAAGACCTGAGTTTTGAGCACATTCTATCATGCCACAAACAACCAATAGTGGTCCAAAAGAAGTTTTTTGTTTCACTGGTAGTGTGCATCCAGGTTTGTTGTGCCAGAAACAGGGAGAATACGTTAAAGCTCTGGTAAAGTTTAGGACCTGAATTTTGAGCACATCCTAACCTAGTAGCACATCCTATCCATTTTCATTGATAGAAAAAGGAAAAACTAAGGAGACCAATATGAGGATTTTTATGGAAAAAAGAAGTAAACTCACCTAACTCTTGATGAAACATCAGAAGAAACCTTTTTCCTGCTTCAACTAGATCATCATATTGTGCAACCCTAAAAGAATAAAATGTGTTCATGTCTTCCCAAATGTTTCATGGCCACAAGAAAGAAACAGTTCAATGAACGTATATCCCAGCATAACAGAAGTTAAGAAAAAGTTACATAACTGTGTAACAATATCTCCTAGACACCTATGAAATTAGGTATTCATAAATTTCCACAATAAATTACAAAATATTCAACTAGAAATATTACTCAAATAATGAAAAATAAACTACTCAATGTATGCAAGAGAGAATAAAATATGTTCAGGCAAGTCTTGCAGTAGTCAGTACTCAGTAGTCACAGAATAAAATAGCAGAATACATTAACTCAGCTGTTTTCACTACTAATGACCCTAGTTTATATGCTATATAGTACTACTGAGCTACTGCAACAGGTTTACAAGAATATAAAACAGCAGTTGTTACTTGGTCATGAAGTCCAAGAAGATGTGATGAGCTTTTTCCTCCATGGATGCCTCAGCTGATGCTTCGTTGGCCATTGCAAGGGCCTATAAAATTCAGGAAAACAAAATGCTATCAACACTTCATGTCAATCAAACAAACAAATTAACACAATGTAGATGGACTCAAGTGTACATTCCAGAAATAAGGATATGGATTAGATTGATCACAATGGTATGAGGTGAACTTAACGTGCGGCATGGATAAATCAGGAAGAAACCAGATGGGTTAACTGGAGGAGAATAAATCAATGAAGTTAGGATGAATTTCCAATCTCATTGAGTGAGCCAAATCAGATTGTCCGTGAATCCACAGCATTTCAACCCATACAGCATAATTTTAACAGCATACATCACAAAACAGCAGAATTTCAGCACAATGCCAATCTACTTCCACAATTAAGTCTGCTCAACTGAGCCAAATCTTTGCTGCCATAAGAAATGGCCATTTTATAAAAGAACTGACAAAAGAGGAGTGTTGACTTAAACAGGCAGCTGAGCTCACTACATGTACATGAAGAACATAAGCTTCTGTTCAACATGACTTGTTACCCGTACTTCCAATATTTTGATGAGGCAAAGAAAAGAACATCATAGTGATACAAAGACCTTGAGTTTACTAACTAGAACACATTAGTCCAAATCAGTGGTCTAGACTCTAGAGTGCTCCCCAACATAGCAAGACTCAAATCATACATATTCAATTAAGAACTGAACTGCTGAGCTCGGTCTAAAGGGGATGGTAGATGGAAATAGAGAAGGGCCAAAAAAAACCAAACACCTAATATTTGATTATAAACTAACTTCTCCCTCTGTTTCATAATGTAAGATGTCTTGACTTTTTCCTTGCGACGTTTGACCATTCGTCTGATTCAAGAAATTATGAAAATATCATTTATTTTGTTTGTTACTTACTTTATCATCAAAAGAACTTTAAGAATAACTTAATTCTTTTCTATATTTACAACCAATTTTTAAATAAGACGAATGGTCAAATGTCGTAAGCGAAAAGTCAAAACGTCTTACATTATGAAAAACGGAGGTAGTAATAGTTATATAATATATAGTACACAAAACACACAGTTAAGCCTAAAGTTGTATATTCATTGAAATAAATTGCTAATTAAGAAGAAATCTTATAGTGTGATATTAAGTACTACATATGCACTACAATATTTCAATATACAAATCATAGCACTACTAACTGCTTGTCTACTCCTCTAAAAAGAAAAGACTACTTGTCTACTCGAGGTCAACCGTTCAACTTTAGTGTCTAGTCTTATTTACCCAGTTCAAATCACGGACAGCTCTCGTTCAAATCCAACAAATTGAGAAAAGTGGAGTGACCGATTGAGGCCTTGAGATTAGAGGAGAAAAAGGGCTAGGGCTTACGGCTTACCTCCGGGCTCCGGCTGTCCAGCGACGGCGTCGGCAGTCCCACTGTCTCAGTGAAGCCGACCGAGAGGCGACGGCGGCGGAGCGGCAAGCCGACGCGGGCACCAGGGGAGAGGAGAGGAGAGGAGAGGAGACGAGTGGATGAGGGGATGAGGGTAGGATCACCGAGCCGCTGCAGCAGCGCCGGCGCTCCGGCCTGAGGGATGCGGACCGGAATGGCGCGGGGAAGACCCGACCAAGGTCGCAAGGCCGGCGCTGGGTGGACAGCACGAGAGAGGAAGAAGGGCCGCCGGCACGGCACGGCTGGTTAAATGGGCCATGCTGGGTACCTGCCCAAGCACGGCCCACAAAATCCTAAGGGGAAGGGATTAAAAATAGAGAAAGTGAGGGGAAAATGGGCAAACTTAAAAAATAAAGCTAGATAAAAATAAAAAGAATGAAAAAATATATTGCGAAAAGGATGGAACGATGCGTCGGATTGTCCCGCGTGACAGACATGACGGTATAAGCATGGCATTGTTGATCTTCCACCATGAGTTTGGGTCATGTTGTGATAGGCTGAAAGGCCGACCATAAACCACACTACTGTCGTGCCTAGCTCACCATGTTTCGGACACCGCTAGCCTAGCTAGGTCAATAGCGCACTCACATTGCCCAGCTAGATAGTTCAATCCGTCAAGATGCGTTTTGCTGTACCGATATTCTAATAGTAAACTGGTGGGAACTTGGAGTTTGTGCCCTGCAAGTTTATGATTGTAAATTTTATGTTCCATTCGGATTCCAAATAAAAGTATCTATTTAGAATCGTGAAATCTAATGCGAGCGCGGGCGCTCGTTAGGCGGAGGCAGCGATCACGCTGCGCGTCCGTCACGTATCTTCTCACGCCCCACCCTTCCCCAAGCCTGCATGAGAAGTACCAGTAGCTAGTTAGGTTGTGCATATTTTTTTCTTCTTATAAAATTTTCTCTTAAATTATTTATCCAATCTATATTCTGATTACATCGTTGTGTTCGTAACAATTAAATCTTTACAATAAGATCCCACATGATTATATTTTAATAAAAAATCACAAATTAGTTCCGAGGATGTAACTTTTAATTCTAAAGATGTAACTTTAGTTCCGAGGGATGTAACTTCTGCAGAATATAACTTTTGTTATAGAGGATGTAACTATTAATTTTGAAGAATGTAACCTCTATAGGATGTGGATTTAACTTTTAGTTCCGAGGGATATAACTTTTCTGTAACTTTTTACTTTTAGGGATGTAACTTTCTATAGGATATATCTTTAATTTTAGAGGATGTAACTTTTATTTGTGAAGGATGTAACTTTTTAGCTCTACAGGATGTAACTTCTATAAAATGTAACTTTTGTTCTAAAGGATGTAACTATTAATTTTGAAGGATGTACTTCTATAAGATGTAGATGTAACTTTTAGTTCTGAGGGATATAACTTTTAGTTCTAAGGGATGTAACTTTTAGTTCTGTGGATATGACTTTCTATAGGATGTATCTTTAATTCTAGATGATGCAATATTTTATGTCATCAACACCTGCATAATTGAAAGAGAATAAAACATACAACATAGTGGTATGGTTTATTTCTAACCATTTCCACAAGTGTTGGTTAATATTTGTATGCAGGAGGTAAACCACGAAAATAGAGAGCAAATGCACAACAAAGAGAGAGGTCTCAATTACCGGTAAAGCCCATGGAGTGCAAAGCCCATAAACTCAAGTCAAATACATCAACTCAGGCAATCTCAAGTGGATTTGGCATATTTCGCCTACCAGGAGTGAATACAAAAAAGGTCGAGGCAAACGAGCCCGAAGTGGGTTCGGCCGAACCGACCTTGAGACGGTTCATCCCGAGCTTCCACGTGTGCGTCCGGGATCACTCCCCAATGTCGGTTACCGAGGGCACTACGATCATTTTCCATCAGAAGTAACCGTCATTAAGGCCTATATATAGAGCTCTCATCCCTCACTTAGAACACACACCAAAGCTTGAGCTGAATTACAAGAGACTCTATTGTATACTAGATTAGATTAGGGAGAGAGTGGAGTAAAGGAAGTCAGAGGAATCCCGGAGTTGTCGGTACATTTCTATCTTAGTTTACTTTGTCAATTACTCCTGCTTTAATAGAAATATTCTTCTGAGTAATTGAGTTTACTTTCGTAAGATTTATCCCTCAGTTAGTTCCTAGTCGAATAATGGATTACTGCTTACTATAAACAACATACTTATAGTAATTGCTTGAGTGCTTTATAACCACTTAAGTAGTAATTAATCTGCTTAGGCAAGGTATCTATGTAGTTAATTCCCAGTAGTTGTTGCTCATTCCACAGTTAGCTTGAGGCAAGTGTAGAGGTGGTGACAGCCCTCGAGATCACGTAGTCATCCCTGTCCGGGTGTGTGGTAGAACTGGAACCCGGGGCAGCGAGCTGTCGGTGCCCGAAGTATCTCGGCTAGTATTAAATAAGCTTCCTGTAGACACTGTCTCTTACGAGTAAACCCTCTCAACCCTTTGGCCTACCATTAGCTTTGTGTCCTTGGATGAACTAGCTGTTTCCTGTGGATTCGATACCCTAGAATACTCCTTAGGGGAAGTGCTACAATGGTATTCCGTTCGCTTGCGGATTTATTCTGTGGCGATAAGAATTACCAACAAGCATTTCTGGCACCGTTGCCAGGGAACGGTTGCTGATTTATCCGAGCCTTGTTCATCCCCGTATCTTCCTTTTTCTTATTTTCCTTTATTCCTTCTACACCCCTGCTACCCGGAGAAGTTTCCTGAAACACTTTTCCAAAATTCCATGGAGCAGCCCATTCTCGAGCTATCTGCTCCACGGGGTGAATTTTTTGAGCCACCTCATTCATCGGAGCCAATATTGACAACTGGCTATGAAATTCGTCCCGAGCTCATTAGTATGGTTAGGAAAAAATCCTTCTCTGGTTCTTACCAGGAAAATCCTTACCATCACCTGCGGGAATTCGAACAAATCTGCTCGTGCCTTAACATTCGGGGCATGAAGCAAGTCATTATCCGGTGGAAGTTGTTTCCGTTTTCTCTTCAAGGGAACGCGAAGCAATGGTACATATCTACCGTAGGCTGTGTAAGCGGTGACTAGGAGATGTTGCGGGACAGATTCTGTCTACCCTTCTTCCCAGTAACCCGCATCACTGCCCTTCACGTAGAAGTCCTGAATTTCCAGCAGAGGAACCAAGAATCAATCGGCGCAACCTTGTCCAGGTTTACTAATTTAGTGCATTCTGCACCAACCTTGTCTTTACCTAAATATGTGCTCTTGCAACATTTCCATACGGGTTTAGACAAGGAGTCTGCGTTCTACCTAGACATTACTGCCGGAGGCTCGTTCATGCATAAAACTCCGTCCGAGGGGAAGGTTATTCTGGATCGCATTCTAGAAAATATCTCCTTCATGGAGAAATGTGTAGAACCCTCTCCGCAGCTCATCGTGTCTAGAGTCGAGGAGCCCTTAGAAGCCAAAGTAGAACCTGAGCCATCCACGTCAAACCAATCGGCTGAGGAACTAGCTCCTGAGCCATCGTCTAAGTACGAAGAAATTCGGACTCTAGGGTGTGCTCCAGTGTTCAGGGATGATTTTGATTAAGATTTCGGAAACACCCTGAACTACATGGCTAGAAAGAGACTGCCTGTTCCCATGTCACCTCCTGACCCTTTAGAATTCAAATTCCTACAAGAAACAATCAGGGAGCCAATAGCCATAATGAGCAATGAATGGCTAAAGGAGGAAGAGTCTTCGTCCGAAGTAATTCAGATGAGAACCGCCTCTCAAACCATTTATTGTCTCTTAGAGGGGAATCGGGTTGAAGTTCTCTACAACCCAACTGTCGATGCAAGTATCATCTCAGAGTCCCTTGCCATCCCATGCTTGGGTGATAGAGTATTTGCACCGACAGAAAAATTCTTTAGGCATCCCAATGGGAGTGTTCTCAAAGAATTTGGGGTTGTCCAAATCATGCCCATCTTCCATGACGACACAGAGGCAATCCTGGATTTTCGCATCTTTGAAGTCCAGGATTTTGATGTACTGATCGGGTATCCACTTAGGCATTTGTTGCTAAACATACAACGGTTAGGCAACCTTCTTATCACTCTGGGAGAGAATGAGTTGACAATTCCTTTCTATCGGGCGAGGTTCGCTACAACCAACCCCCTCCCAGAAGACGAGTTTGTAGAGGACGTAGCGGTGATATTGCCTCTTGAGTCCCCTAAGTCTCTTCTGGAAGACGAGGTCCCAGACTTCGTTGAAGAGGAAATTGACCTAGGAGAGACTTTTGAGCTGTCAATCATTGAATCGCCGTCACGACCTTTGCTTGAGCTCAAAACCCTTCCGAAAGGCCTACGCTATACTTTTCTGCACGGTGATAAGAAAGTTCCTGTCATCATAAGTGACAAGGTTTCTAAGGATGAGACCTCTCGTCTTCTAGCTGTGTTGGAAAGGCATCGAGTAGTCCCCAAGAAAGGAGGCATGACGGCCATCGCCAATATCAAAAACAAGTTCATTCTGCAACGGACCGTCATTGCATGGGAAATGAGCAAAGATAACCGGAGGCTCAACAAGACGACAAGGAAGGATCATTTCCCACTCCCCTTCATTGATGAAATGTTGGGGAGGCTGGCGAATTACTCCCGCTTCTGCTACCTTGATGGGTATTCCGGCCATCACCAAATTCCCATCCATCCGAAGGAAGTTATGGTCGTTCGTCTTTTTGAGTCACCTTCCATAGAACCACCATCACAACTTCCTTCCAAGCCAAAACCTTGTCCCTCTGGCCCTCAAGATACATCTCTTGAGAAAGAGAACCTGCAAGCCATGGACAAGGTTGAGATTTCAACTCTAGAGGATGAGAACTCCACAATTGAGCATGGAAGCTTCTTCCTCAGTTTCCATCAGGATTCATGCTCACTCAAGGAATCCCTAGAGTCCCATCAGTTTAGTGCCGCTCTCTTGTACGAGAACCACAACCACCTTATGATTCTCATTTCTAACATGATTAGAAGTGTGGTTGTGGATGCTTTCATTTACCATAACTATTGCAAATCTCGTATGTGTTCGTGGCACTAACCTTGCCGCGAGATGTCCCTATGTCAAGCTTGTGACCATAAACAAAGCATTGCCGGGAGATACCCTGGATTATCACGATAAGTTTTCTTTCCAATAAAAGCAAGAACCAGTTCTAGGATAGTATGCACCTTCGGGTATTTTTGGTCGCTAACCATTTCAGGTTGAGATTAAGAATGACGGTCATACGATGCCTAAGAACATGGGAGCTACATCAATTGAACACAGTGATCCTTGGGGATGGAAAAAGACGCCCAACATCACACTTGGATTTTGATACAAAAGTCCAAGTGTGGGGGAGGGATGTCTACAAGCTTTTCATGGCAAGTTCTGTCAACCAAGGTAATCATGATTTTTAAATTGGTGTTAGTCTCACCTTGCTAAAAAAAAAGAAAAAAAAGGGGTTCACCATTTCTCTACTCAAGCATATCTCCATTGAGTTTTGCTTGATCATGCATGGTTATACTTCCTTTGTCCGTTTTCATATGTTCTGGTTTGGGAGTTCTAGCTAAACAAACATAGGCGTTTTTAAATTAAGCATGATGCTTAGGTTAAAATAGCCTGCTTTAATCAAAAGTTGACGTGGCGTCAAAGTATGATTAATGAACCAGAGCCAGTACATTCATGAACATTGGATGTATATCTTCTGTGGACTAACCCTTACAGGAAAGTTGACAGGAGAGCCCCTAAGCACAGGTCACAATGGAGGTAGGTCAGGGCCAAGAATAAATTGCAAACATGCAAGGGAGTAACGCATCACCTTTCAAGGTGCACGGTGAGTGTATTGCAAAATACTCCTTTGTTTTGTTAATGCAACTTTACCTTAGCCCGTATAAGTTTTTCTTGGTGAACAATAAAAAAAATTGAAAAAAAATTGTTTTCAGAATAAAAAAGTCTCTTGAAATTTTTTTGAAAAAACAATAAAATTAAAAAAATGGCAAACTTGAGGGATCCACGCTTCTTAAGGTTTCAAATCAATTTTCTCCTAGCATGGATGTGAACAACTAAACTTGAGGCTATGATAAAATCTTTTCAAATATTATAGTCCCTCGGGTATTTGTTGTGCACTAATCTTTTGCAGGAATGAGCGGTGCACGAAACCTCAACATTCATACCACGCTCCTTGGCCTCATGAGAAAAGAGATGCATAGGAGACCAAGCAGAACAAAGGTGAAACTTTCTAGCATTCAATAAAGTTCCAAGCTTGGTAAGTTCCATCTGGGAAGAATTCTAAATACCCTATGCATTTTCGCCTCATATCACCACCCTGCTAAGTTACCCATCACTTCCACCTTTTGCCACATAAAAAAATAAAAATAAAATAAAAGAATAAAAGAATAATAAAATAAAGTAGCTTAAGGCATTTCATATGCCTAGAGTTATTTTTTGGCTCACAGGTATTTCACCCCGGTGGAAGCCTATTTTGCTTTTTCTATTTGTGTTGAATAAAGTTCGGGTTGGCAAACAAGTGGGGGGAATCCCTCGGACCACTGATGTGCAGCACTGCAATTACTGAACATCTGACCAGCACCAGGGTCTTCGGAAAAGTGCAGTGGAAATGGGCACCAGGGTGGTTTGGCCGAACCATATCCGACCCCACTTCCTCTCATTTTTCCCAGGTATGCACATCTTGTTCCTCTGTCTTCCCCACTATTTGCCATGGTGTACATCGAGTCTTGAATAATATAAAAAAAATCTCACTCAAGCATGATAAAATAAAATTTCCAAATAATAAAATTTGCCATGATTAATCTTGTGCATATTTTATTCTTGGCTATGCTTGTAACTTGTGAACAACCACCATGATTATGGAACCTTACTTATCTAAGTGATTGATTGATGAGATATGGTTAAAGATGAACAAAATTCTTGTGATTTTTATCATGACACTTGGGAATTTGTTTTCAAAAATAAAAATGTTTTAAAAAGCTTGCTCCTCGAATGACTATGTCACTCCCTACCAAGGCCATATGCAATGATATTCATGATTAAACCTTAGACATCCACATGACTTCTTTTGTTGTATTGAGCTTTACCAAATTATTGGACTTATGTTAGATACTTTTCATATTCATATGATCAAGGGTCCACTTTTCTTTTTTTTTATCCACCAAATAAAGCTGAACTTCTACACTGGAAGTAAAGCATTCATCACTTTCCATTTCCATCCAAATAAAGCTCCACCAAAAATTATGCTCTCTTTCCAAAAAAAATGCCAAAATCCAAAAAAATAGAGTAGAGTGGCCCCATTGTCCAAAAAATTAGAGTGTGAAAACTTTTCCAAAAAATAATGTTGGCCAAAATAAACTCCCTCAAAAAGGTTTCCAAAAAAGAGGAGAGACATAGCAAATAGGAGCAACACAACTTTTCATTTTCCTTTTCCACCACACATCCACCTCATATACCCTTGATCTAGGATATGACGAGTCATCTTCTTGAGTCCATGTATTTGGTTTTGTAATATGTACAATGCAGGTATGTCCTGACTTTTCACTACTGAGCTCGACATAAGCCTATTAGCATAGGGAAAAAGGTTCAAGACATGAGCCTTGGTGAGGATCCACAGAATTTCCACATACATGAGTGACTCGAGAGCAAGTCATTTTGAGGAGTATTGCTTCTTTGAAAAAAATATATAAAAACCCCAAGCGTCTGATGGAGAAAGCAAGGAGGACTGGAGTCGAGACCGTTCCACCTCTCAATCACCTAAGATGGTAAGTTAGCAACTTCAAGAAGTTCACAGGTATGAGCATGGTTTTTGAATAACTTATGTACCTGTATTATATCATGGGAGATTTTGTTATACACTTCATCGCCACCTTTACTTGGGGACAAGTAAAGAGCTAACTGTGGGGGGTTTTGTTGACAACTATTAATGCAATACTTTATGCCATCAACACCTGCATAATTGAAAGAGAATAAAACATACAACATAGTGGTAAGGTTTATTTCTAACCATTTCCACAAGTGTTGGTGAATATTTGTATGCAGGAGGCAAACCACCAAAATGGAGAGCAAATACACAACAAAGAGAGAGGTATCAATTACCGGTAAAGCCCATAGAGTGCAAAGCCCATAAACCCAAGTTAAATACATCAACTTAGGCAATCTCAAGTGGATTTGGCATACTGGGCCTACCAGGAGTGAATACAAGAAAGGCCGAGGCAAACGAGCCCGAAGTGGGTTCAGCCAAACCAATGGGTTTGGCCGAACCGACCTTGAGGCGGTTCATCCCGAGCTTCCACGTGTGCGTCCGGAATCACTCCCCCATGGCGGTTACCGAGGGCACTATGGTCATTTCCCATTGGAAGTAACCGTCATTAAGGCCTATATATAGAGCTCTCATCCCTCACTTAGAACACACACCAAAGCTTGAGCTGAATTACAAGAGGCTCTATTATATACTATTGTATATTAGATTAGGGAGAGAGTGGAGTAAAGGAAGTCGGAGGAATCCAAGAGTTGTCGGTACCTTTCTATCTTAGTTTACTTTATCAATTACTCCTGCTTTAATAGAAATATTCTTATGAGTAATTGAGTTTACTTTCGTAAGATTTATCTCTCAGTTAGTTCCTAGTCGAATACTGGATTACTGCTTACTATAAACAATATACTTATAGTAATTGCTTGAGTGTTTTATAACCACTTAAGTAGTAATTAATCTGTTTAGGCTTAATTCCCAGTAGTTGCCGCTCATCCCACAGTTAGCTTGAGGCAAGTGTAGAGGTGGTGACAACCCTCGAGATCACGTAGTCCTCCCTGTCCGGGTGTGTGGTAGAGCTGGAACCCGGGGCAGCGAGCTGCCGGTGCCCGAAATATCTCGGCTAGGATTAAATAAGCTTCCCGTAGACACTGTCTCTTACGAGTAAACCCTCTCAACCCTTTGACCTACCATTAGCTTTGTGTCCTTGGATGAAATAGAGTAGGGTTAGTCACACTGTTCCCTGTGGATTCGATATCCTAAGAATACTCCTTAGGGGAAGTGCTACAACGGTATTCCGTTCGTTTGCGGATTTATTCTGTGGACGATAAGAATTACCAACAGACGCCCAGTCTCTGTCTTGTCCGGTCCATTTAGAATGTGTTCTTTATCAATTATATCTTTTTAAATTTTATAAATATAAAGTTTTGTGTATACAAACTTTCTAGACAACGCTTTATGGTGGGGCAGACACATTGGCTATATTGAACTCATTCGCTCATGCCCCAAGTGCGCAAACATTGTTTCATACTTTCATTACACCAAGTCCTCTTAGAGATGCTTCAAGCGACATAACTGCATCCAAATTAAAAGCAAAAGAAAACATAAGAAATAAAACAAACAGTTCAGCATGGTTTGTTTTTCTTATTTACCTTTTTTTCCTTTCACCCCCTACGAGTTTGTCTATGTAAACTTGGTCAGAGAGCATATGTGCCATCCGGTTGTTGTCCACCAAATAATGTCTCCAAACACGGCTTGGTGGTATTGACGTTACAAATAGAAAATTTATTTTAGTAAGAGCATCTGCTTTATGTTGTCCCCTATGGTTTGCAAGGCATGATATGTTTTTGGTAAAGCTCCAAGTTAATCTGATATGCACGTACTTCTCAAAACAATTTGTTGCCTACGGTTTTGAGCCTAACTCAAAGGTGTGATCAAGATAAGGAACTCATATTCTTTGAATACCGAAATATGGAGACAATGATTATCTAATATCATCAACTTTCAATGGAGTTTAGTAATATAATAGTTTCCCAATGTTTCTTCTTTTGGTTGGTGTGGTTTATGCATGTTTCATTGTTTTAGTTATTTGGCACATTTACGCGTGCTTTGGTTATAAACTTTGTAAAGTGGATGTAGCTTTGAAGTAAAGGCCAGATAATATTTATCATAAACAAATACATGGTTAGGTACTTGGAATAAATTCATTACTTATCAAAAAATATTATCTAGTCATGAATCAGAAAAACTAGTTCATAGTACTCCGTAGTCTTTATTTGGTTCATTAATTAATTATATATAAAACAGAATAAATATCAGAACTTCTCAGAGGTATTATTCACCTATACTGATTTATGCCAAACAAAACTTGAATTGAATTACCACAAAAATTTGCATACATATGTACTCACAGCAAAAGTGACACATTTACAGGGATTGACGCATGATAATGAAAGAAACATGTCATTGCTGTTCTAATTGATGGTCATGGATAGGCAGCTCTTTTATCATCAGAACACGCCGTCTCCTTCCCACCCAGGTGACCCATCCAGGATCCCTCGCCACCACCCTGTACCCTGCTTTGGAATAAAGACCTCGAGCTCCATCGTCATCCTCGTAAGCCCTCAGCGCCATGAATCTGTGCCTCCACTGGAGTGCCAGCGCCTCGCAAGCTTTCAGTAGTGCAGTTCCTACCTTCCTCCTTCTGCAGAGAGGACAGAAAATATCAGAAGTTCTAGCTTAATATATTGGCAAACTTTGGCAAGTTATTGAGTTGTAGCTGAGATGTTCATTACCTGAATGATGGCAACACCGCGATTCCTGACACATAGAAGTACTCGTCGACACCTTGGAGGTTCCTAAGTACGTCGTTTTCATCCTGAACTGTGCAGTCTACCACACCAACAATTTTCTCGAATGGCGCCTGAGAGAGCTGGCTTGTCACACCGGTTTCTTCTGCCACCAAACACGCATACCTAACAAGACAATGATGAACTTAATCAGAACTCGGTGAAATTGCTAGACCCAAAACGATTTAGTGCGCAAGTAGTCTTGGTTACCGCCTTGCTGGCACTGCTAAATCAAAAAGTGATGACACCAACAGGCACTTCAAAAACCAGATAGTAAAACATGACTCAACATATTTAATCTTAGTGTTCAAAGTGATTTTTTACATGCATGTTGGTGGTGCTGCGAGAAGTTGCACACAAGATGCGGGGGTGGATCCTTATAGTCAAGGACTGGATTCCAAGTATTCTGCAGGATAATCCACCTTGGTCTGAAGAGTGTGTCAGGCTGTCAGCATTCTGTAATAGGTTAGTTTTAGTTGGCGTGGCTGATTGATTGGTTGCGTTTTGCTGCCGTGAGTTTTAGTCAGTTCAAGTCGCCTAAATGCGTCTGTTTGCTGCTTCATGTACCGTAATATGTCAAGATTCAGAGCATGGCGCAATAAAATAATCTGGCTTTCAATAAACGCTGGGAAAACTCTTTATTGAGGGAAAAAACAATGTACACAACACTTGAACAGAAATGGTAAAACCACCTGTAACCTGTACAATGTAAAAAAAAAAACAAAAAGGATTGATATCAATTACAACTGCCTACTATTGTTATCAGTTATCAGTATTGCTGCAATATATTCTCTGAACACATTGTAAATTCCTGAGGCGTTATCAGTTTGGCAGATGTAAATGTGAAGAGGTTATGCCCCAGATGCTTTGCTCGCAACAATTTTAGAATTGGGAAATTCAAACAGTTCAGGACAAAACTAAACTTTGTGAAACGTCAATCCCCTACAATTGGCGAAGTATAGCATGTAAACAAAACAAGATTTGAATATTGGAATTGGAATCCTACGAAGCATTTGAACTTGTATCATTAATTCAACTTAAGAAGGCACAAAGAACAAAAGAACTTAAGTAGGAATCCTGCCAAGCATTTGAAACATCACCTGTCAGGTGGCGAATTCCTCACTCTGTAGATGAGCGCTGACAGCACCTCTGCCTAATCTTGACCAAACAAAAGACAAAAACAACAACAACAAACATTATCATCATCATTACCATCAACACGCATATTTACATTACTACTACAAAGGAGAAGATTGGAAGTTGCAGTGACTGAGTGGCGAGAGAGCGATGCTGCCATACTTTGAAGAAATCGAAGAAGAAGTCGTTGAAGAGCGCGACGGGGACATGGAATGCCTCGGCCTGGACGAGCGACACCCGCCGCATCTCCTCGCCCACCCTCCCCATCCGCCGCACCCCCCACTCCCCCTCCCTCGCCAGGTACCCCTCCTCCTCCCCGTCTCCTGCCACTCCGACCTCCTCCTCCTCCTTCGTGGGAAGGCAGGTGACCCGGAGGCCTCTCCTGCCATGGCGGCCCAAGTACCTGATGGTGGCACTGCGATTGGCGGGAGGAAGAGGCCAAGCTGCGGCGATTCTGGCTCGGGAAGGGTTCCGGGATTGCGAGGAGGAGGAGGAGGATGGGAGGGGTTGGGGGAGGAGCGTGGATGCTCTGAGGACGACGGCGGCGGCGGCCATGGCTGCTGTTGGTGGTGTCATTTTTGTGTGGACCGTGAGAGAAGAGAGTGGAGTCACTGGCTCTGGCTGCCTAGCTGCAACTGTACCAAGATTTTCATTTTTTTAAGGGCCTGTTTGGGAATAGGGAATTTTAGAGGAAAATCAAATTAGAGGAATGGTCCAAGAATTTATTAGTTGGAAACATTTCCTAAGACTCTCGTATATAACTACTTTAGTCCAAATTAAAGGATATGAAAAATAATGCCTAAATCTAAGGGATAATTTCCTGTCAATTGAGAGTGAGTGTGTGTTGTAAGGACAACGCCTGTGTATGTTGTGAAGTGGCCCAGAGAAAGATAGTTATAGCTATTGCAATGCCTACAATACAATGGTTACGGCTCGAACAAGTCGATAAAGTGGATCCCGCCGGATTCCATATGAAAATAAAAAATACTAGCGTTCCTCAGCCTATAAAGCATGTGTTGTGCACAATAATTACTTGGTTGACGATGCAAATTGCAGAACTCTCTATCATAAGAAAAGCAATGCCTTGACTCAGACGCATATAGGTAGGATTATGATTGTCTAACGTAACTTTATATCTAACATGATCATTGATATATGGGATGCTTAGTTTATGGGTCCACATGTTAGTCCCCTACTTCCCTCTAATTTAAATATCAGAGGAGCTGCTTGCATGTAGGTTTGTTGTTAAATTCGTAAAAGCATACTTCTTTTATTTATGTGTTTCTACTTAGGAATGAGTGATGCTCCACAGTGGCATGTGTCCTCCTCATGGCTCCATGAACTGTGGCTAGAAACACCAAAGTGTGTTGCAGAAGACACAAGTGGCTTATGTTGGAAAATAGTAGTCCAACATAACTCGGTGGAATTCACCCATATAAATTGGCAAGATCATTTCGTTCACAGACAATAATTTTGACCAAGGTTCCGCCACTGGTGCTCGACAGCAACGCGCTGCCACCACTTGGCTCCTTGATCCACATCGGCCGTCGGCGCCTCGACCACATCTCATTGGTCTGAGCCTGAGCTAAGGACAACAAGTCAACAATGGAGGAGCTTCCTAGCTCTCAGTGGAGCCTCTGCCGAGCTCCTCCCAACACTCTCTATTGCGGCCATTCAACCCCTCTTAAGCCTTACTTTTGCCACCATTGAGCACCTTCACCCCTGGCCTCCGGCCAAAGGCCTTGCCATCATTGCTCCAACAAAGGAACACCCAAAAACCTTACAACCACCCGATTAATTAAAGGGAACTGACAAGAACCTCGACAAAAATGAGAAGGGCTAACCCGAAAACTCTGATGCACTAAATCTAAGAATAGTGGTCTATTAGAGAAAGAACTCCTAACACGACGCCTTCTAGATGAAACACGCCTACATAAACGGAGACATCGCCCAATCCATAAATCTAGGTTTTCAAGTAGAGATTCCTCTAAGGTGGGTGAGGACAAAGAGACCCATAGCAACACCTGCAACAAGGTAAACAGTGCCCGCATGCATCGCTAGCACCGGTAGGCTGGGCAAGGCTTTCGCCTTATTCTTTCATCATGCCGATCAAGTCTAAAAGGAACACTACTACACAAACAATTTTCATGGCATTTGGAAAATATTTTTCATGAAGGCTAACAGAAAAAAAATGCCAGCAAAAACATAAGAAGGGGTGGAGGGTATAGGACCACCAGCGAAAATCGATTTTTAATGACGGCCACGTTAAGACGTTCGCCATCAAAAATACTCTATTTTTCGAGGCGGACCTCTTAAATAATCGCTAGCAAAAATCTATATTTTCATTGGCGGTTATAAAAAATATCCGCCAGCGAAAAAGGACACAACACGCTAAAAATTTCAGGCGCGCGGGGGAAAGGAATTTTTTTTTCACTTTTCCCTATCTCCTCTCTCCTTGTCCTCTCCTTCCACCTCCTCCCCTGTGCCCCCAGTCTCCTCATCCCGTGCGCCATCCCCTCCTCTTCCCTCTCCCAGATCTGGGAGGGGTGCGGCCGGGAGGGCAAGGATGGCAAGGGGCGGCAGTGACCATGGCGTGAGGGGCAGCGGCGACCACGCACGGCCGGGAGGGTGACGACGGCGAGGGGTGGCAGCAACCACACGCGAGGGGCGGCGGCGACCATGCCCTCCCATCCCCTCCTCTCTCCTCTCCCAGATCTGTGAGGAGCGCGGCCAGGAGGGCAACAATGGCGACTGGCGGCGGCAACGACATGCGAGGGGTGGCAGCAACCACGCCCTCCCATCCCCTCCTCTCCCCTCTCCCATATCTAGGAGGGGTGCGGCCGGGAGGGCAACGATGGCGACTGGCAGCGGAGACCACGCGCGAGGGGCGGCGGCGACCACACTGGCGATTGCGACCATGGCAACTGGCGACGGCGATTTTGATGAAAATTTATATGAATTTGCTGGAGTTTGTGACTGGATTTTTGTGGATTGTGAATGGAAAATTGTGATTGGATTTGGGAATATTTTAATGAAAATTTCTGTGAATTTGCTGAATCTAGGACTGGATTGGGGAATATTTTGAATTGTGGACGAACGAATCCATTTGGGAATATTTTGAATCTGGGCCTATGTTTTCACTGGCGGCCAGTTTAACGCAACCGCCAGCAAAAATCGATTTTCGTTGGCGGCCGGTATAACTCAACCGCCAGCGAAAATCAATTATTACTAGCGGTCACCTTAACCGCCAGCGAAGATCAAAAGAACACTAGCCTTTTCATACTAGCGGTCCAGTTTTCCGCCAACGAAAATATAAAATGGCCACCAGAAAAAATAGTTTTCGTAGTAGTGGAAGCCCCCCGAAGATGTTACATGCACACCTAGAACATGTACACCATCCCTACATCACTGCCACCCGGAATTCAATGTCCACCACAGCAGCACTACCCAAGCTAAAAGCACCCCACAGGAGGAGGGGGAACTCTAAAGAGGGATAGTTCTAAGCAAATATGGCCCCATCCGGCATAGGGCACCACATTGCCGTCCTTGTCAGGCAACAACCACCGTATCAACCTGAACCCGGTTGTCATCCTATAGAGGTAGGCGCCGACCATGGCTCCCTCCGTCGCGACACTCTCGTGTCCCAGCCTAAGCGGGGGAGCCGTTGCCGTCACACCAAACACTCTAGGGACATTGTCTTCATGGTCATACCCTTGGTATGGACCGTAGAACTGGAAGCCTAGTGCTTACAAGAGCCTCAGTAGCATCTAAGATTCTAGGTTCGATTCCCCGTGGGAACGAATTTTTCAGGATTTAACGGCTTTGTACTTTTAGTGCTAAGCGACGTACCCGTCGACAATAAGACGTCCGTGGTGACTTCGTCAATCTCAAGAATTTACCGTCCTGGTCTTCGGAGATGCTCATAAGGATAGGGTTTGCATGTGTGTATTCATAGGGGTGAGTGGGTGTGCGTTGTGAGTGTCTATGTTGTACTGTATAATTCTCAAAAAAAATTATTGCAGAATCAGTAAAAAAATCAACGAAAAAGATGGTAAGGCAAGAATGGAGGCCACAGGTAAACACAATAAAACATCAGGGAGTAGTGTCCTCTCCACTCCAGTTGAACTTATTATGTCCCTCGACACAATAAGCATTAGAGGCATCCATGGCCAGTATTGGTGGATATCGTTCCTAGATAAACTCCTTATTAAGTGCTTTTAGGTTCATAAGTTCAAAAAAGCCGGGTGTATGTGTGTTACAGATAAATGTATGTGTGTTCTTTTTAAAAGTTGGTCTAAAGTTACCGTTCATAGGGTGAGCGTGTGCTAGTGTACATGCCAGCGATGTCTGTGTTTTGTTAGATAAAGAATTTTGGAAATTCACCATAAATTGCAATCTGAAAATCACCTCAAAAAACACATGCGTCGCACTTCTTGTCGGGCTGTAATCACTCCCCTCGGCCCATCTTCCCTTCCTTCCTCCGTCCTCTTCCTAGTTTCGGCCACCATCTCGATCTTAACCAGCATGCCATCAGCTGCTTCAACGTTTGAGCCCATCAAGTCTAGTCTCCAGGCCTGCCAAAGTGCCAATCATCATGCCATTTACAGCCTTCGTGCATGCGGTCTTTCAGTTTTTTTTTTCTTTTCGGACTTTTTTCCGTTGCAAACTTCCACACCAGATCATGCCAATTAATGTCAACCCTTCCACACGACAGTTCACAATAATTCAGGATCAGCAGTGAAGTGAATAAGTGATGATGGTAGCGCCATCGTTCCCGATGGTGGGGACACACACACACCACCTAAATGCCGAACCAAACCAAACCAATTAACCAAACAACATAAAAACCTAATCTCCAATTATGCATGCGGGTTTGGCCTTCAGACTATCCGCTATCGGCACTGACCTGTTCGTGTACGAATTGAACTACGAAGTCCCCATAAACATCGACCTCTGATTGGTTGGCACATCACGTACGCATGTTTTTTCGAGATTTCTACTGTCACAGCTACACCATGGTTTTTTTTCACGTTGATCTGCATGCTGCTAATGGTGTTGGAGTAGCAAGAGATTATTTGTGTGCCTTCAGCTGGTTCTTCATGGTGGTCTCATCTCTTAATTAAGATTTTGGATCAAACTTGTTGGTACATGCAACCTGACACGAGGCTTAACCCAAAGTTTTAGAGAAGTCTACTAGCAATAGATAAACAAATTACACAAATCTTTTTCTTAGAGGGAATACTAGCTATATTCTTGCTATTAGTATATATTTTTATTGTATATAGAAAATGTAGCAGTATAGCTTCGTGATGTTTCCATCCCATATATTAATTGCCACGTATAGGCTACTCTCATACTAAATCACTAAATAAATAAGATCCAAAACTTTGCCGGCTCGATCTCAATCAACATGGACCCAATGTGCACAATTCCAATTACCTCCCATGGTTTATCCTAACAAATTAAACACAGGAATAGGACCAACGCGCATCTGTCAGGCTACGTCAAGAGAGAACAGAGGAGATTTCA
Organism: Leersia perrieri; assembly: GCA_000325765.3. NCBI lineage: Eukaryota > Viridiplantae > Streptophyta > Magnoliopsida > Poales > Poaceae > Leersia > Leersia perrieri. The sequence goes on from CM002485.1 coordinate 7,506,984, forward strand.
GTCTTTCAGATTCTCTTCCCTATCACCATTTAGTTTGGGCAATAAATAGCTTGCCATGTCTACCCAAATCACGCAAAACACATGACAATGTTTTTGGTTCAGCTGTATATATCATGGGGTACAATGAGAGATAGGAGTACACTTAAAATGGTCTACTCCATAGCGATCTGTAGATGTGTCAGAAAAATGCATTTCCTCGTGAAATGCCGACATAAAAAAGGCCGCAGGTAAATTCAATCTTCCAATGGTTTTCTCACAAAAAAAATCTAACGACTATTCTATCGTGGTGCATTGAAAAGAATAATCCACGGAGGGCTGTTTTTTCTTTTGGAAATGTTCCTTTTTGAGATTTTTTTATGAAATATATGCAATTGAATCTCAAAATTAATCTTGACATATTAATATGTGGAGGGTGGTATTTTTAGTATTACCAAATTAACATTATGAAAAATATGTTATGTCCCAAAACGACATTAATAAATTCTCATATGATCTTATATTTTTGGTATTCTTATAAACGTATGATTAGAGCAGACATCAGTAAACCACTATGAGGGCCTTTGATTCATAGTAAAAAAAAAGGTATGGCATTTGTAAGATTTGAATGGTATATGAATTTTTCCTTTTTGGCCCTTTGAACGAAAGATAAGATCCAATTATTTTTTGAAATTCCTATAAATGAAAAAAAAAGGTGATTTTGGAGAAAAGCTAGGACCTTCAAACGGTTATTTTCTTTGTTTACCACATATTATTATAATAATTATATATTTTTTTCTGTTTTTATGTTGTTTCAAACGGACTTAGTGCCCAAAACAAAAATTGAACGACAAACTGCATAGTTGATTGCCGCATATACTTTTTTTTTAACATAGTCAAATGATATAGATATAAGAATGTATTAAGTACTATTTTCATCCAAAATATAACAACCTATCTAATCATGTACCAAGTTGCTATATTTTGGGACAGAGAATAATAAAAAAATCATGAAAATATATGAGTATACAATATTCAACCAATTTTCTGGGAAAATAGTAAAATGTAACTACAATGCAATACATAGTGTAGTTAAATGCAAATAGGGTGTAAGTGGTATAGAAAGGTACAAAATCCTCCGTAGCTCAGTGATCAGGAATCCTCCGTAGAAAGGTATAAAATCCTCCGTAGGGTCTAAAAATCAACTACTTCGCCCCCTCAAAATTCTGTCAAAAGCTATTCAGCAATTCCCATAATGTATTACGGACACAGCTAGGGCTCGGACTTGGTAAAACGTCAGATGCTTATGTTTCAAGGCGTATAGAAAATGCTCCGGACTTGGTAAAACGTCAAATGCTTTAGATTATGTTTCATTGCGTATAGAAAATATGTTTCATCGTTCAGAAAAAAAATGTTTCAATAAAACTATTTCAACACCGTATGATTAAAATATTTTTGCGGCTATTGAAATATTTGTTCTCTAAACAGTTGAAACATCTTGTCTATATGCATTAAACAAAAGTGTGGGTATCCGACGTTTGGTATTCTAACAGACGCCCGGACTCTTGCATTTCCGATATATTATGTCTACCATATCTATGGGGTTATACACGTGCGCTGTCAACATCTCATGCACCACCAAAGAACATTTTTATAAACCATACCTACAACAACCAATTCAACCACCGTATATTATATTGCATCCCTGTCAGGCATATACTGCCGCACCAAACTACCCATCATTTTGATTTTTTTTTCAAATTACATCATTTTGATCTTCATATAGCCTGCCTAACACTGCCACCAAAACACAATCAACACCTGTCTCTTCCTACACAGCGAAGAGCAAGGAGCAATGAGCAAGTAAAGTTATAACTACCTGTCCCACTTTATTTAATAAGTTTCTTTGTTAGAGCATCTTCAGGCTTCAGCCATAGCCCTTATCTCGAGCCTCTAAATATTACAGATCCCAAATATGTCTCCAACTCTGGCAATAACCTTTATTTCTCGGCCTCTAATTTATTTATCTTCTATGTTAACATGCATATATATACACATATTATATCTAGTTTAACACCATAATAATTTAATATTGCTATATCTAACGGGTACAAATCAACCATATTTAAATTTGTACTTTAAATTATTATTATTTGAATTCAAATTTAACATTTCAAACAAAAAATGATATATGCTATACACAAGTATTACACCACATGAATGTTCAATTGTTAAAATATTTATAACTAATAATTTATACACAATACATAATACATAGTTTGTTATGCAATATATATGTAATTTTTACTAGCTATGCATGGTATATGGAAATACTATTCAAAATGAGGGTTGGGTGTAGAGCCCCTAGGACTAGGGGTATGGAAAAGGATTCGAGAGCCTTTCTATTTTGAGAGTTTTAATAGAGGCCTTGTTGGACCTCGATTTTTAGCCCTAACCCCTCAAATTCAGCTAGGAACCTTACCTAGTATCCTTGTTGGAGATGCTCTTACTAATATTGCTTGTCGCTCCCTCATCCATTATAATCACTTGAACGCTACTACCTCCGTCGTAAAATAAAAATATATAGTAACAGATGTGAATTACTAGCAGTAGTACTATGACATATATTACTAGCCTATATGGTTTTGGGGTTTTGTATTTCGAGAGGGATGGAGTAATAATTTCCCCCGCACGTCTTAAACTTGTCACTTTCAAAAGATCAGGAATCCCCAGTCGAGAAGAGTACTTATCTTCATCAACTTATTGTTTTGATTGCAGAATGCAGTTCACTAAACATCGTCAAGTTGTTTGCTCCCTCGTGCTAATACTACAGACCGAGCCAAGTTCAGACAGATACAGGCGCATGCAAGCATAACAGAATGGCATGGTGGATGAATTATTTTTACCGATCAAATTACAGAGTAACATCTCGTTCTGTCCTTACAAGGATAGGCAATTCAATGATCAATTATTCACCAACGGGCAAAGCTCTCTTGACACTACGATAAACCTAATTGTGATATTTTTGAATCTATCCATAATGCCAGGTCTGTGCCTCGCATATCCTAAGCTAGTTCACAAATTCTACCTCGGTGATTGGCTCCCCTGAATGAAGCTTGAGGGCAACATCACCAACAACCTGCATCAAAAGGTGGAGCAAACATTACTACAAGAAAATGTTCAAAGAAATCAACAGCATTGTGTTCTATCGCAGACGATTAGTAAAACTTGTATGGCAATGCACTATACAACTACTGATGATGGCTTTACTATTCCTTTTATAGTTAAAACAATTTGGCGCAGTTAAATGATATGGCATGCACAGCCCTGGAAGGGTTCAAGGTCCTATCAAAATAGTTTCAGGATTACAAAGGAAGAAGACTAAACGACGAGGCTTGTGGTAATGTGGATACTTTGCTTAACAATATTACAGATAATGCCTTTAGCACCTGTAAGGCTTTGTTTTGTAATTTTTTTTCTGATGTCAACTGTGTTGTGATATTCTTAGCTATGTCAAAACAATGTTAACTACAGAAGTTGAGAATAAACGAGTCAAGCAACTATGGTCATTTCAGAGAAACAAGTGCAAACCTTTGCCATCGTCCTGTAAGAATATTCCGTGACTCCAGCAATATGTGGTGTTATAATAACATTTGAGAACTTCAAGATTGGATCCTCTGGATCATATGGTTCTGTCCAAGCAACATCAATGCCCAAACCACCTAAATGGCCGGATTTCAGGTTATCAAACACAGCATCGTAGTCCAATAGACGTCCTCTGGCAATATTGACCAGATACGATCCCTACATATCATAGCATTGTCCTTTTGTCAGAATATTGTATGACATTATTATCCAACATCATCATGTATATTGCCAATTATATTTCCTGTAAAATTACTTGTCTGATAGAACAAATTACAATATCTAGGATTTGGGGTTATCGATGCCCCGAAATCTGGGATTTTGTAAAAATTACTCTAGAATAAATGATAGAATGGTGGATTTATTGTTGGGTAAGATCAATTAGTTATTATGGAGACAGAGAAAAAACCTGTAAGTATGGTTACATGCAAATGAATGACATGAACAAATTCACATACCTTTTTCATTGCTGAAAGGAACTTATGATCCACAATTCCAACCTACAAATTTCATCATTTAGTATTCAAATTCAAGTAGAGGATTTCTAGCTGAAGTAAAGAAAAAATTCACCGATAGAAGAATTAACTGTTTCATTTGTCAATAGCAAGCACGTTATAACTATGTCAGCCTCTCCAGCTAAATCATACATATCTTCTGGCCCACCTTTCTTGTCGACCAGTTCATCTATATCTGCACTGGCTTGTCAGGATCGGACAAAAACAGAAAATAAAAACTAGGAATGGTAACGCAAATACTGCAGCCCACCACATGGCAATGTATCAGATGACCAATTTCGTTTGGTAGCAAGAATTTTTACTCCAAACGGCCTTAGCCTCTTGGCAAGTTCAACTCCAATGGCTCCAAATCCCAATATAAGGACCTACAAAGTAGAATAAATACAAATTACTATATAAATGGCCCGCTTGCCATGTAAGGTGAAAAATGGTAATTCATACACAAAAAGCATACTGATTTTCCAAATATTGTATCTCCAACTGGAATGCCCAGGTCCTTGAGTTTCACAGCAGTATCCATCACCTTCTGCAAGGTAAAACATGCCCGAAATATGAGCAGCCCATTATAGATGACAGCAATAGATTATATTTATACATGTAAAACAAGCAAATTAGCTGTCAAATGAATAAAGATAGGAATGTGAACTCATAAGGAACTGAACAGATGTCAAATATGTACAAACGAAAAAAAATCTAGGTTTAACAGAGTCATCATGCGAGTTTTATCAGATTTTGGGAGCTTTGAAGATCCTCTTACCACCGAGAAGGCAGGCTCAATACACATGGCATCTGAACTCTGTGTGTATATTCTTAAGTTCTTTGTAATGATAATATCTTGGTAAATTGATGGTGAAAATTTTCATAGCCATTAGAAATAACAAAGTGAGATCTAAAAGGAAATAACACAGTAGATGAACCAAATAATTTCTACAAAATATAAGAGTAGACACCTATTTCTTTTTTATCCAACATGTAGACTGTATACCTCAAACTCAGATTGGCGTTGATCATTATAATTTATCTTTACTTCTTAGAACATTAACAGTTAGATTTTTATTTTAAAAACAAAGATTTGATGCTGCAGAATGATTATATGCTTGGTTTCTTCATTTTTGTATCAATCATTCATAAACAAAAACCAGTCATATAGATAACTATGCCTGCTAATTTGAGATGTTTAGATATTATATTGCTATAAACTACTGAAAAAAAAGTATAGTAAGAAATATCTAGTGACAAATGCTTCATAAAAGAAAAAAAAAATGAATAGTAATTCCAAGTAGTAAAAAACTGTTCTTCTTAGGGCATACTTGCTTTCGTAGAACACCCAGAGTAAGATAGATTGCCATTTCTGCACAAGAGACTGCATTTCCTGTTGTTTTTCCAGGTATCCGTGCAACTTTAATTCTTTGTTCCGTAGCAGCATTTACATCGACACCTGACAACATTTGTATGATCAATATCAGAGGAGCTAGTTGCACAGCTATATTTTGTAAAATGGCATGATAAACCCCTAGGCTTATAGTCACCTTCTAATCCAACACCATATTGCATAATGATCTTCATTTGACTTGCCTTGGCCATGATATCTGAGTCTATACGTTGATTTTTCACTACACATAAGTGGTAGTTTTGAATAACATTAGGTACGTCCTTTAGACCTACTTCATCAACCTGAAAAGAACATTCAATTATGATGAGACACAAAAGAACACAAGCACATAGTCAATGTGACTCAAATTACGATTATTCTTCAGACAATATGTACTAACTTGTCATCAAACGAATTACATTTAGAACATCAGTATCCCAGTTTCCTCCCCACTAATTCAAATGGACATGCAACTATGAACCAGTGTGTACCATACATGTTTGCTTCCATGTAACAAGATGCAAAACCACTGGGCAGCATACCAGAACTTTGGTAAAACAAAACAGTGAAATATTCACACATTTATTGGATAAAAAAATAAAAATATGTCTTGACGGATAAGGCGCACAATAAAGAGAAAATTTCAGTACTAATAGAAAATGGATTTTTAGAATGTTTTTAATTATGAAGAAAAATATTGGAAATCATACATCCATTGCAATATTTTAACCATGACAAAGGAAGTCACTGTCACGGACACATAAGCATTGAATCCCAATATTTATTTCATCAGTTTGCTTGTTTAATTTAAATGGGAAAAGCAATGAATGTGATATGCTGCCATCCATATTCATGTATTTGACATCATCTAATGACACGGTTTTGAACTTCTGATAGTAACAGAAGAAAGTATAAATCTATATCACAATAGCCTTACATAAGAGTTAAAAAAGTTTTTAAACTGTCATAAAGCATATCAGTCCAGATCAAGCCAAAATTAGAGTTATCAGCTAAATTCTCATGTATATCAAAAATTCACTACTTGTCAAGAATGCCAGTTAAATGCAAAAAGAGAAACTAACCTGAATAAATGGATAGTTCTGCAAATACTCCTTGGTGTAGATAGTAGAAGCAGGCCAATAGGGTCCACAGAATAAAACCCGTATCAGAGCGCCACTGCCACTACTTTCAACTGAATCAGCCATCTTTGAAAAACCTAAAATCAAAGAACGGCATAAACTCTCCAAAACAGAGCATACATAAACAATAATAGGTGACGCTAAAGAGTCTACCATTTTGTGCAACTGATTTTTATTAATAAAAATTGGAAGGAGTAGAGGTGAAGGCAGCCGAAATATCATCGGGATCAGCTTTATTGCAGGTCACAGTGAACCTTTAATATAAGTAGTATTTTACTAGAGGATTTTAGAATTTCGTTGGGGTCGTCTGACCCAAACAAATAGGCCTAGCTTGGCTCCTCCGAAAAAAAAAAATCCCATTCATCGACTAAATAAAGGAAAATAACAATACTTACATGTCAGACCGGAAATGGCATATCGCGATAACATAAGCACCCTATACCTTGTAGTACCACTTTTTTTATTTGAATTGATCACGTTATATACAATAAAGGTAAAGTTGTGAACGTTAAGAGTAAATTAAGGTCAGGTGGGAGGCTAAGAAAGAGAAAAGCATTTCTAACAATAGGAGACTTTACATATTAGAATATACTATAAATTATAAAATTACTAAGATAGACAAACAGAGGAAAAAGGATGGATGGAATCATGTTACTGAAACGAGGATACCAAGGTCTGATAAAAAGCAAGTTCCCACATGATCCTTTTTTATTATATTTTTGTGGGCACACAGGATTCCCATACCGTAATCAATTCAATTCTTTATACTAACTCTATATAGTATATGTGTATGAATCATAGCATCCATGGGCGATTGTTCACTATCAGTTATTGCCAGAAACGCACAATGCGACAAACAAGCCTTCACTAAACGAATCACTTTGGAACCTTTTTTTTTTTGGAAAAATAAAAAGTTAAAAACTGTAATAACCAAACTATGAAGAATAACAAAAATCTTCAGACTAGAATTACACAAGATAGCATGCTATAGCTCCCAAACTTCCACGGAAAGACATGGCAATAGCAAAAGGCACTGAACTAACGAAATGCAGGAGGCACAAGAACCCAAACGCCACCACAATTTTCTTATCACTGATCCGACTGTTCCCCACCAAATCCCATCCAGTTTCATCACCCCCAGTCCACCAGCGAATCCATCTCGAGTTTCTGCTAAAAAAAACAACCGGTCCACGAAATTCGTCCCAGCCAAAACGAATATCAAACAAAACAACCCGAAGAACAGATACACCATCGCATCACACTCCTACAGGAACATCATCAGAGCCGCCGCCGGCGGCGGCGTGAGAGCGAGGAGGAGGAGGCGGGGGCGTACGTACCTCGCGGCGGCGGCGAAGGAGGGAAGGAAGGGATAAGGTCGGGGCGTCGGGCGGCGAGGGAGGAGAGAGAGGAGCGCGCGAGTCTGGCGGCGGCTCCGGCCATACGGAGGGTTGGAGGGGAGTAGCTGAACCTGAACCTGGTGGACTTGGATCGGTTGGGTGCTGACGTCAGCGTCCCCTTTTGTTGGAGTGGGACCAAGTGGGCGGCATCGGCAGCGTAGTAGTAGCAGCACGCCAGGGTTGACAGCTGTCGTGGTTGGCCCGATCCTCCGAATTGGACAACCACAGATTCAGGCCGCCGCGCCGGGCGCGTGTCTTGTTTTGTTTTTTTGTGTAGCGTGCAACACTGCAACCTGCGCTGCTGCAACGGTGTGGTGTTTGAGGGGATGGATTGGTTCCCGTGCTCTGCGGCTGCATTGACCCTGTTTGTTTGGCGTGTGTGGGATTTTATATAGGGCTGCCCTGTGCCGCCAACATCGATCCACAGTGCCCCATTCCGCTCGCGAGCCGCGTGATCGGGACCGCGCACGCGCATCGTGCACGGCATGCACCTTCCTAAGTTTCGACACGTATAAGCTCTCTTGGATTATGACTGTCCAGCTGATGCAGCTACTTCGCGCACCCGCGTTGCGTTCATATTTTTACAGCTTAGGTACAAAGCAGTTATTCAAAATTTTCGAATTTAAGTCGAGCGTTATGAAATTTGAGTTCAAAATTTCATTTTGATTTTGAATTTTAAATATTTTGATTTCAGTTTTTTACTATTTTTCAAAGTAAAAAATCTTAATATAATTTTTAAAATAAATAAAATTCAAAAAATTGAGTCATATGGGATGAAAAATTAAAACTTTCTAAAATAAAAAATGGATACGGAAGTTATAACCATGCCTGGTTATTAATCGTCCGGGTGATTAAGCCGCACACACTCGCCTTCTTGCAAGACCCACGCTCAAAAGACGCAGTTATGCCCTTTACAGTTGGCTTACGTAGGTCGTGGGCTCGTGGCTCTAGCATACCACATAAGTGATTTCACTCCAGCGAGGCCGTGAGCCGTGAGCACCCCTCAAGAGGAACGGGTCCTTTGTCAGAACATTCGTAGAAAGCGAGAGAGAGAGAAGAAAAGGTGGGAGAAGGAACGGAAACACCGTGGAGCCACCGTCTTCACGCTATCGCCTGTGAGAGGAGAGCCTGTGAGAGGGGGCGCCGGCGGTGGGCGGAGGCCAAAGGTGATGCTCGGAGGGGGAAGCCACCGCTCATCGCAGATCTGTCGCTCCCCGTTGATGCCATCTTCGATGTGTGCCACACGAAGCGTCGCCTCGAGCTCCAGCAAGTGGGGTAGGCGACAGACCAGCCCACACGCCCTCTATTGGCGCCTTCCTCCTCTCGATGCAATCATCAGATCAAGGGGCCTTCTTGCCGGATCTGGAGGGAAGAGCAAACTAGCGAGGAGAAAGGAGAGCCGATACAGAGGTGTGCTGGTGTTGATATTTCTTAACGACATCATTGGAAATATAATTCCCAGCAATAGTGCCAGAAATATTTATGGTATATTATGGTCATGGTCACATAGTCAAATTACAAGTACATGGATATACCATTATAGAGTTTCACCCGAAAGTATTTCAAAATATCGTATTTAATCCCGAGGAAAGATTTATAAGAGAGAACTATGCTAGTAAATTATATGCACTTGTATACATCAAAGTCTAACCGTAGGTAAGATAATTATTTGGGCAGAGTGACACACAACATATAATTTAGCTTTCTCACATATTTCTTAAGATGGCTAAGTGGTAATAGAATAAGAAAAGAATACATTCCTATATTTCTAGTATACAACACCATACTATATTCACTAGTATATAACCATATAAATAATAGAGTATGAAAAACATGTACATAAGTCATATAGTTTGGAAAGTTCAATTGAAGTACAAGTAACAAAAATGTATAATATGGTTTTTCCATGTAGAACATTTTTGGCTCTAGTGGGTATTTATATCAAACGAGGAACTTATATTTTATCATTTTAGAAAAAGAAAATCCTCCGGAATTCAAGTTAAACTTGGAGAATCATAGTAACTCTATTTCACTATATCATATCTCCCAACCTCCTAGACTAAGACAAGGTTGTGCTCCGACCCACTTATCGTAGGTTTCCGGACAATGTATGGCTTTCTTACTTAGATGAGCATTCTACTATAAACCCATATAAACCCATATGTAAGAGACATATAAGCTTAGCAACTATTTATCATTTCAACAAGTAGAACTAAGTTGTCTTACTTAGCATAGAGAAATCCATCCTATATTTTTGTTATTTTTGTTTTACAAATTTTTTATGTTGTTTTATATTTTTCAATTTATTGTAGAAAAACAAATATGCAATGCCATACAAGTTAACTTGATGGGGAGAGTTAGCTTGCTTCTCGCTCAGGACCCTGGTAGGGGTTGAACCCCTAAAAGCATAAGTAAGCCTGTATGTCGGCTTGCTGTTGCTACGTCAAGTTGTCCATTTTGGTGAACTAAGTGTCAGTGTCTCGTGTGCACGCGCTTGGGCGGCCAATCGATCAAGCCGAGCTATGAGAGAATGGATCCAAAAACAATGTGATCCAATACAAACTTGCCGAATCTGACTGGGGTGTGGCCCATGTGCTTCCCTCTCGCCCATCCGTACTCCTGGGCCAGGAGCACGGATGGGCGGGAAGGGAGCACATGGGCTACAGTCCTAGGTAAATTGGCTGGGCCAAGCCTCTGTGACTAGCTGAACCAACTCATGCCAGGCAAAAGTAGTCGAAGTCCGTCTCCGATCCTGCTCAGGTAATCCAATGGAGCGGCAACGAATAGTGGCACTGGCACAGGCACCATGCATGGCGACGCGACGCCCCAGCTGTGGATGTTGCGATACCGGTGGACGGTGCAGGTGGGGACGTGGTGCTTGTGTGGCTGAGGGAGCAAAAGCGCCGGATCTTGAGTTCCTCGTTTTCCTTTTCTTTTAAAATATTTTCTATGTGGACTTTCTGACATGTTTTTGCCTAATCGTTTTCTCACAGAAGAAATAACTGATGTCGTCCGTGAAATTTTTCAAAGCTCTAAGATGAAATCAGCCAATTATTATTGATATTATATTTGGCTTTTAGTGCTTCATTGCTTTATTTGTATTGCACTTTGCGAAGAAAGGAAGAAAAAAGTTCAAATAAACGTCCATAAAACATGGCAAGGAAATTGTTTTTTTCTTTATTGTATTCAATTTAATCCTTCATTGCAATATCCAAGAGTTGACATAAAATTAAAATTATATTCACTCGTTACAACGCACAACCTTTTTTTTTAAATTAACTAGCAAATGGCCTGTGCGTTGCAACGGATGATGGGAGTTTTAACCTTACATATTAATCATCTGTGGGAATTGGGAAAGGTATTTGTACTTTTAATATTGTTGTAAAACTCACAGGGATTTTCTACTCCTTGACGGTGCATGCGCAGACTCGAAAAGATAATTAACGCCATCAGGCTAGGGATGGTTTCTTCTGGTCAACTACAAAATAATGACATCATTTAGAATGGAATCTACGCCATTAGATCAACATCAACTATTTGATACAAGCACATCAATATAATACATGAAATTTTATCTATTGTCATTTCTTCCTAAAGTACCATTCTAAAAGCATCTAACAAACTGAATTCCACACCAAATTATGTTTCAACTCTAGGAGCAATTTGTATCCCATGCTCGTCAATGTACACATAAAAATATCAAGGAGAACATTGCAATTTGGAAAGCGAATTGCCGAGGTTCTTTTACTTGCCGAAGATGTGTTGCCGAGAACTTTATGGTTCGGGAGGAACTGGTATGCGCGACCACGACCACAAGCTTCATGTCATCGGCATCACAACAGTCGTGGAACACCTCGTAGAACCCATCGTTTATTACAGCAGAAGAAGAAGATAAATGCTACCTATACTTCCCAACAACAAACATTGTAAATCTTTACCTGCAACATGTTTCTTCACAGCATGCATGGCAGTAGTTGTGATCTTCCATTTTCTCTTTCAACCTGATCGAAAGGGTGAGTCAAATGTAAGTATGGTGCAGATTGCTCTTCTATCTGTCCATCATGGTTTAGAATAACACAGCAAGATGATATCAAGCAAGAATTATCAGGAGGCATGAGGTTAGGTGCTAACCATGATAAAATTGAATCTGTTTTTGTGCAAAATAATACTCAGTAGTAGTAATCAGTTGCTGCCTGAACAACATCGATCGCTGACTGCCTGACTGAATTAGCAGGTTCATGATCAGGTGTTTGCATGTCATGCAATGATAAAAAAAAATAGAGATACAGTTTCGTTACAACGCACAGTTTTTTTTAAGTTAATGTATATATTCAGCTTATGGCCGATCAGCATGTTGGAATTTTGGTCATATTTCGGTATATTTTTGTCAGGGAATCTGGGAGCGATTCCCTTCGGCGGGAGGGTCTAAAAGACGT
>CM002485.1:7519563-7530655 GCA_000325765.3 Leersia perrieri
GGGCCAAGAGGCCACGTGGCATCATTGGTCTTGGGGTTTCTCCAGTTTTCATTTGGGCCTCACCTAGGCCTCAAGGCTAAGCACATTAGCTCAATACTAGGGCCTTAATGGGCCTTCATTCATGAAAAACTAATACCCCCTGGCCCATTACACCGACAATTTTAATCCAGAAAATTAAATAGATCATGACAAATATATATATACATAAATTTGAACAACATTCTTATGTGATATTAATTCAGAATGCATCATGATTACAAACATGAACAAATCAATAACCAGAATACTCATTGCCCTGCAAACTTTCCATTGTTGTTGGGGTTGCCTCCGTCCGTGTTGCCGTTCCCATTGCTACCGTTGCCGTTGCTGCCATTCCCGTCGCTGTTCTCTCCCGCCATGACGAAGAACTCCGTGTAGAGGACGAAAAACAGGAAGTAGTCGAAGAAAAGTTGAAGCAGTCACGCCGAGATGCTCCCTAAAAACTTGATTGCCCACCTACCCGTGTAGGTTCGCAGATGGACAGAAGTTCCGGAGGCCTGCTCGTCCTGTTGATCTATGCGCGCAAATCAACAGAACCGAGAATGCAATAGCTAGCACAGGAACAAATTTAAAAGGAAGATGAACCGTAGAAATAGAGTTGAAGTGCCTCTAATCTGTTTCTCCCGTGGATGGGATTATATGAGCGTGCGAGGGAGGCCAGGCGTTTCAGTTGCCAAACGTTTCTAGTGAGATCAATTGCAGCAGTTAACAGCTGAATTGAATGGGTTTAAACGAGTGTACTGTTACCAAAAAAAAATTAAGCAGAGAAGAGAAACAGCCACAGCATGTTCCTGCCTGCCTGCATGCATGCATGCTGCAGCAGTAGCCGCCTCCTCCTGCCTGCCTGCTTGACTCGTCTCGCCAACGCCATTGTCTCGGCAATCTCACCACCACCTCAACTTCTCAACAAGTACCATATAATAGCAACCTATTTAACTCCACTTAAATTTCTAATATCGTATTATTCCTTGTAGCATTAATTATGGGCCAATAAATTATTAGGATTAATTGGGCCTAGCCCATTTATTCTAACAATCCCACCAAAAATTCATAGCTCACAGAAATGCTCACCATTTGAACTTGTTTGATATACCAGGCTTTTGGTGGAGACTGTTAAGTTGAACTTCCACCTAGAAAAAGAGTTACACAAGACTGCAACTGAACAATGGACTATGTCTTGAATTGTTAGTTTTGTGCTGTCAGGCTTTACTCAGATCCTTGACTGGTACTAGGCTGCCTTTTGCATCCCCTCTGTTTGGAGCATATAAGTCAATCTCCATGTCTTTCATGAGTCTTTAGAGATCACTCAAAATCTCATATACTATGACGTAGTCGAACTCATATAAGTGTGTTCCTTCTAAGATGTTCTGTAGGCCAACATCTCTGCTTTAATAAAAAGCCACTCGGATCGCATTAAGGTATATTCCAACCTTCCAAACAGAAAAATGAGAGAAGTACATTCTAGAGATGAGCCCATTTCAAGGTCTCTCCTCCCAGTTATCCAATAGTTTGTTTCCCCATCCTAATTCACGGGATCTCCGATCACAAAGAACAGGTTACCACTATTGTGCAACTCAAGTGGGTCTCAAATCCATCTCCCTCGATGCATTATGTGACATACCCTTGGTAAATTGGTCTGCCGGATTCTTAGCCGTCAGGGCATTGTCCAACGTTATCACTCCGGAGTTTCTTTTTGCTTTCTGACAGACTTCAATCTTCGTTTGACATGCCTGGATGACTTCATGTTGTCCTTCAAACTATTCACTTTAATAATCACCATTTGATTATCATAGTTCATCAAGATAGCTGGTACTGGTTTTTCAACCACTGGCAAATCCATTAGGAGCTCACGAAGCCATTCGGCCTTAACTGTTTCAGTATCTAATGCTGTGAGTTCTGTTTTCATTGTTGACCTCGTTAAGATGGTCTGCTTGCAAGACTTCCATGAAAACAGCGCCATCTCCAAAAGTGAATACATATCCACTTGTGGTTTTTATCTCATCAGCATCAGATATCCAGTTTGAGTCACTATAACCCTTTAGTACCCTAGGATACCTGGCATAGTGAATTCCATAGCTCATAGTGCCTTTTAGATAGCGCATTACTCTTTCTAAAGCACGCCAATGATTATGTCCCAGATTTGAAACAAACCGGCTCAATTTGCTCACAACAAATGAGATATCAGGCCTCATGGCACTGGCTAAGTACATCAATGAACCAATAATCTGGGAGTATCTCAATTGATCCCTTGCTATTCTCCGATTTTTTGTTAATAGCAAACTAGGATCATAAAGAGTAGGAGCTGGCTTGCAGTCACTGTAACCAAAGCGACTCAAGACCTTATCCACATAGTGAGATTGCACAAGTGTAATCTCACCCTCATCCCGTTTCAGTATCTTAATGCTAAGAATAACATCTGCCACTCCCAAATCCTTCATTTCAAAGCTTCTGGACAAAAAGTCCTTAACCTCCTCAATCACATTGAGGCTGGTCCCAAAGATCAATATGTCATCAACATATAAACACAAAATCACTCCCTTTCCCCCACCATAGCGATAGTACACACATTTGTCAGCTTCATTCACAATAAAGCCAGCAGATGTAAGTGTTTTGTCAAACTTCTCATGCCATTGCTTAGGTGCTTGTTTAAGGCCATACAAGGACTTTAACAATTTACACACCATTCCATCTTGACCTTCTAATACAAACCCATCTGGTTGATCCATATAGATCTCCTCTTCCAACTCTCCATTGAGGAAAGCTATCTTAACATCCATTTGATGGACAAGAAGACCATGAGATGCTACCAGAGCAAGCAGTACTCGAATCGTGGTCAAGCGAGCAACTGGTGAGTAAGTGTCAAAGAAATGCTCGCCTTCCTTTTGGGTATAACCCTTGACCACAAGCATTGCCTTATACTTTTCAATTATACCATCAGGCCCGAGCTTTTTCTTGAAAACCCACTTGCATCCTACAGGTTTGCACCCATATGGACGCTCGACGATCTCCCAAGTACCATTAGACATAATTGAATCCATCTCACTCCTTACCGCTTCATTCCAATAGTCAGCGTCAAGACATGAATATGCCTCTTCAATAGTTCTTGGAGTATCATCCACAAGGTATACAATATAGTCATCACCAAAAGACTTTGCAGTCCTTTGTCTCTTACTCTTTCGAGTAACTATACTGTTATCCTCCTCAAGATTTCCATCATGTGTTTGATCATTGTGTACTATATGCTCAAAGTGCTCAGGGGATAAAGTGAAATCTTGACTAAGAGTGCTATGTACATTTTTCATGGGAAAAATATCTTCAAAAAATGTTGCATCTCTTGATTCCGTGATTGTTCCAACATGCATGTCAGAAACTCCAGATTTTATGATTAAAAATCTATAACCCACGCTGTGAATAGCATATCCGAGAAAAATACAATCAACAGTTTTTGGTCCAAGTTTGTGATTTTTGTTTATTGGCACATTAACTTTAGCCAAACAATCCCAAGTACGCAAGTATGAGAGAGTCAATCTTGTTTTTTCGCATTCCTCGAATGGTGTTACTTCTTTGTTCCTAGTAGGAACTCTATTCAGGACATGACATGCAGTCAATATAGCCTCACTTCACCATTCCTTGGAAATTCCCGTAATTTCTAACATGACATTCACCAAATCTGTTAGAGTGCGGTTCTTTCTTTCGGCAACCCCATTTGACTGGGGTGAATAGGGAAGCGTCCTCTCATGAATAATTCTCACTTCCTCACAAAATAAAATAAACTCATTAGAAAAATACTCTCCACCACAATCAGACCTTAATCTTTTGATTTTTCTCTCAAGTTGATTTTCTACCTCAGCTTTATAGATCTTAAAATGATGTAGTGCTTCATCTTTTGTTTTTAATAAGTACACATAGCAAAATCTAGTGCAGTCATCTATAAATGTCATGAAGTATTTCTTTCCACCTTCAGTCAACACACCGTTCATTTCACACATGTCAGAATGAATAAGTTCTAGAGGTGCGAAATTTCTCGCCTCAGATGTCTTGTGAGGCTTGCGAGATTGTTTTGATGAAACACAAGTATGACACTTAGAACCTTTGACTAAAGTGAATTTTGCGATTAAACTCATATTGGCTAAGCGTGTCAAACAACCAAAATTTACATGACAAAGTTGCGAATGCCAAATATTGGATTCATTATCATTGCTTACATGGTTCACAATTTTATTGCACATATCATCCAAAGAGAAGCGGAACAAGCCTCCGCTATCATAGCCTTTTCCAACAAAAGTTCCACACTTAGAAATTACACATTTATTAGATTCAAACACAAGTCTAAAGCCATCTCTACACAGTAGAGACCCTCTAACTAGATTCTTCTTTATTGAGGGGACATGCTGCACGTTCTTCAGCTGCACGGTCTTTCCCGAAGTAAACTTCAGATTAACCGTACCAACACCATGAACAGCTGCAAGCGAACCGTTTGCCATCAACAAAGAGGAACCCTTCCCGACCTGATAAGAAGAAAACAGGGAAATATCAGCACACACATGAATATTAGCACCAGTATCAACCTACCAATCAGGTGATTCAAAAACAGAAAGAACTTCATGTAAAATTTTACCATACCCCGATGTTCCTTCTCCATTGCTAATGACCATGTTAGTAGTTTTTCTGCCCTTGCGTTCAGGACAATCCTTGGCCCAATGCCTAGGTTTGTCGCACACAAAGCAATTGCCTTTTGCGTTTCCCTTTCCTTTCTTCTTAAAATTGGTGGAGACCTTGGGTTTGATGTCAGGCTTGATCTTCTTGTTACCATGGGATGCATGAGGGTTCTTCTTCTATACCAAATTGGCACTAGAACCTCCCTTTACACTTTTACCATGGTTGTCTTTTGCCCTCGCCTTCTCCTCAACACCCAAAGAGCCAATGAGATAGGTAACACTAAACTATTGCCTCTTGTGTTTTAGAGAAGTGGCAAAATCCGACCAAGAAGGTGGCAACTTGGCAATAATACCTCCTGCAACGAACTTGTCAGGCAACTCGCAGTTGTTGTTCTCAAGTTCCTTTGCCAGCATTTGTATCTCATGAGCCTGTTCAACTACAGAACGGTCATCGACCATCTTGTAGTCATAAAACTGCTCCATGACATACAACTCGCTGCCGGCGTCGGAAACTCCGAACTTGGCCTCAAGTGCATCCCACATATCCTTCCCCGAAGGCATGTGCATATACACGTCCACTATGTTGTCAGCGAGCACACTGATTAGTGCTCCACGGAACAGGCTATCCGCAACCTTAAACTTCTCCTCCTCCTCAGATGAGAGAGGCGGTTCGGGCGTCTTGCCTCGTGAAACAAAGAAACATTGCATCGCCATCAACCACAATAGTGCACGTGCTCTCCATCTTTTATAATTTGAACCATCGAAAGCATGTGGTTTTAAGGTTGCTGCAAAGCCAACCACCGAAAAAGACCTATCAAGTTTTTGGATTGTTAGAATTTTGGTCATATTTTGGTATATTTTAATCCAGAAAATTAAATAGATCATTACAAACATATATGTACAAATTTGAGTAACATTCTTATGTGATATTAATTCAGAATGTAACATGATTACAAACATGAACAAATCAATAACTAGAATACTTATATACCCTGCAAACTTTCCATTGTTGTTGGGGTTGCCACTGTCGGTGTTGCCGTTCCCATTGCTACCGTTGCCGTTGCCGTTGCTGCCGTTCCCATCGCTGTTCTCTCCCGCCATGACGAAGAACTCCGTGCAGAGGATGAAAAACATGAAGTAGTCGAAGAAAAGTTGGAGCAGTCGCGCCGAGATGCTCTCTAAAAACTTGATTGCCCACCTACCCGTGCAGGTTCACAGATGGACAGAAGTTTCGGATGCCTGCTCGTCCTGTTGATCTGTGCGCGCAAATCAGCAGAGCCGACAATGCAATAGCTAGCACAAGCAAATTTGAAAGGAAGATGAACCGTAGAAATGGAGTTGAAGAGCCTCTAATCTGTCTCTCTCGTGGATGGGATTATATGAGCGTGCGAGGGAGGCCAGTAGTTTCAGTTGCCAAATGTTTCCAGTGAGATCAATTGCAGCAGTTAACAGCTGAATTGAATGGGTTTAAACGAGTGTACTGTTAAAAAAAAATTAAGCAGAGAAGAGAAATAGCCGCAGCATGTTCCTGCCTGCCTGCCTACATTCATGCATGCATGCGTGCATGCAGCAGTAGCCGCCTCCTCCTGCCTGCCTGCCTGCTTGACTCGTCTTGCCAACGCCATTGCCCCGGCCGCGCGCGGCAATCTCACCGCCACCTCAACTCGTCAACAAGTACCATGTATAGCAATCTATTATTTAAGTTGAGGTAACTCCACTTAAATTTCTAATATCGTATTATTCCTCATAGCATTAATTGTGGGCCAATGAATTATTAGGATTAATTGGGCTTAGCCCATTTATTCTACACAGCGTGGTTAGTGTACATACTCCCCCGCTCGTTATTCTTCAGTACATGACCAAAGGTGCATGATGTCGTTTCAGTTTGATCTGTTCGGTTGAGATATCGATGAGATCAAGAGTACAAAGATAAAACCACGATACCGGCTGATCGCACACCGAATATTTTTTTTCCTGTACACTGAAATTTACACTGAGATCGATCATGGTGTTTTTAATTATCAAGGTTCATATTGCCAATGTGTACCATATTTGATTTTCTTTTGAGCAATCACCGGGGGGACAAAAACGTGTACCCTATTTGATTGCTTTTATTAAGCGTGCTACAATTTTAATAAAAAAACTTTGACGATAAAGTGTTAAATGTGTGTCTCAGAGAGAGTGATTATGTACATTTTGCTGCTCTACTCCGGTGTCAAGTGCAAGTTAATTTTCTGTCTTTTCTTTTTCTGTTCCATTTCCTTTCGAGCAATTGCGCAACTGTGCAAGTTGGAGCATCGACTTGGCAATGCAACAACAAATTTCTTACGTGCCTAATCTTCTTGTGCATGAATTCGTTTATTAAGGTTGCATAAACACCGTAGAAAAATCAGTACAGGGCGTTCATAGACCGATTGGCTAAAGATGTTGCAGCCCGCAAGTACAATTTATCCTACTCAAAACTGGCCTGCCAAACAAACCAAACTACCAACCACTTAATTACACAAAATCCCAAACTTAGTGATACAGTAGTTTAGTTTACAGTTGATTTCTCCATGTGCGCAATTCAGCTGATTCAACTTGGCTTCATCTTATATTGTACTTAAGTTAATTGTCATACAGCTACAGCAACATATTTCTCTTGCCCACATTCACTTATTCCTGCTGCGACCGTGTCATCTTCAACTTTATCATCCGGATGGTCAAGTTAATTAGTTTACAGGAAAAAAAAAACCAGAGGCACAAATCATAATTGCTCAACCAACCTGATCCGTTCTTGTCCATATAACCTGATGGATTTGATGCGAGTCAGCCAGAAATATGATTCGCATGCACAATTGCACATTAGATCGGAATGAGCAGCGTCAGCAAAACACCTTCGTCGAATGCTTCGCCTTTGACCTGATGATTCTGATGATTATGATTGGAGAAAACTGTTCAGATATTCGCTTGAGCAAATTTGCCTCACTCCATGTTTCCGCTATACAATATGTTTGACTGATAAGAGCGTGAAGTCTGCAGACTTTAAGAGCGGGCTGGTACCTCCACTAGGGATGGGATGGCAGTAGTGTACTAGTTTTAGATATCGGGGAACCTTACGGTACCCCATACTAGTGACAGTGATAGGTAGGGTAGTATACATGAAATCTGACCGTTGATGGTTAGGGATATTATAGTAATCAATCCTGTAATTTAATTAATTACCCCCACTATGTCATCCCTTAATTACCCACCATGCCATCTTCCTCTACACCGCCGCTGGCATGAGCCCACGCGCACGTAGTCTTCCTCCTCCGGACCGTCACTGCCATGGCCGGCAGAACCAGAAACCGTCGGCACCGCCCGATTTCCCTCCTCACTGCATGTTTGTTCGAACCAAATGCAAAAATAAAACCTTTATGATCTCCTCGTCAATAACCCCATAAAATCCCACTCTAATTTGGCTTAATTTCGACGGATTTATTTGGGATTTTGCAAAAACGGATTTTGCAGTGGATCACAGGAAGTGGCGTGGCCGACGACGTAGGCGCCGAGTCACGTTGTTGGACGCCTCCACAGTTTCCTGCTGTTTCGTCGTTGACGTTCATCGGTGACTTACACTGGTAGCGTCGTCGACGTACACGAGCAGCGACGCTGATTTAGATCGTACGGGAGTACTGAACAAATGATTCTTTTTCAATACTACCCTAAAAGATATTATATACAAATCCAATATATTTTCTTTCCCAAATTGCCCTATACCATTGGTGTATACTACTTGTACTACCCACTAGTATATATTTAATCTAGACTATTGATTCACTGGTATAGGTGACTAGTATAGACTAGTATTGGGTACCGTAAAATAGCCATAAATATCAACCGTTGATTTTATTGTCCATTTTCGTGAAATGCTTAAATATAGTGTGAGAGCAACTTAGCAATTAACTAATCTTGTTTTCAAGCCGTATGATGATGAGTTTACCTATGCATTTACAACAAAGCCGAGTATTTTTTTCTCGAAATACTCTTTTACTATAATACTACATAAATTAACACAATGTGGTAGAAATAAATTTTCACCGTTAGATCTAATATATGGCTCACATACAATCTAGGGTACTCTTAAAAAAATCCTTGAGAGCTTGCTAAGAACTTGGAGGTTAACCACGGCTGTTGCAATGCTAGCTAGCTTTAATATGACTGGAGCAAGAAATTTGTGACGGTAGCAATTCAGAGTTAGGTAAGGACACGTTGTAATAATATTAACCAGCTCGTAATTAAGGTTACCAGCTGCTTGTTAGCAATAAGAACATTCGTGTTATAAATGTTTTTTCATCCCACATGTATATATATATTATTACTCATGAAGTTGTGGCCTCGGAATAGGTGGTATCGGGAAACCATCTCCATCGAGTAGATTAATTTCCATTACTTGCTATGGTGGCAATGGCTATTCTATGAAAATGTTTGATCTGGTTAGTTTATTTTTGAACCCAACATCATTTATAAATATGCGGAGGGAGTACTTAGTATCATGTGAGTCCATTATTTTGTTCTGCAAGCAGAATGCCACTACAGCAGGGTACCACTCTTCAAAAGATTTGGAGGCCTGGAGTCATCACCAACGGACACGATTTGTGTGGGCCTGGTGGAAAATTCTTGAGGACCTTTCTGGCAACATGTGCTTCTGGATGGACTGATGGAGTCATATTTTGAAACAAGAAATTAGTATTTTGCACGCATTATCCATGGATCAATGAGCTGGTAGCACACATATTCCGCTGGTTGATCAGAAAGGAAAGCATTCAGTATTTATGCTCCTGGGTAAGGGTTGTCGATGTGTGTATCTGCCGGCTCCTTCCTCTGCCATCGTCTCTGTAAGCCGTTGTGACACATGGGCCATGGTCGGCGCTGCATGGACAGATGCGTGCGAATTCGAGGACCAATTGAGTGCCTTGGTCGATCGGGCTTGTCCGTTAATTTCCTCGCTAGATCATATATAGTTGTCATGGTTGGTCGGGTTCTTGCCTTCTTGGGTTGTTCTTTCGTTCGTTAATGCCTGCAGTTTTGGCTGGGAGGAGCATGTATATATGTACGTGTTTCACGCACCTTCGCAAGGAATCCAACCATGGGATGAGACAAACCATTCATTCATTAATTGTTTCAATGGAACTGGACTGCCGGTAGTGCATGCAACTTTTCCACTTAGAGCGGTACAATAGAGTATGTAAGTCGGCAATACTCTGTACATGCATCTAGTTAGCAGTTAAATTGGTGGAGAGAGGGGATGAGCCGGCGACTAATTAATCGCCGGCTGCACGCACGCCCCAAGGAAACACAAGCAGCACCAGGCCTTTCTCTATTGGCCATGCAGGTGTGGGCTCCACGTGAGGCCATGTATTGCTATCAGAGCAGGTACAATAGGTAAATTTAGCTGGCTGCACTGCACACACGTTGGAAAAGTTGATGAGTTGGCACGTAAATAAGTAGAGAGAGTATAAGCTGGCGACTAAATAAGCACCGGCTCCACACATGCTCCGATGCAGAGAGCACTTCTCTCATTGGCCTCTGACAAGTACGAGTCGACAGAAAATATTTGAGGAGCAAAGTACAGCACATACAGAAAAAAATAAGATGAAACAAATCAAGATTGAATGCATGAATAGCTACCTATTGTACCATACTACTCCAATTTAGTTGCTCTACTGCGTACGTGTATGTTCCAGCTATATTAACCTTGCTCTCAGGATGACTGATCGACGGTCTGGATTGTCAAAGCTGAGACTAAAATACTGAATAAATTTTGCTGGGAACTGTGTACAGCTAGAAGAGCTAGAAGGGGTATGCTTACTGTATGCACTTAATTTTCATCGCTATCTATAATAAACTGATGTGGCTATATTTATCGCCAGCAGCAAGCTGTACTATTAACCTTGCTCTTAGGCAGGTTCGTTGTGTTAGAATAATCTTAGGATCACTAGCCATAGAATATAGGTGGGTTCAACATCTTAAAGCCATGAATAAGTGGATAGATCACCCAAATTATATAAGAGGGGTGGATTAGGGTTACCGGTTGAGCGGGAGGAGGAAGATTGCCCGTCGGCCATCGTCGTCGTGCGTGGGCGTGCGGCGGCGATGTCGATGGAGTTCAGTGCAGTGGCGTCGCCGGCGTCGGTGGGGTTGCCGGCGTCGGTGTCGATGTCGTCGGGGCGTTGTGGTGGCGCTTCCCGTCACTGCTGCGCCCCCTCTGTTAGATCGGCTAGGGTTTTGTGGGTGAGGTTGGTGGCGGCGGCGAACCTTGTACCTTGTGCCGCCCCGGCCCTCACCCCTTTTATATGGCGCATGTGACAGGGGCCCACCAGCCAAGAGAAGGCTGGGCGCCCCGATCAGACGCGGTCAAGGTTCCCCGTTGG
>CM002485.1:7532137-7549258 GCA_000325765.3 Leersia perrieri
AAGGCCACTTGGCCGGAGCGAAGCGGAGGCCCGTCGCCAGGAGGCCTGGGCCGGAGCGCTTCTAGGGTTTCACCGATATATATTCTTGTAAGCCGTCATAGCGCGCAACACTTTGTAACCTCATCTTGATATAGTGGAGTTTTGCTGGCTGGTGCCCGTGGTTTTTTCTCTCCCACCTTGGGAGGGTTTTTCACGTTAAAATCTCGTGTTCTCTTGCGTTTGATCTTTACTCTTTATAGTTTTATGCCTATCTTCCTATAACAGTTTGGTGTGAACAGTGGCAGTGCGAATGGGGATGGGAGGGGTGCAACTGGCGGAAGCCATGGTAGGTAGCGCGTCTACATACACACCACCCCCCCTCTCCTTTGTGGCACTACCGGTAGACGTTGGTTTGGGCAGATCTGAAGCCTTGGTTCGGCGCCTTTGGATGGCGAGGTTGCAGCGGGGCCAACAAGCCCCTCCCCTCTCAAACGACGGTAGTGGTGGTAGTGCCTGCCCTGGAGGTCAGCGTGGATTGCTGTGCCAGCCAGATTTGGCATCGACGCCGGCATTCTGGACTATAGTGAAACGGGTGCTGGTCTCACGTGATGGCGTCGGCGGTTTGGCGTCACTTGGTGGTGTAGCAGCGCCGCGACGTCAGGTGGACCTGTGCAACGACAGCGACAATTGCCCTAAGGTCGGGGGCACGACTGGCTAGCCAGTACTGGCATGGCCAATGGCAATCCTAGATAGCAACACAGTCGACATGAATTCGGACTGACAACAGAGCTCTGTTAGAGGCAGGCTGTGTGCAAGCGGTTCTTGGTGGTCGGGTCGGTCAACCAGGTTTAGCAACGGTTGCGGCAAGATGCACGGCAATGTGGACCTAAGCAGCTGATGACAACGGCAGTGGAATCAAGCCCGGAATGGTTTGCAGGGGAGGTGGCGATACGTTTGGTGAAGGCAATGGGAGGGCGGCGCAATGGCTGGCAAACCGCGGAGACCGGCGAGGCGATGGCGAAGCGGTCGTGTGATTTGATGCAGTGGTGACACAGGTAGCCTGGCTGAGGTGGAGGCGATGTTACCACTGTGAAGTGGGCATTTCATGTGGAATAATAATTGCTAGCGGCGACACTTTCGCATCACAAGATGGCCATGTCGAGGGAGCCATCGACGGAGTGAAGAAGTCGCGGCTCGCGGCGGCGCAAGAGGAAGAAGAGGAACATCGCGGCGGCGCAAGAGGAAGAAGAGGAACGTCTCGGCGGCGCGAGAGGAAGAAGAGGCTAGGGCGACGCGAGAACTGCGCAGTGTCTTTTTCCTATTTTTTTTCCTAGTTTAGTCACGTGAATAGCAAGCCCAATGGGCCATTCAATTTTCTTTTGCGATAGTAGTATATTCTGATATACAGGGCAACCGCTGATCCTACCCTATTACTTTGTATTCCATGACATCTTTTCTAAACTCAATGAACAATATGGTGAATTTAGCATTCTGTGACAATCGATTTTTTTTTTGACCCTGCTTTAGTCACATGAGTAGCAGGCCCAATGGGCCGTTGAATTTTTTGTTTTGTGCTTTTAGTGTATTTCCTTTTCCCGGTTGAATGTATGTGCAAATTTCTATTGGGCTCTTCAGAATTTTATGGGCTCACGACGTTAGGTTGATAATTTATATCAAATAATATTATCCCTACATCCAATTTTGTTGGCAACTCGTCGAGGGGGGGCGATGGTGTTGCTTGACCAGAGACCGACGCGGTGCAGCAGCGGTGGTGTCGGGGGTTTGGAGGCAAGGCTATCGATCCGTGTAATCACGTCGATCTACAAAAAATCATAATAAAAATATTCTTCACAGAGCTCATTAAATTGACATTCAAGATATCCATCACAAAATTCTATTTGCTCGATAAAATAACTTAACTTTGTATCAAATTAGTACAAACATTCACCAAACAATAACGTTTATCATCAACTCGCCATGAACCAGCGTAGGAAATATTGTACCAAGAGTTGTATGCCGGTGTGATCACACAATAACCCATATAGTTTCTTCCAACGCGTCCTACAAAACAAATTTACAATTATCAGGGCCTTTGAATATAAATCATCTTTTTATTCTAAATAATGGATATATATTGGTATGATTTGTTAAAATCAACTTAAAAACATGTGTACCTACCTATTTATCTTCACCAGTCAAGGACGTCTTTGTACACGATATTCCTGGTGCTCTTTCCTGTGGGGTCCACTTCTTTCTTTGGCTGGGCCAAAATCCTTGTTGACTGCCTCGACACACCCCTTGTCAATGCAACATACAAATCAGCAGCATAATCAGAATCCACATAGCCAACGGCTTCATTGTGTATCCTTCCAAACTTCAAGCAAGCGCCTGCTGTGCCTCGAAGGTACATGAGAATCCATTAAACAGCCTTCCAATGTTATTTTTCAGGGTTAGCCATGTATCTACTAACCAAATTCATAGCATAAGATAAATCTGGACGAGAGCAAACCATGGCATACATCAAAAAAACCAACAGCACGAGAATATGGAACAGTTGACATGTCCTCTATGTCCTCATCACTACTAGCACATTGTAAAGCTGACAATTTAAAATGAGGTGCAATAGGAGTACTAACTGGCTTTGCATCATGTATATTGAAACGATGAAGAACTTTCTTAATGTAACTTTGCTGACTAAGAAATAACAAACCAGAAGCTCTATCTCTAGTAATTTCCATACCAAGAATCTTCTTAGCAGCACCAAGATCCTTCATCTCAAACTCACTACTCAACTATTTCTTCAAAGTAGTGATTTCAACCTTGCCCTTGGCAGCAATCAATATATCATCAACATATAGCAGCAAGTATATAGGTGATCCATTAACAAACTTCATGTACACAGCTATCAAATTCAGACCTCTTAAAGCCATGTGATAACATAAATGAATCAAACCTTTTATACCATTGACGAGGACACTATTTCAAACCATATAAGAATCTTTTCAACTTGCAAACATTATCCTCCTTACCAATCACTATGAACCCTTTTGGCTAGACCATGTAAATTTCCTCCTCAAGCTCTCCATGCAGAATAGCAGTCTTCACATCTAACTGCTCAAGCTTAATATCATGCATAGCAACAATACTAAAGAAAGTACGAATGGAACTATGCTTCACAATAGGAGAGAACACATCATTATAGTCAACACCAGGATTTGACTAAACCCCTTTGCTACTAACCTTGCCTTAAACCATGGAGTCTCACTAAGAGACAAACCCTCCTTTCTCTTGAAGATCCACTTGCAATGGACAGTTTTCTTTTGTTTTGGCAAGCGCACAATCTCCCATGTGCCATTCTTCTCATGAGACTGCATCTCCTCCTGCATGGCTAAGACCCACTCCTCGCAATCACCACAAGCAATAGCTTCGGTGTATGTAGCTGGTTCATGATTGTTGTCCACCTGTTTAGCACAACTCAAACCATAATGAACCATGTTACACTCCTCAATCAAGCGGACCGAAGGTCCACAGCTCCACTTGGGCTAGGACTGAGCAATAGATTGGTTGTGACTGCAAAATAGTGGGTGAGTGCTGAATAGTATCATGAACATCATTATCAATAATTTCAGGTTTAATTTCCTGAACATCATCCACATGCTCCACCTCCGCGCTGACATATTGCTGCTCATCAACACAAACTTTTGGAGTAACATCTGTGGACAAACTATCATTAAACATAACAAATTCATTGAAAACTACATTCCTGCTCATGAAAGTCTTTTTAGTTTTAGGATTCCATAACTTATATCCTTTTACTCCTGAACCATAACCAAGAAACAGACACTTAATAGCTCTGGGATCTAATTTTCCATTATCAACATGAGCATAAGCAGTGAAACAGAAAACTCTCAATTGTGAATAATCAGCAGCCTTACCAGACCATACCTCAGTGGGAGTTTCTTATCAAGTGGAATAGAAGGCGACCTGTTGATCAAGTAGCAACCGGTGTTAGCAGCCTCAGTCCAAAAACGCCTATCCATGCGAGCGTTTGATAGCATGCAACAAGCCTTCGAGATGATGGTTCTGTTCATGCGCTCGGCAACACCATTCTGTTATGGAGTGTACGGAATGGTGTATGCCTAACAATGCCTTCGTCTCTGCAATAATCATCAAAAGCATCTGAAAAAAATTCACCACCATTGTCAGTACGAAACACCTTTACTTTCCTTTCAGTTTGCTTTTCTATCATAACTTTCTACTCTTTAAAAGCAGCAAAAGTATTATCTTTATTTTTCAGAAAATATGGCCACACTTTTCTAGAGCAATCATCAATAATAGTAAGCATATAACGAGCACCACCATAGGAGGTCTTATGAGCAGGACCCCACAAATCAGCATGTACATAATCAAGTGTACCTTTGGTGCGATGAATAGAGGTATTGAATTTCACCCTCTTGTGCTTACCGAACACACAATGCTCACAAAACTTCATGTTACTTTGAGTGCAGCCATCCAACAGGTTACTCTTCATCGATTCTGCCATACCAAGTTCACTCATGTGTCCAAGACGTATGTGCCAGAGGTTAGTCTTACTAGATTCATTATGAGAAATAGCAGCAGCGGTAACAGAACCATGTAAAGTACTACCTCTAAGAATATATAACTTAGCAGAATTCATATCACCTTTCATAGCAACAAGAGAACCTTTTGTTACCGTCAAAACTTCATTGGAACCGAAGTATTTGAACCCTTCATCATCAAGGGTGCTAAGGGAGATGAGATTTCTGGCCATCCCTGGTATGTGCCTCACATCTTTCAACGAGCGCGTCATGCCATCATGTCTCTTGATCTGAATGGAGCTGATGCCCACGATCTCACGCGGGTTATCATCTCCCATACGCACAACACCTCCATTCTGCACAGGCTTATAAGAACTAAACCAATCTCTGTTAATGCAGATATGAAACGAACGTGCAGTATCAAGAATCCATTTGATGAGGATACAATACATGGGAGAAGTCTCAAGTCTATTTTTCAACGGATCAAATGGCATATGATTTGGATGTTCCATTCAACAATGGCGGCAATTTTACGAGTGATTGGCGCAGGCTGCAAATTGATGAACGGGAATTGCAATTTGGGAGTGTTTCTTCATCATATGGCATGGTTAGATGGTTTCCATCTATTCCAAGACTCTCCATAAGTTGACAAATACTTCATCTACACGGATTCAATTGTTTTTTGTAGATAAATTTGAAGATAAGAAGGTTTTGACTCAATTCGGATTCGGATTCGGTTTTGACAGCCTAGACATACCTATCGTAAAACGGTCGTGGATTTCACATACGGAGTCCGTTTTGGACGTTTGAGTACTCTTTGGAAAGCTATTTCCAAGCCCCACGCAATGGATATGGACCAAGACCTTGATTCTGTTTGGTTTTCTCGCACAAACTGAAGGAAACCGTCGGCAGATACAATAGAGTTTCTTTCTTTGTGTCCAAGTCATGTGATGAGTTTGTTTCTTGTTTTAGAGGTCTTAGATTTACTATATAAGTTAGAGGTGTGCGTCCATTGTAGGGAGACTCGACATTATGGATAAAAATTAGCTTCTAGCTACAGCCATGTGAGGGTCTCGCCACCCGTTCTTCCTATGATTTGGTGCAGCCACGTAGAGGGGAACTGGGTGATCGTATCAAGATCGTTCTTGCTTTCTCATTGGGGAGAGAGGGTTCGATAGTTATCTTCCACATCTCCTAAATCAGAGTTATCACTTGAAACAACTGAGGCCTTACCATCTGATTTCCTTTTCTCCTTATTCTGCAACTTCCAACAATCTTCAATGTTGTGATTTTTCTTTTTGTAGTATTTGCAGAACATCTTACCCCTTGACTTTGAACGACCTTTGCCATCCTAGCTCTTGGCACGGTCGTTGTTGTAGGTTCTCTGCTCTGTTCTGCCTCTAAATTGCAAAGCTTCGCCCTTGGAGGAGGACGACGTATCAGACTGAACCATACCCTTTATCTTCTCTCTGTTCTGAAGAGCCTCATAAACATCCGCTAGGATTTGTTCATCATGGCTATATAGTATGGTATCACGAAAATTTGCATATGAACTAGGCAGAGAGCATAACAGTAGGAGACCTAGATCTTCATCATCAAATTTTACCTCCATCGACACTAGAGAGCTTAACTCCGGCCCAAGCCTCCCGGCGACAGGCCTCCGCTTCGCTCCGGCCAAGTGGCCTTTATAAAGTGCAAGCAAATTTGGATCACAACTTCAACACAAACAATACCATGTCGATTCCGAGGATGCATAACCACCTCAGTGCCCCCGGCCAAATTCGTGCCAGAGCAGTGAGTTCTAGGCATGGGGAAGCCGGATCCGGTGGCGGCGCCACCGGACCTCGCTGCCATGCAGTACGGACTGTCGTCGATGCGCCAGCTCCTCGCATCGTCGCCGCATCAATTGTCGTAATCCATGTCCGTTCCCTTACGGCCAACCACCATTCACCATGTCTTGAGATAGCTTCCCTACCGGAACTGTTGGCTTCCAGGTCAGCCAAGACCGCACGAGGGAGGAAAAAGGTTTTCACCGCCACGGTCCTTGTGGCCGTGTGGCTTTGCCCGCGGCTGCTTGGGCGGCGGCGAGGTATAGGAGTAGGACCATGGGTTAGATAGCGATGGGGCGTGGTCGCCACCCATGTCGCCCCTGAGTGGAGCTACATGGGGAAACAGAATGAAAGCACACTGTTGTCGTAATTGTAATTAGCAACAGCGATGTCTTGCTAGCTAAAGCATGTTGATTACTCTTACTTTTCACTGGTGTTCGCCGGTGGTTAGCACTCTCTGCTGGCATGGAGTCAGAAGGATCACCATGGTCAAACAGGTTG
Source organism: Leersia perrieri (assembly GCA_000325765.3). NCBI lineage: Eukaryota > Viridiplantae > Streptophyta > Magnoliopsida > Poales > Poaceae > Leersia > Leersia perrieri. Next base: position 7,539,006 of record CM002485.1, read on the forward strand.
CGCTTTGCTCTGGTGTTCATCCCAGGGACCGCCCAGCTTCTATGCTCAAGCCGCTTGTAGGGGGATGCTCTCAGCTGCAACCCATATCTCACCATCTGCTTTTCAACAGGAATTGTGCAATCACGTTCAGAATGCCCCACGCATCCACAGTAGAAGCAGAATCTTGGTACTCTCTCATACTTGACATCAAATTTCTGAATTCCTTCTCCTGCTTTGCCTTTAACTTTGATCCACCTCAACTGTGGTTTGGTTATTGGATGCTCTACCCTGATGCGCAAGAAGTCATCCCAAGAACGTCCACGATCATCCACAGCCACCTTCCGTACCTCGCCGAGCTTAGCACCGAAAACCTTCCCCATTGTCTCATTCATCATGGACAATGGAAGGTCATAAACCCTAGCCCACACCGATAAGGCCTCCACCTTGACATCGGAAGGCCTACGCTGTCCATCATATGCCCTAATCAGGAGGGCGTCTCCTCTGTAGATCCACGGACCACGTCCAAGAGCAAAATTATAGTCTCCTTCTGCCTCGAATTTAATCAAGAAGCGATTGTCCTTCAGGCGTTTATACTCCATCCCCTGCCTCAAACCCCATGCACATTGCTTGGCCTCAAACAAGCCCTTTGCACTGAAGCCACGACGGGAGAAGTATCGACTGATCGCCACGAAACTTTTATCAATGTGTTTTTTCACTTCTTCAAAATCAATCTCAATTGCTTCCTCCTCATCATCCTCCTCAGATTCATCTTCATGATCCTCAATTGGATCCTCCTCTAATGTCACTCCTCCTTCTTCCACGTTCCCCATCCGAGGATCTTCTTCCTCCATCCAATCTGAGTTCGTCACAACAAGAATGATCTTGCCATGTAAGACTGATCGTTGGCGTGACAAATCCCAACAGAAGCAGGATTCTGACGAAAAACCAATCTAGGGTAGGTATAAGAACCCACAATCCCTAGACGAAACGAACACCTCCACCACCAAATCAGAAACGATCAGTGATGGCGTGAAAATCCTCTCCACAAAGGGAGACGGAATCGGCTCTCGGAGATCACCACAACGCCTAGCGGTGCTTAGGGTTTCCGGAGCGAGACTTGTTTTGGAAGAAGTTTAAAAAATTTGGAATGCTCTCGCTCTTCCTTTTCTTAATTATAGCTAGCTTTCTTTCCATGGTAAATGAAGAACTCAATATTAATTATTCTAGCTGATCCATAGTGTGCCATGCATTATATTATCCTGTTCCTCAAGGAAGAAACTCACATCATTATTGGCCCATAGGGGGGAGCCCAACCCAACCGGAGAGAAATACTTGCTCCACTCCAAAAGCTAGCTCATGAGGGACTCCCCACTTATAAGTTAGTACCACTCACCCTAAACTTTCAATGTGAGACTATTCCCAACAATCTCCCCCGTGGGGTGAGGTGGTTGTGTTCTCCCGCGTCTCTGGAAGGCTGGGGCGGTGTGTGAGGCTGCCTGTTGGGTCCCAGGGCCTGTGGGGCCCACTGGTCAGTGAGAGAGGTCCAAAAACACATGGCTTGGAGGCTAAGTCTTTGTCTGCAGTGTGAAGGATTTTGTCCCTAGATTTTCACTGATTTACATTCATGTTAAAAATGTTCCATTCCCTTCTGGTGGTAGTATGAGACGTGTACTAGTACTTTGCACAAGAGGATTGGTCTAATTGTCAGTGGTTAAGGCTTAATGACCATCTAAACATGGGATCAGGCAGGGAGTTACAGGTTTCTCAGACTTGGATTATTTTCTAAGTCCCAGGGCAGCTACTGCATTCGATTTTGTGAAGAGGAGTTAGGTTAGCTAGAGAATGAATCACCCCAGGAAATTGCTAGGGTTTGTACTACATATGTTGTTGTACATATTAGTTGAAAATATTTACCTATAACAGGTTTGGTTGAATTTTGGCAAGTGCCCAAAGTTGGTTCAGGGTTTCTGAAATTTCAGGTTTAAAATGGATTTTGAAGTAGATCATCAAGGCATCAAATAAAGTGATAAAATTACCAAATTTTGTAGGTTGTGTAATCCTCATGTAAAGCATCTATGGGAAAATTCCTAGGATTTTTGGGCCTTTAGTTTTGCCCCTACTAATTGTTTTGTTAATCTAGGTTCTATATGTACATGCTTTAACATGTGATGCAAAAGATCCAAAAACAATGAAAATTAACAAGCATACACACATGATGGATGTTTTGGAGTTTGAATTCAAATTTGGCTAGCTTGGTATACTCATTTTGATTTTCCTATAGGTTATTTCATTAAGGTCCCTATAGCTCACCCATATTGTAGTTTACACATTGTTAATTTAATTCCCATTACCATTTTAGTTAATGCAAAAGTGAATCCTAAACCTAGAAAATTCCTCACTCGCATTTTATTATGAATATTTGTGTTGGTTTATCTTAGATGAGTTTTAGTTAATCGACCTGCAGGATTTATTCCTAATTCTAACCGAGCTAGGTTAAGACGATAGACGTCCCGCTATCCAAGTCTTGCGAGCGAAACCCTTCGTTACCTAAGAGCAATCGAGTTAGCACGTCGGTTCAAAATTTCCCATAAAATTTTCCCGGTATGTTATAGATTGGTCCTTTCCCTAAGTGGGTGTGCCTAAGAAAATTGTTAGAGTCCGGGCAACCTTAATTTGTTGGGCCTCTGCCAACCCCACCTGGGCCGGATGTATCAACACGGCTATGCGCGGGCAAAATGGCAGTAGCACGAGGTCGACGACGGCCGCAAGCATATGGGCGGTGCGGTGGAGGTGGTTGGACGATGCCAGCTCACCAACGGCAGCGACACTATGCCATGGGCATAGATCCGAGGCCATTACTGTTGGATCCATCAACCCCACGGCTAGACCGCCCCTGTGGCGGATTCGGCCGAGAGCGCAGGCGATGGCGCTCGGTGGTTGATGCGGTTTGTGTTGGCGTTTGCATCATTTTCGGTGGAGAATGGGCTGGCACACCAGCGAATAGTGGTGGCAGTAGTCGGGAGGTGGCCGGTGGCACATTCGGCGCTGGTTGGTGGCGACGTGCAGCCAAGAGCGGCTCGTGTATCCCCTCCCCCTCCCCTTTTTTCCGTCCTAGACAGGTTGTGTGGCCACTGGTGGGCGTCGGTGAGGGCGAGCGCAGTGGTGTGGGCCCCTCCTGTCGCTGTCACCATTAACTAAATCCGGTCCCCTACTACTGGATATAGGCCGATACATCGTCACACTCCGCAGTTTTTTCTACATAGCCACGGTGAACCTGTTGTGGGTGGCTTCTAGCCTCCTAGTTCAGTGGCAACGATGAATGGAGATGACCTGAGTAGTCATGGCGAGGTGGCCCGTAAAGGTTTAGCGGCGTGGAGGCCAAGAGGGGGGCCTGGCAAAGTCAGTGCAGAGGCATGAGTGGAGAGGCCCGACGATGCTTGCGGAAAACTTTGGTTGTTGCGGGTTCAAGTTCCAGTGATGGCACCCTGTGATGTGCTCGACGTGCTGGTTGTCCAGTCCTGTCAACGTCGGTGGGCACGGTGGTGTCTGTTGTGTCGGTGGGGGAATTGTTGCTTTTGGGGGCCATTGGCATGACACGGAGGACGGCGAGGTGACGGCAATGCGGTATGACATCCTAAAGATGGCGTGGCTAGACAGACCGAGGCAAAGACATTAGTGGCGCCTTGAGGTGGGTGTTGTAGGCCTACGACGTGCTCCATTCCGGACATATGTTCTCTTTCTGCGGCGTCTTTGTCGCCAAAAGTTGCCTACGTTGGGGCGGGCTAGCATGGTGGAGAGAGCATCCATTCTTCTCTCTTACCCTCTAGAGCAGCGTCAGAAGTCGAGCTACCACTTGATGTCTGGCCAGCTGCATGGTGCTGGAGCGGGGGCCATATATTGAAGGATTTGATATGGATGCAACACTAGCAGGTGTCTTTGACATGGAAGGATGAAATTTTATGGACGAGAGCGTTCCTTCAGGCCGTCAACAGTGACATCTACATGCGCTGCTTTTCTCTGGGGGCGTTGATGCATTTTTTTCATCTTTCCCTAGTGATTTCTTCAGGTGAAAACCATGTCATGGCATTTCGGGGCGGATGGCGGTGGCACAATTGGCGTCATTTCCTCCCTGGGGCGTCGTGTTCGAAATTTCATTACCTTTGAAATGTCTTTTTCCTGTTTTGAGCTATGCTTTGGGTTCAGTTTGTAAACGCGTGGTGTTGTGACTTTTTCTTCTCGAAGCATAGTCTTCCATGGTTATTATGTTGTATTTTCTCCTACTTTATCACTATCAGTATATGAATTCCACATTTCTTGTGCGAGGCATTTTAAAAAATTGTATATATCATTCGTGTGATCATGTATCAACGGGACATTCGTTAGGGGTCCCTTTGTGGGCCAGATCAATCATTCTTCTAGGCTTTCACTACTTACATAACATGGCACCGGCTTCAGCCTATTCATGACCGGAAAACACAGCATGTAATGGATAGCTTATCCAAGTTTAAATGTAGCATGGGCTTCTTTATGTTTATCGATACTATTTATGGTATCCAATACTAGTGTATACCTGTCAAGTATATATGTGACTCAACGGTCAATATCAATGTATATAGTATATGATAGTATACATATGTAGTATGCAATAGTATAGGACGCCATTTGTATGGAAATGACGGTTCTACCTGTATGATCTTATTATGCAAGATATCTAACGTTGTGAATTCACAATGGCATACTAGTTAAAGTCGATGGTGTGATGGGTAAATTCTTAAGTTAATAGATCAATTACAATACTACGCATGTAAATTGATGGATATATTCCATCCATACTACTCTCCACCTATAACTTGTGCTGGGTACCATAAGGGAATCCCGTTTAAAATATGGCTCTGAAGAATAACAAGTCACCGATAAGAGCTCTTCGTATGTGACGGCCTGTTATTGCGACCCATCACATATTATCAGTAATGAGTGTAACGCCCTGCCTCGAACAGTCGCATCCGTCCGCTCTACACATTGAGTAGATCCACGTTCGCATAGTACCACTCTTATATTTTTGTCCTCGCTTCGTGTAAAAGGGTTAATCTGGTGGTACTATGGTTGGAGCACAAAGGCCTATAAGTGGACCCTCACCAATTCAACTGTTACTAAATCACCACTACACAGCACTTATGCACCACTTGGGCCAAACACAACACCACATTACACGTCTTCACTAGGTTGTGGTGTTACAATGAGTCTAAACCACGAGCCACAACGGATAACGGATGACAACGTATTGGTGACGAGTGTACTAGCACAAACCATTAGGGATATCATACAACTTCAGTGACGGGTCAAATGTTTATTTGAATTTTTTAAATGATCTTGGATAGGCACATGCTCTATATGAAAGAAAGTTGTCGACAACTTTGTAATTGACAAACATTTGATTTGAAACTGTTTGCTTGTCAAAATATGCATATAACTGATGGGATCTATTTTGAAATTAATTGATTTAGATTTTTTTAAAAAAAAACTTCCTTGGATGGTGATATATTCTATATGAAATTTGGATAATGATCGACCTGATCTATAACGATTACATTTTGATTTGAGATTATTTCCAGACCCCAACATGCATTATAATAGATCAGATCTATTTTAAAATACAATTTTTTTGAATTTTTCAAACAATCTGAGATGAAGATATGCTCTATGATTGTAGATCTCGTGTGGCTCAAGTGGATATACAACCTTATTATTTAAACCATTTTCGTTTGAGATTATTATCATGCTCAAATATATGTATACATATACATCTAGTTTGAATAACAATTTCTTAAATGATAATGATACTACCTGGGCATCCGGATGGTGCCAAAACGTCGGACGCCACGCCACGCCACCGCTGCACCTAATAAAAAAAATTCCGCACCCATTGCAACCAGTAAACAATTCATCAATTCATAAATGTTTCAAGCGAGAGAAAGCGGGCACGGCGGCGGCGGTGGCCGGTGACGGCATTCATGGCGGTGCGACGGCGGCAGCAGCCACGGCATCCACGGGGGCGACCACGGTGGCCGTGGCTGCATCCACGGCCACGGCAGCACAATGGCGGCGGCCGCGGCAACGCGATCACGCGACAGCGGTGGCAGTCACAGCGGCACGACGGCAGCTGTGGCCGCGGCGGCGTTCGCGGAAGGGCTACGGCAGCGGCCGTGGCAACGCGGCCACAGCATCTACGATGTTTACGGGCCGTTTGCTCCTCCTCGCTGCATCCTCACCGGATATGAAGAAGAAGCTAGATCTGGATTAGCATGATTTGGAATTTTTGATATTTTAGTTAGTGTGTATTGATATTTCTTGTGTTGATCCTCGTTGTTTCAATGAGTATTTTAAAAGTGTTTCAGATTTTGCTTCGACTTTTTGCCGGTTTGTTTGATATTTTCAAAGGATGAATCTCAATGTTTCAAAAACAAAGGATTGAAACATATTTTTATACGGAGTGGTGAAATATATTTCTTCGACTGGTGTAACATCTGAAACATTTTTCGTTAAAACATTTTTTATTATGCACTGAAACATGTGAAACATTTTTGTACGTGGAGTGAAACAGTGTCCGATAAATCGTCCCGGATCGGACGTCCGGTCGCTAGTCACGTCCTTTTTAAAATTCATCAAATGATGTCATATAGACAAATCCTACTTCAAGTGTACATCTTGAGATGACAACTTTCTCAATTGAAGTCATCTGCACCGTAAATACATGATAATTTTAATCATAGGAAGCTTTGCCAACATGAGCTCATATCCTAATTATGAGTGTGTTAGAGAAGGATGTTTCGGGTTCGATCACTACCACAGAAAACCTCATTTGTCCCGTTTCGTAACCGGCATTTATGCCGGTTATTGAACCAGTCGGAACAAATGATCTTGGGTCATTTTTGTGCCGGTTAAATAGCCAGCATATATAAATAATGCAATTTAGCCAAAAATTTCTATGAAGACAATCATTGTGTGTTTTATGAATTTGCTAAGTAGAACATGAGTATAGTCCAACTACCCTATTCTAGTTAGAACTGTAGTTTGTCAAAACGCCTAACGTGATGTAATCAAGGTGTTCCCCTGACAGCTTGCTCAACCATGTTCGAAAAAACATGCTCGAACACAGGCATGTCAAATGATATAGTTCATGCTACTGCACACCATCCTTTTCAAAAGACTGGTAATTTTTTTTTTGACTGAATTACTACCCAGCATTTGCCGAGTAGTTCAAAAGACTGGTAGTTGCCCCATATAATTATGAGCCCTGCTCCGGTGGTCTCTACTACAGTAGAAATCAATCTAAACCGTCTATGTAAGAATATTCTTCTAGATTTCTACTACGGCAATTCGGATGGCAGTACAAATCAATATAATCCTTTTGATTAAAATAGATCTACGGTTTAGATTAATTTCTAAAAAACAGTAGAGACCACCGGTGTGAGGCTATATATAAAAAATACGATTACAATATGCACACACGTAGTGAAAACTCTGTACAAGTAGAGCCACACACACACATCCTTAAAGTTTTTAAAGTTTTTAGTACAATCTGAATGAAAGCTCCTGGCAAGTTTGGGAAGCTGCAGCTAGCACCACTAGTCAGTACCTTTCCATGCATATGCATCGCAACAACCAATGAACGATTCATTTGTTCCAAGGTAGGAGGAGCCCTTACGAACCAAGGTGACACCTGTGCTCCCATCCAAATTAACCTGGCAAATACGAAGCTTGGGTATTGCCAATAAGAGAACCACCCAATAAACCCTGACAAAACGTGATCGACCACCTAAGATCGAGGACAAGCACAATGAACGAATTGGTCATAGAACGTTTCAAATTTTATTGCACATAACAAATCCAACAATAGAGCCTGATCTAGCAATCTTTACGAATTTTCCACCTATGCCTGCCTAATGAACCATCTCCATTAATGTTGGCTCTACTTTAAGAGGGAGTTGAACCACGATTGGCAGCAAGGAAGGAGTCCTTGAGTATCACAATGAAAACCTAGTAGATTTGAATGATCAATTAAAATTATAACCAGAATGCTACAGGACAGTGCAGGCTCCGATGTTTGTGAGCACTCTGGTATGAAAATGATTTATAAGCTCGGTGCTGAGTGGTCACCAGTTCACCAAACTTGTCAGACTTGAGACCAAAGGAGGTGATGGTCACAGCACGGAGATATGTTCTGAAGTCACGATCCTTGGGCAACCGAGACTCAACCAGGCAGAACCTGCTATCACCCATGTACACAAGTGTTAACCCCGAGTTACTAGCCAAGTCATTGTTGAACAACACCTCGTTGCACAATTTCCAGGCAGGCAAAGTGTTGCTGCACCCTGCAGCGACAGGTGGGACATCACAGCAACAAAGATGACCAGCTCCTTCCTTGAAACGGCACATCCCAACTCAGGTGTCCAGCCCACGGTCATAGTGAGCTTGGCCATCGAATGGAAGGAGCCACTCACCACGGTGGGTCCACTCTAAGCGCTCCGTGTCAAAGCTGAAGGTGCAATTGCGTACGTCGAGGTGACCTGACTTGACCGTCTTCCAGTTATTGATGGACATAAAGATGGTGCGCCCATCCGGGTGCAAGGCATAGCCACTGACGTAGCTAGAGTCAAATGGCGGGGATGGTTCCATAGTGGTCCAAGACCATGACGACTCAGCGTCAGCGTCAGTGGGTGGCGGCTCAGGCCCTAGCACTTGGAGATAGTGGTGGGCGAACAACACGAGTCTCTCGCCAACAGAGGCATTCACGAGTGCATAGCCCGAGATGATGGATCGGCACTTAGGGGAAGGGTATACCGTCAACTCGATGGTCTCAGTGTCGAACACAAGGATGCCAGGGCTGAACCCAGCGGGATTCATCCCCAAGATCTTGGTCCCATGGGCTATGAAACCCCTGTTGGACGCATGCTGCGCTTGGATGCGGATGAGGAGGCACTTAGTGAGGTCAACCCGGTTTTGGCATGATTGATAACCAGAGGAGAGCGTGTTCGCTCAGAAGCCCCGCAATCGCAGCACCACGTCTCCTCTGGTTATCAACCGTGCCAAAACCCGGTTGACCTCGCCGAGAAGGCTAATCCCTGCATGCGAATCGAAGAACATCTGAATATATTGCTAATATAGATGAAGCTCACAATTGGGGATCCAAAAACCGACTAAACGTCAAAATCTGCAACAACAGAATAATCCAAGCAAAACCCATCCTGAATGGTGGTGGCTACTGAGTCTATATGAGTTAGGGACGTCGTAGGGTTGCCCTAGGGCGCACACCCCCTTAGGCTAAGTCCACGACACAATTACAAGGCCCAAGACCCAAATCAGATTCGGACTAGATGAGGTACGTGACTTGTTTCGAAGATTCCCGTTGACTTAGGTTGAATTTTGACATGAAACCAAATCCATCTGATAGTAGACTCCATAAGCTTTCCAACAAGTACTCGTGGGCCCCGAGAAACCTTCTAGATCAACGGCAATGTCTATTTTAATTTGGTGGTGTCGGGAGGAACCAAACCCGCGAACATGACTTGAGTTGGGCTGGACTCTAGGCCCAAAAACAACGTGGTGGAGTTGGAGAAGTTTGGAAAAGTCATATATTGGTCCCTAATCAACCTCCTTGATCATCCATAATTCACTTGAGTCCAATATCCTCTTCTTTATCAATGCAAGCACTTTTACAAATGTAAACAAACACAAATTATGGTACAGCATCACTTGTTCAAATATATAGAATGTATATCTAATATAAATAGAGTGCACCTTGAATTTATTGAAGAATAATGTAATTGTGTTCGTATCCAATCCGGTCATGTCCTCATCATTCTCCCCTTCTTGATTGGAAACCGTCCTCGATTTCATCTTGTCATTGAACCTATTAAACTTATCTTTATTTATCACACTATTTGGTGCGAAACATTTCTTGATAGCCATATTGTTGGATCTTGGAATCTTTGTAGTCCAAAACCACAACATTTTCCTTGTTGCAAACCAACATGTAACTCATTTAGACAACTATAAAAACTAGATAGAGAATTACTTCTACACATGCGGTCCTCTAGACAATACATCTTATCATGAGAAGGAGGTTTAGTCAAATTCGAACAAATATATAGTCGATGCACATTATATTCTCCTTTACTATCATAATTACCAATAACATGAACAATCACATTAGAAGGACATGGCAATTGAAGTCTAGCAAATAATTTCTTCTCTAAACAGTTGAGAGGACAAAG
>CM002485.1:7549358-7573777 GCA_000325765.3 Leersia perrieri
TTGAGATATCTTGTATAATTTCAGCAACAACAAATTTACCTGTGACGCTCTCTTTAGATGATGGATGGTCAACATCTGCTAAACCATCTTGAAGTTGGCAAGGGGTAATTAGCATGTCTTCTCTATTCATGTCTTTTGTTTTCTCCTCATTAACTTGATTGTTCGCATATACCTGCAAAATGTTAGTACCACAATCCAAAACTCGTGTAGTAGGCGATGGTGACGGCACGGCTACAATGGTGGAGGAAGGTCGTGTGCATAAATCTCTATAATAAGAAGGTGGGACAAATCTATCACCATAGCAACCTTAAGTTCTTCCCATGTATTAGATACAACACCGTCTAAAGCTAAACCAGTCCACCAAATAAAAGCAACATCTTTAAACTCACTAGTAGCTTGTAGAACTCTATGTTGCTCAGGCACAAGATAGGCACTAAACTTTTGCTCTACTATCATCTTCCAATCAAAGTATTTCTCAGCATTATAACAACCGGAAAAAGATGGAATTTTAAAGTTAACCATAGAATAAGGATCATCGGGCACATGATTATTGTTACCTTGTTGGTGTTGCTTATTTTCAATGCCATATATACATTCATTAGATGGTTGTCGTGTCTCCAATGCAACAACCCGATCAGTTAGCGTAGACACCCTCTTGTCCAACCTCTCCATGTGTTTGCCGAGATCGAGTTTAATGATAACTTCTTGGACGGCCCTTGTGACTGTCTCTTTCATCTCTTCCTGAGCATTTTCTATAACAGTTTGTAGTTGCTCTTGACTGACACAGTGAGCAAAATCTTTGGGAGTCATGTCCTCGTTGTCACCTGCTATTGAAACACTTAAACAGCAACAAACGGTGAAAGTTATCCCTAATAATCTACTACTCTGGTGTAGTGGTGCCTCTCAACAACTCAGCAAAAATAGAGCATCATACCAAGCTCTTACAACTGTCTTACCAGCAATGCTTAAGGACGGTACAACCGGTGGCTGGTTCGTGACACCTTGAAGGACGTAATGCGCCGATTGCAAGGATCAAAATGGTGCTGACCAGAAGTATATATGTGGAGCTTGGGAGGCACAATATATAGTAGCAAGGAAGAGCAATTATTCTAATCAGAAAATGCAAAGTTGAATAATAGTTCAAAGTACTAGTCAATGTGCTGGCCTAGCCTAAACTCAATCCTAGCTCAAGCAAGCACCCAACAACACTAAGGACTAGAATCAACTCAAAAGACATCTCTGCACCCTGAAATACAAAACCACGCTCAAGAATAACCTCAATTTCACTTTTTCCTCTTTTTTCTTTTCCTTTTCTCTTTTTTTCTCTTCTCTTTTTTTTTTGGTGCGGCTTTTTTTTCTTTTATTTTTTTGCACCTTCTGCCCTTGTTTTATTTTATTTTTTTGGAGTGTGTCTCGGACTCTAACAGATTCAACTTTTTCTTGAGCGAAAAGAAAGAAGCATATGCGAGGAGATTGATTCCTCAGAACCAGGTCAAAAAAACCACGCTACTAATCTGATCCGAACAACTGTACAGCTCCAAAAACCAACATATCCGCTCACTCTTCTTGATCGATCTGATCTATTAGATATTTTCCTCTCATGCGATGAACAACTCAGGCGGCATGACAACCAGCAACTCTAGCACAAATCCGACCAACAAAAACTCTCCGAAACTTGAAAAATGGAACCCTGGCGGAGAACCGATTCCATTTTGATGATTTCGGCGATAACCGGCACGATAAGAACTGGACTAAAACTGGACTCGTGATGAACAGATGCAAAACTCAAAACTAGAAAGAGACTCGATCTAAACCAGCACTCGACATGACAATGCAACCTAAAATTCAACAAAACAAAAACTAATAGAACAATGCAGTGGCTCAAATTGTGTAGGTATTGGATGCAACTCTTTCTTTTTGGCTATTTTCTGGTTATAGGAAGATAAAAAACACTCAATCTAATGGATACTAAGAATTACCTAATGGGCAATCTGAAGCTCTGATACCAACTGAGGAGGGTGTTAGGTCCCGATCTTCTGATAGGTAAAGATAAATAACGATTTGGGCGGAGTCGCAACACATGTCGACCCGGCTTCTGAACGAACACGCTCTTGAGCCCCGCAATCGCAGCACCACGTCTCCTCTGGTTATCAACCGTGCCAAAACCCAGTTGACCTCACCAAAAAGGATAATCCCTGCATACGAATCGAAGAACACAAGCAAGAACAAGGTAGAGGCAATCTAAATATATTGCTAATATAGATGAAGCTCACAATTGGGGTTCCACAAACCGACTAAACTGCGAAAACTGCAACGGTAGAATAATCTAAGCAAAACCCACCCTAAACGGCAGCGGCTAATAAGTATATATGAGTTAGGGATGTCGTAGGGTTGCCCTAGGGCGCACACCCTCTTAGGCTAAGCCCACGACACAATTACAAGGCCCAAGACCCAAATCAGATTCGGACTGGATGAGGTACGTGACTTGTTTCGAAGATTCCCGTTGACTTAGGATGAATTTTTACGTGAAACCAAATCCATATGAAAGTACACTCCATAATCTTTCCAACAAGTACTCATGGGCCCTAAGAAACCTTCTAGATCAATGGAAATGTCCGTTTTAAGTTGGTGCTATCAGGAGGAACGAAACTCGCGAACAGGACTTGAGTTGGGCTGGACTCTAGCCCAAAAACAACGTGGTGGAGTTGGACAAGTCTTGGAAAAGTCATATATTGGTCCCCAATCAACCTCCTTGATCATTCATAATTCATTTGAGTCAAATATCATCTTCTTTATCCATGCAAGCACTTCTGCAAATGTAAACAAACACATATTATGGTGCAGCATCATTTGTTCAAATATATAGAATGTATATATCTAATATAAATAGAGTGCACCTTGGATTCATTGAAGAATAATGTAATTGTGTTCGTATCCAATCCGGTCATGTCCTCATCATGCAGGGCGGCCAAGGATAGCAAGATAGGCCGTGTCAAGGTCTGCCACCTCGAAGCTGACATTCTTTGTGCTGAAGTTGTCCCTCGTGCTGAATGTGACGGGTAACAAGATCTAGCCGAGTGGAGTGGCTGACAGCCCAGGGATGACTCCGTGGAAAGTGACATAACTCGGATAAAGCTCAGACCTTGGGATCTTCATGGCGTCAAAAGTCTTTGCGAAGATGATATTGAGCGCTCTGCCTCCATCAATGAGGACGCGCTTGAGAAGAGTTCTGAGTACCACTGGATCAAGAACCAGCGGGTATCAGCCAGGGTCCACTACTCGGTCTGGGTGGTCAGTGCGATCAAAGGTGATCGAGACTTCCGACCAACGGAGGTAGTTATGCACACTCAGGGCTGCCATGTTGATTTCTTGATCTGTAAGCTTCTGCTTGCGTTTGGGTTCGTAGCCTTGAGGGCCGCCGAAGATGTGGTTGAGTTGCTGGATGGAACGTTGGAAGCCAGGAGGCACGTCATCGTCATCCTTCTCCTTGCCCTTGTCGTTTCCAGAAACTTCTGGTGTTTCCACCGGCTTCAGTCCTTTGACTTACTGCTCGATGTACTTCTTGAGCATGTAACATTCTTTTGCCAAGTGGTTACCATTTGGATGGTAGGGACACTTCTCGGCCAGCACTTGCTCATAGTCGGAGATCTTGAAACGGCGCTGATGACTGAAACGATCAGTCACGGCAACAAGTTCTTCGGGGCGACGCTTTCATTCTGATGAACAATTAGCGTCCTTGTGATCCTTAGAGGATTTGTCATCCTTCTTCTTCTCTCTTGGCGCGAATGCTGACTACTTGTCCCCGCGTATTGCTTGGACGGCTTTGGTAGATGCTGCATATTTGTTAGTCATCTCAAACAGTCGGCTAACGGTATGAGGCAGCTTGCGAGTGAATTTGTGGATGAATTCCACGTCTCTGACTCCTTTTCTGAAAGATGCGATGATGATCTCGTCCTTGACGTCAGGGATCTTGTTCCTGGCTTCTGAGAACCTCTTGATGTAATCTTTAAGGGACTCATTGGGCCCCTATTGGAGTTGCAAGAGATCATACTGATCTCCCGGGCGCTCGTAAGTACCCTGGAAGTTGGCGATGAAAAGCTCTCGTAACTCGATCCAAGATCCGACTGATCTACGAGGCAACCCAGTGAGCTAACTGCGAGCTGAATCTAATAATGCCACTGGGAGATAATTGGCCATCACTCTGCTGTCTCCTCCCGCGGCTCGTATCGCCAAAGTATAAACGGTTAACCAAGTGCTGGGGTCGGTTTTGCCTTCATACTTCTCTATTCCTGTAGGCTTGAATCCTGCAGGCCAAGCGACTTGTCGAAGATCGGAAGTGAAGGCGAGGACGCTTTCATCAAAATTGTCGCGCCTAGGAGGCGATATGCCGAGTTGTCGGCGCTGGTGTTCGTCCCATCGCTGATCTGACTCCTATCGCTCACGTCTCTTGTTGTTGATGACGTTGCGGAGGTCGTGATGGATGAGATCTCGGGCGTCAGAGTGAGGCTGGCGAAGATAGCGATCACGGTCCTCCCGCAACCTTTTGTGTTCCTAGTCCAGTCGGCGCCGCTCCTCATCGTTCCTTCGTTGTTCTTCTTCAAGTATCATGAGATTCCTTTCTCCCTCTGCTCTTCGGCTCGGGGTAGTGACCGAGTAACTCGGGGGCGCAGATACTCGACCGAGTGAAGATTTAGAGGGCTTTTGGCGTCGTGAGGGCGGAGTCGTCCTCGAAGTTGACTCAGTCGCCACCTAGTTGTGATACTGAACTGCTATTGCTGAAACAAGGGCTCACGCTTTAGTCAGCTGTGGTGTCAGGGATGCCGCAGCTGGTATATCTTCCATGAGAGTAATCAACAGAGTTTGGACAACAGCAATATTCTGCTGAGGGGTGGTAAAAACTTGTTCCCCCTTGTGAATTGTGCTGAGTCATTGTTGTATCCGCCTGCCCGAGCTAGCTAGCCGTCTGGTCACGCTCTCATGAGCACGCGCTTATTCTTCACAGAGTGGTCGAGCTCCTGCTTCTTCAAGCTCCTTTTGTCATCGTTCATCCTCAGCTCTTGCTTCCTCAAGCTGCCTCTATGCTTGCTCGATCTCATGGGCCTGACATTCAATGTCAGCTGCTCGCTGGGCGAGTTGTTCGGCAGACACCGGCACTTCTGTGACTTCTGCCATGAAAATCCCGTGTAGTGGGGAGAAGATACCTGAACTACTCTGCTCATGGTCGTCAAACTATATTGACTCGTTGAGGAAAGCCACTCGGCGTTCTTCCCCTTCTCCGTATGCCACCGAGTTTCCGGAATCTGAGTCATTATCACTCGGATCCCGCATGCCCGACCACTGGTAACGATAGGCATACAAGTCAGCCCTAAAAAGCATCGCTTCGAGTGATGCCGGTGGCTTCTTGTACCAGTCCTCCTTGAACTCTAGATCTCTACATCCTTTGAAGAATGCGTCCATGGCCTGGTTGTTGGTCACAGCCGGCTCGTCTTCCATGATTGCTTTGAAGCGTCGAAGGTAAACATGAAAGGGCTCTTGGTTGGGTGTTAGTACTGGTTGAGGGGCTTTTTGCTTCTGCTGCCAAGCCTTCTTGCGGGGTGGTGATTGATGCCCTTCACTCAGCGCTGAGGGTTGTTGGCGCTTGACTTGCTCTCCTCATTGCTTGTACGCTTCCTTGCGCTCATGGTTCCCTAGGTCTGCGCTCTCCTGCAGATTTTTCCGCATGGAGGTAATGAGGTTGTCTTCCTTGGCTCGGAATGCTGGATCCCGGGTGCCCCGTGGATGTTAGCCAGCTTCATGAGATCTGTAACGCTCTTGGGCTTGAAGCGATACCACGTCCGAATCATGTCATGGTTTGTGAGGCCGTGGTAGAAAATGGACAAAGCCAACTGATCTGAGACGGGCTGGACCTGCTCGAGTGCTTGTAGAACGAGCCAAGTGAATCTGCCGAAACATTCTGTCGGCTCCTGAATTAGTTTCCCATAGAGGTGAAAAGCTTTAGGATTATTTGTGGTCTTGAAGACTGGACTTCGCGGCCTTTGGGTCGGAGTGATCTTGGGAGACTGAATTCGAGTCGATGTAGACCCATGTTGCCGAGGCTGAATCGGAGTCGACTCTAGATTGATAATCGGAGTCGGGATCGACTTGGGCGTAGGATTCATAGGTTGAGTCGGAGTCAAAACTGGTTCTGACGTCTCGATCTCCATCGGCTTGGTCCTCGATCTGCGTGACGCGCGACGCCTAGCAGATCGACTCGACGCCTAGCATGCAGTGATCTTAATGGTGCCATCATCGACTTGAGAGATCACACGAGCCAAGAGGTGAGTTGTCTACTCGGCGATGTTGGGTAGACCCATTGGAAGGATGAAGGCATCAGGCGGGCTGATCTCATCCCAAGTCCAAAGTTCTCCATTGGAGTCGGCGATGAAGCTGAAGGAGCCGAATCGGAGCTCCGTCCCAGGTGGGACGATTGATCCGGCAAGCGTGGGTGTTGACGAAGATCCCATCTAGCTTTTTGTCGAGAAATCCAGCGACTTCCCCTACCTGGCGCGCCAACTGTCGGTGTTTTGGACCGGCAATAAACTATATGGGACTACGCACGAACTCGAAAGCTAGATGGTGACGGAACACGAGGATTTATACTGGTTCAGGCCCTCCAACAGAGTAATAACCTTAATCCAGACCGGAGGAAGTAGTCCGCCGAGTTTGTATGATTGAATATGGTGTATGATGTGGTGTGTTTCGACGTCCTCGACCCCTCCTTATGTACGGAGAGGGAACCGAGTCATCTAGGAATTCTAGCCCTAGACAGTTTAGGGTTTCCTTATTTGTTACAATATCTACCCGGCCGACTGCCATGGAATACAAGGCAAGGCCCAACCGGGTGATTTATCTCTTTACATATATGAACTCCAAATTGCATACGACTCGGGATATGCCTTATCTCTAGGATTGCGCCATGGGAATGAAGGCACTGATGGGGCCGGACCTCTTTGCCTTCCTTATATCAATCTTCAATCTTCTAGAACACCCCTTCTTCATGAGCCAATAATGGTCCAAGTGGATACACGGTACCCATGTTCTCCACAGGGTTATTACTCCACTAGAGGGCCTAAACCAGTATAAGTCTCTATGTTCCGTCACCATCTAGCTTTCATGTTCGTGCGTAGCCCCATAAAATTTATTGCTGGTCCAAAACACTGACAATACCAGGAATATCAGTGAACCCATTCTTGCTCTTGCACGAGAGCCAACCCATCTTATTTTGCTTTGTCTCTCTCCTCCACATGAGTTTATAGCTGGCTTAATATAGGCTCACTATTGTAAAAAGTGATGATGGACAATAATTGTTGTGGATGTCTATTGCGCTTTAGCTATTGCTACAACAGCAACAACAATAGCCACATGATGTGCAGGGCCTAATAAATTAAAAGGAATAAGTTCACCGGAGGTGCCCCAACTTAACAGCAAGATTTTTTAAGGTCCCTTAACCACAAAACCAGATATGTTTGCCCCTAAACTTGCAAAAACTTTATAAAATAGGTCCCACAGCAGTATTGAAGGGTGGTTTCGCTGACGTCGCATCCTAGTTAGCAAAAAAATTAAAAAATACGTGGGTCCCACATGTCAGCTACACATCTTTTTTCTTCTTTCCTTTTATTCTCCTTTTTCTCTCTTCTCTCTTCTCTTAGAGTAGAACCGACGGCGGACCAAGTGGCGGGAGCGGGCGGAGTAGCCGCGTCATGTGCGGAGCAGCGGCAGCGGGCGAGCGGAGCACCCACGGTGGCGCGCAGAGCAGCGATGGTGGGTGGGCGGAGCAGCGGCGATGGTGCACATAACAGATATGTCGGGCGAACGGAGCAGCCGCGGCGGCGGGCGAGCGGAGCAGAGATGTCGGGCGGACAAAGCAGCCGCGGCGGAGGGCGGGCGGTGCAGCGATGCTGGCACGTGGAGCAGCGGCGGCGGGCGGGCAGAGATCCAGTGGACGGCAGGCAAACCTTGCCGCCGCTCCTGCTCCGCCCGCAGGCCGCAACCGTAGTGGTACAGCCGCCCACTTTGCCTGCCGCCGCTACTGCTACTCTCAAGAGAAAGAGAGGAGAGAAAAGAGAAGGAAAAAGATGTGTAGCTGACATATGAGACCCACATCTTTTTTTTGCTGACTAGGATGCCATGTCAGTGCGACCACCTTCCAATACTGCCGGGGGACCTATTAAACGGTTTTCGCAAGTTTGGGGACGGACATTTCTGGTTTTGTGGTTAAGGGACTAAAAAAATCTCGCTATTAAGTTGGTGACCTCTGGTGAATTTAGGGTTTTGTTTGGATCTAGGGACGTTTTTTTAAGTTGTTGTCACATCGGATGTTTAGATGTTAATTAGGAGTATTAAATATAAACTGATAACAAAACTAATTGCATAAATAAAGGCTAATTTATTAGACAAAGTTTTTAAGCCTAACTAATTTATGATTAGCAAATGTTTACGGTAATATCATATTCGTTAATCATAGACTAATTAGGCTCAATTGATTTGTCTCGCGAGGCCAACAAAAAATGTCTCACGGGGTTAAGGCCGAGCATCGCGGCCCGTCACCTCATCACGGGCGGTGTGCTAGTAGTGCTACCCCTAACCACCGGCGCTTAACCCTAGCCCCCAAAATCAGATCAGATCGGATCCCCTGCCCTCGTCGGTCGCCGTGTTAGCCATGGTCGACGCCCCTTCCTCGTGGATTCCGCCTACACATGGCGATGGCGATTGCGATGACGCCGCCGGCCCAGGCTGGGTCCTGATGGACATGCGGTGCTACATCGCGGACCTCTCCAACGCCACCACCGCCGAGTCCGTGACCAGCACCGGCCTCCGGATCCAGGTGACCTTCCGGGCCGCCCGGCCGCCGCTGCTCTCGCACCTGTGCGTCCACTGCCCGGGCCTGGACTTCCCCGCCATCGCTCCCAAGGTCATCACTTCCGACACCAACCACCTCCTCCTCGTCGTCCCCGTGAACCCCGCCACCGCCCTCGGCGACTGGTCTTGGGATTACTTCGTCTACAGGGCGGGGCCGGCTCATCCCCCTCGGCTGGACCGGCTCCCGAGGCCGTCGCAGCCCGTACGCTTCAACGACTCGGAAGCCGCCATCCTCAGCCACGGCGACGGCGAGTACGTCGTCGCCGCCCTCACCACGAGGGTTCCCAGGCGCGAGCTCGATCCCAGCACCGGCAAATTCCTAGTCAGGAGGGAGTTCCTCCTCCGCCTCTGCTACTCATCCCGCGAGAAGCAGGGATCGTGGATCTCCAAGCTCTTGTCACTCGAGGTTGGCTCGAGAGACAAGCTTTTGCCTCTGCCCAGAAAGGTGGATGCCTGCAGGCTGTACCAGGAGACAGGGAAGACGATCGTGATTGGCGGTGAGCGCGGCACCATTGGCTGGGTAGACCTCTGGCGTGGCATCCTCTTCTGTGACGTGCTCGATGATCACCCCGTGCTCCACGATATGCCCCTGCCCCTGCCAGCAACCCTCAATTGGTATCGCCTCCTCAAGCATAGCGTTCCCTGCTACATCCGTGATGTCACCGTCAACCATTCCAGAGACACAATCAAGTACATCGAGATGGAGATCATGGAGGAGACAAAAGAGACCACTACTGACGCCGCCTCTCCTCCTCAATCCTACCTGGAATAGTTTTGGCAAAAACCAAGCGACTCCAGCGTGGTTATCCGCCATGGCTGGAAGGCCACCACATGGACCATGCCAATTCCGGTGCCTTCATGGGACCACTGGCGCCGTGATTGCTCCATCCATGTCAATGAACTGGCTGTCAATGTTCATGACCCAAGCCGTTTGAAACTGCTTTCTATACTGAGTGCCAGCGACCACAGAAAACGAGCATTGCGGAGCATATCATTGGCGTACACCCATCTTAAGCATGGATGACGATTCTGTCTACTTCTTTTCCATGGCCAAAAACATGGACAAATTGGAGGCGGTGGTTGTTGTAGATGTTAGGAAGAAGAAGCTACAAGGAGTAGCCCAGCTTGATGCCCAAAAAGAATATATGATTATGCCTACCTACATTGCCAGTGAGATGTCAAGATACCTGAAGAAACTCACTATAGGTAATTAGCTACATGTAATTCTGATATCTGCAGCCTTGCTTGCTCGCTCGCCATGTTGAAGATCTAGGACCTGTCATGTTGGTGTTTGCTTAATTACTTTAGAATTGCCTCAACTCACTTGCTCAGGCAATGAGGAATAAAATGCACGAGTCTGAATCTCAGCTTTGATGATGGCAATGTGATGCAATTGTTAATTTTCAAGTTACCCTTTAAGACAAGTTAATTGTTTTAGCTGGTTCTTGTTCCTCCAGTAAATATAGATGGATAAAAGGTCTCGTTTTGTTTCCATCTTTAATCAAACATTTAAAACTTAACACATCATTATCTTAAAAAATATTTAGATTGGATATTATATGTTTTGTCCATTATAGTTAATTTTACACACATCGCAGTAGGATATAAAGTTCATAGTTATATTTTAGAGATGCCAGTATCCAAAATAGCATGATTCTGCTGTTGGGCAGAATAGTAAGATATATTTGACCAAAACTAACCTGCTAGCTATTAAGTAATTCTTGCTATGGGTTTTGTTTTGCCTTTTCCTTCTGCTATTATATCACAGTAGTATGGTTACTTACTCTTGCTAAAGAAAAACAAATAAATCCCTGTTTGTAGGCAATTTTATGTAATCATGAGCTACTCTGTTTGATGTTTGTTGTTCAGGCACAGGAGAGCAAGAGCAAACTAAAGGAGAAGCAGTTAAACCAAGTGAGGCACATGTGAAAGGCGTGGGGTCCCGTAGAAAGAAGAAGAGACATGGGAAGAACAGTTAATCTACGGATGGGTATATGCAAACTGGCTTTGTGATTCAGGATGCCTGTGTTGATGGCGGCTGAGGAATCCAATTGTTGCTTGCAATATGGAAAATGACTTGGGGTTTATCTATCTGCGCCTACAGTGAGATTTGTAGCACATGATTCATGTACTAGTGAACTTTTAGTACAAGCTGAAGCCATTATCGAAATGGAGCTAAGTGATAATCTGGCAAGCAGCAAACATTGTTTTTTGAGGACGCAGCAACTAAGTTCTACCATATGCTATGTTTACCGCTGCTATATTCTACAATATCGTACCATTGGTTTATATAGCCTTGTATGCATCATCACTACGGGTAAACATTCGGTAGGCAGGATGAAAGGAAGATGAAACGATTTTTGAAATATCCTGTTAACAAATGAGCTTTCAGGCCAACCAACTGTCATTACCACATGAAATAATTCTTAATTTTTTTTAAGACACCACAGTGATGAAGCAGTGAAGCTTGTGTTGGGGTGTGTTGGAAGGCCTATTGAACTTGTCTAAACCGGGAACTCTGAAAACTGGATCTGCTCAAATCCCCACAAGTCAAATTCTCCAATTGCCTTGCTTTTAGTTGTTCCTTCCATCCCCAATCTGTGATCTATATATAGCACGAACATAACAATGTGATGATAATTGTCGTCTTATTTGAATAAAGTCCGAATTATTCCCCTAACTAATCACAATCGTTATTTAGTTGTTTAATTTTTCAGTGGGTGGCCAGGTGGGTCTACTTGAGTCGAAAACAGTGTTTGAGGGCTTCTGTTTCTCTGGTTTAATAAGCACGGGGTGAGTAATGTCTTTTTTTTTAAAGTAAATTTCACCAAACTACATATACTTTGGCCAAATTATCGCACAACTATAGATTTAAGCATGTATATCACAAAATTACAGATTTAGCGTCATATTTATCATAAAACTACATATTTAAGACATCATATCATAAAATTACAAAATTAGTGATGAAATCAACAAAGAATTATATATATATATATATATATATGTTTTTAGAGTTTAGATTCATAGCATAATTGTATTTTTAGTTACAAAGATGCATTTCTTTTGAAAAAAATTGATGCTAAATCTCTCTTAGTTTTATGATGCAATGGCTTAAATCTGCAGTTTTGTAAAAATTTTGTCACTAAATCTGTAGTTTTGTGATAATTATTCTTAAATCTATAGTTTTGTGATAGTTACCCAAAGTATATGTAATTTTGTGAAATCTACTCTTTTTTTTAATTTGAGAGGGTAATTCGGACCGTCGCAATAGTTTAGGGGTTCATTCAGACTTTTTTCTTTTTATTTTACTAAGAGAAAAATCGTGTGAATTGCGATGGGAAAACACCTTTGGACATGCACTATTTGGCTGTTATTCATGACGTTCTCTTAGGACATGTCTAAAGGGGTTGGAGTGCTATATGTAAGACAATGCCATATTGGATTTCTTTTGACAGAACCATAAGATGTGCCGAACTCTTGATCAGCTTGGTCAGTAGTCATAGCATCACTGAACGAAACCCTTCTTCACCACCTACATGCTCCACCGGGCCCTAATCAGCTCTCCCATAAAGCTAGCTTAGGCACCAATTCTCACACACCAATGCAGGGAATTACGCCCATGAGTGAAACCGCGATTTAATAATCAACAGAACACTTCCCCATTCCTTGAACATGAAACGGGAAGCGGCACGGATTTTTGCATAGGTGGAAGAAAGAGAAAGAGGTTATATGTTAACTAGGTGATACCCCGCACGTTATAGTGGGCTCTTAAAACAACACATGTTGATAGCTCTGACAAAGCACTAAGAGAATTCCATATATCCTTAAAAATATGCATACTTGTTAAGTACAGTGACTCAACATTGGAGAATTTTCATGATTCCCCCTCTCAATAATTGTATTCAGCTTGGATATATAAAATTGTAACATCTTTTAACAATGGTAGCATGCATGTCATCTCTGGACAGAAACATACTTACAAATCAACATTTTGGAATTGTTTCAGTCATAATGCCAATTGTTATATATATATAATATCCAACTCCATGCCTAGGCCTTCATCATGATCAGTGGCGGATCCAGAAAAATTCATGAGCCTAGGCAAGATTAACGATGGATAACGAGCATGTTTGATCGACAGACATAAGAAAGGTTGATAAATAGAATAGTTCCAAATGAAAGTAACAAAGCATGTTTTAGGCCATATCATAGGCACAGTCACAAAAGTTGACAAAAAAAATGCTTGGATAAGGCTCATGGCCACAAAATTAATAGGAAAATCTTAGACATATAGCTATTAGTTGATCATCTCCAAAAGTTCAGCAATTCCTCCATTACAGACCCTGCAAAACAATAAGTTATGGGTTCAGTATCTTTTGTAAGAAAAACATAGAAACACATCAAAGAGATGAGACATACCATTCATATT
The DNA here is from genome assembly GCA_000325765.3 of Leersia perrieri. Classification (NCBI taxonomy): domain Eukaryota; kingdom Viridiplantae; phylum Streptophyta; class Magnoliopsida; order Poales; family Poaceae; genus Leersia; species Leersia perrieri. The sequence continues at coordinate 7,562,689 of CM002485.1, forward strand.
CTAGAAGAAAACTGCTAGCTATGCAAGTCTACTTTGGACAGGCAATTGCATTTTTCTAGTCTTTATATCTTGAAACCTTCGAAGAATGGTTACTTCATCAAGTGATTTCAATAGTTCACGCTCGACATAACACACCATCAAGTGATTTCAAATGTCAGCAATCTTATTGTGCAATTTAGACTTGATAATTTTCATTGCCGAGAACACTCTTTCAACAGATGCCGTTGACACCGGCAATAACAATGCCAACTCAATGAGCTTGTAGACCAATGGAAAAACCAAATGTTTTTCAGTTTGGACCATCTTGGCAGCCAAGCTTGCAACATCTTTACAAGAAGCAAAGGCAGCATGCCTCCTTACATGACGAATATAGGTCTCAAGCTGCTCCCGTATTATTCCACGATCACAATCTGAGAAATCTCTATCATAAATTTCTGCAAGTCTTGCAAGCTTGTTGACATCAAACTTGGAGAAATTGTTCTTGGGATCAAGACAAGAGAAGCACATTAATAGCTCTGTAGTTTCTTCGCCAAACCGATGATTCATCTCACCACATATTTTGTCAACAATGTTATGGGCAGAAGTTCCATGCGGCAGTATTGGATTAGATTAGCCAAGTTTGTTAGGTGGCTGGCTCCATATATAGAGCAGGGCAGTATTTCATAAGTTAATCAAGAAAGAAGTAAATCTAATCTCTAGTCTCTCCCTTTCTCTATTCCTCTCACCAGCTCCGGGGCGGCGAGGCTGAAGGCCTCGCCCTCCCGTCGAGCAAACCATCCACCGCCATAACATCTGGTATCAGAAGTCCACGATCCTGCCACCCACTACGCCACACCATTCACCATGTATGATGTCAACAATCTCCGCGCCCTGCGTCGATCTTCCATCGCCACGCAGAACACCATCATGGAGATGAAGGCTGGGCTAGACAAGGTGACAGAATTGGTGCTGGCAGTCCGTGCAAGATTTGAGGCAAAGGCGGCGGCGGCGATGACCAAAATGACCTCTGTGCTGCCACTGCCTCAACCGGCACCCGCGCCTATGAGTGCCTTGCCGGAGCCAGACCCAACGGTAGCCACACTGCCGCCGATGAAGCTGCAGCCTGCTGCGACGCCAGTGTCTCACCCGTGGTCTGCGGCTGTGGTAGTGGAGCTGCCAGACCTCACAACAGTCCGGCCGGCGCTCGCTGAGGCACCATAAAATCAATCACCACAGTTGAGGGCCATCACAAGGCACCACTGACTTGCCCTCCTGCGACCGAAGCATCTGTGGCAGCTTCCGCGGATGCAGCGAGCGGCGCTGGTTATTCGGAAAGCTGGGCCAGCATTTGCGCGTCTCCCTGGTGACATGCGAGCGGCGCGGTTCCACGGCATCAGCACTTTTCTCATGAGGCAGGTGTGCAGCACTGCATATGCAGTGAACACAGCAATTTGTTTGACAGAGACAGGGGGGCACACGTAGCGTCGTGGGCAATGCTAGGGGAGAAGCTGTGCTGGCCTTCTCGTTGGAGGACCATGCCTAATCAATCTCAGGGCTGGTTAGCTAGGACTGCTGCATAGGTAGCAAGAAGGCCTCCTCTACGTTCACTACGTTGTTGTATCGTCTGGGTTTCCAGGCTTCGGAGAGGGTGTCGTCCTCTTTTTCTTTCTTTGAAGGGTTTAGGATGGGGTCCACCTAGACATGATGATAGCAGGGCAACGTCAAAATCTAGAGTAATATTAGGCCCTGTTTGAGGGAGCTTCTGCCAGCTGCAGCTTCTCCCAAAAGCTGCAGCTGGCAGAAGCTGTCCCAAACGGTTCACAGCTTCTGAGAAGTTGTAATTACAGATTCTGAAAAATGAACTGAGAAGCTAGGATCTGGAGAAGCTGGGTTTCAGAGCTTTTCTAGATTCTCAGAAGCTGGCTATCAAACAGCTGCTTCTCAGAATCTTAAGCTCCTCCAAACAGGCTCTTAGACTCATTTTTATTTCAAAATAATCTTACAAGCCGAGATGTAAAAGGCTTGCTATTTTATTTCAAAATAATCTTACAAGCCGAGATGTAAAAGGCTTGCTATTAGAGGATGAGTTTAGGCGCCAATTCAATCGTCATGTGTGGACCTGCTTGTAGCTCGAGGACGAGCTGCATCTGAAGGAGGAGGGAAAGGGAGTAGGATGACATGGGTGACTGGCATCCTACCCATGGTAACTACATCCCGTGATTTCAGGCAGAGGGCTTCAACCACAGCTCGAGGACGAGCTGTCTCGGAGGGATGGATTTTATGGGCAGAAGTTCCATGCGGCAGTATTGGATTAGATTAGTTTGTTAGCAGCTTGTTAGCTGATTATTAGCCAAGTTTGTTAGGTGGCTGGCTCCATATATAGAGCACGGCATTATTCTCATAAGTTCATCAAGAAAGAAGTAAATTTAATCTCTAGTCTCTCCCTTTCTCTGTTCCTCTCACCAGCTCCGGGGCAGCGAGTCTAAAGGCCTCGCCCTCCCGTCGAGCAAACCATCCACCGCCATAACAAACAACAACATAGAAAATCTCCTGACTCGCTAACAAGGTGTGTGAAATTATTGTTGAGGAGATTTTTAAACCCCTGCTAATGGCCTGTAATCCACCTATGTCCAATAATATCTGCAATGACTTCTTTGGGCCATTGATCAAGGAGGATTGGAAGGTATATTTGGACCTGCAGAAAGAACTTGAGCATGAATCTCCAGCCAAGAGGCAGAAGCTGTCAAAAATAGTGAAGAAAGTGGTTAGGGCTCTTCCATTTAGTGCTCCATCTGAAGGAGTAATTTCAGTGGTAAAACATCCAGCCAGAGTGAGGAAGAGCAGTCTGAAGACTCCAATTCCACTGAAAATCTGCGAAGGAGTCCCAGATTTCAAAATGTTGGGGCCAAAAGTCACCTGGGCTTTGATGTGCCGAAGAAGAAATCACATGTTGTCATGAAGCCCAGAATTGCCATTGTCTAAATGGGCTGGCAGCAACCTGCCACCACCTATCCCAGTTGCTCATATCCAGAAAATAGAAAATAGGAGTTGAAAGCTGTGGTCTTCTTCCTGGGAGGTAGACAGCGTCAAGCTTCTTCGTCGTGCTGATGATTAAAGTCCATAATATATCATTGGCTCTGCGCAGCCAGGTTGAAATGCCCTTTGTTTGGGCTTTTACCTGTTACTGTGTTAATGGTCCTATGGGACTTTTTTATTTTCTTTCAATCGTTATCGGCTTGTGAACAACTTAATTATCTACCCAGACCACCTATTATTATGGATTTATCCTGGTGATATGGTGATGATGTGTGTATTCAGTTATTGTTGGGACTGTCCCAGTCCTGACTTTTTATTTCTATTTTCTTTGTGTCTGGATGAATACACAACAAAAGAATAAAGAATGCCATGTGCCGTGCTGGAATATTAGGGGGATTAACTCAGCTGAAAAATGGTTAGCTCTACAGAACAAGATTGCTGAAAGTGGATGTGGACGAGAAAAGTAGTTCGGTGCGTTTTCTTGCTTGAGTTTTACGTGGTGCAGCCATTTGGCGCTCGGGAGTTGGCCTTCAGACCAGAAATGGTTACAAGTTCTTTTTATAAGAATAGTTCAAATTTATCCTAATTTTTATTTGAAAGTTTAGATAGTGTTTTCAATTTAGTAGTCAACCCTTAGCACAACTCAAATTATAAATTTTCAACTCAAAATTTATCCTAACTTATGCTCCCTCCGTTTTCTTATATTTGACGTTGATTAGCTCAAATTTGACCTAACCAACGTCATATATATGAAACCTAATCCGTCTTGGACTCAACAATGTCGTCGGTTGTTTGTTAACTCCTCGTTGAAGGTGTCCTCTTGGACGTTGAATAAAAATCTTGTTCTAATTTTAAATGACAGTGGTAGACATACTGCGGTTGCTTCTTGAAGACATTGTTCTGGAGTAGATGCCTTTCAGAGTCTGTTTATTGATTGTATTTTGAGAGCTATTGGTTGCAAGACAGCATAATACGTTAATGTCTGTCTTAGTGTTTTTTTTTTGCATACTTCCTTTTTCGGCTGTGTGCATCCCTGGTAGATGCAGAGGCCGGTGTAATTTCATTTATTAATGAAGTTCTTCCATTATCTAAAAATGCCAGCCTCATCTCCGTTGAAGTATGTGTTTTTGAACTCTTTGCCATTGAGTTTGTCACCATTTAACAATATGTCCCTGAGTTTGTAAACTTCCTGAATATACCATTCCCTTGGGTCCGTCCTCTGCCTTTGGGGCAAATGGCAACGTTTGCCGTTAGTTCATCCCGGCCATCTATTCAGCTATCAACGGTTGCATGCACCGGCATTAATTAGCAGCTACTCCGTACTAACAAGAGATTAGTGTTTTTCTCCATAGAAAAAAAATCCATCAAACAAAATGCTTAGCGGCAAAAGCGTGTAGGTAATGTAGATAAATGCAATTTGTAAAGTTTATTTTGCTGCTAGTTGATAGGTTCAAATATATGTCATGTTATTTTTTTCACACGAATTTTCTTTCTTTGCACAATGTACTCCCTTCGTTTTTCAACATATTTTTTAGCTAACCAACACCACTCCCGTGCTAACGCTACGGCGATAGGTCATAATCATTCAAATCAAACAAATAAAGACAATAACAATCGACAATGCAAAAAAAAATTCGTTTATATTCTTTTGTAAGGACCACAGAAAACATTTAGTGTTGACTTATATTTTCCATCATCACAATACTAATATAGAGCATAAAACAAAACTATACACCATTAAGGAGTGGAACTGAAAGCCACAAAAGTACTTAAAAAGACATTTAAATCTTAAAATCTGACAATCCTTTTATGAGACAAAAATCTTCACATGTTATAGGATAACTCTAATACCCTGAAGTAAAAGGGCATCAATATGTGTCTTCTCTAGAAAAAACTTTCAAGTCTATTGCCCTAAGGAAAAATATAAAGATGCTCTCACAAATCACTGTTTGGTCCAAAATTGAGAGAAAAAATTATAGATGACACACAGTAAGGCATAAATAGACAGGCACATAGATTCTATCGTAGAAACAAATACTCACTCCTTCCCTAAATATTTGACACCATTGACTTTTTGACATAATTTTGACCGCTTGTCTTATTAAAAAAATTTGTGAAATATGTAAAGTTATATATGTGCTTAAAAATATATTTAATGATAAATCAAATGATAGAAAAAGAATTAATAATTATGTAAATTTTTGAATAAGACTAGCGGTCAAACATGTTTAAAAAAGTCAACGGCGTCAAATATTTAGGGAAGGAGGGAGTATTTTAGTTAAATGGACAAAATATTGTAGTCACAACTACAATCATGTTTCAGGGGACCAAGAGCACAGGATATAATGTCTCATGAGAAGCAAAGATTTTGCACAGCATGGTTTGATTTATCCGAGTATTTAGCTCCTGCAGCCCTCCTGCAAAAAACGACCACTATTACCATTTAAGAACAATCATGTTCTATTCTCATGTTGGTTGTTATGTGGATCTGCAATAAAAAATGGTTTAATCAAGCATTAGAATTCATGAGGATGAGACTTCTAATAATGGGGTACATGGTGCTGGTAAGCAACAAAACGGAATAGACGGTTGAAACTTCCTAAAATAAAAAGCTTAAGATACATGGTGACATCAATTACAGGGAATTTTTCAGATATTGAAAGAACACACTCTAATACAACATTGGTGATAAATGTGCTCACTACTATAAAACCAGGGATTGGCCATTATCTTTGTTTGAATATTCGGTATGTATTTTCAGTTAAATACGAGGTATGTGTATGCCCATCCTAAACAGGCGGTAGAAAGACAAGTGAAAGCTTTGTGACGGATGGCTTGATACCTTGTCAGTCTATTAACATAGTGCAAAAACTATTTTTCGTAAACAAAGTGCAAAAAACAAGAAAGCAATAACATATTTGAATAGAATTTCCACAGGCACCTTAAAGCATAGTCAATGAACAATGTAATCACCTGGTGAGCATCTATGAAGTTGTTTGCGCTCCATTCTGAATTATCTAAGGAAAAATTATTATAGTGAACTCACTGAAAGGGAAATCTGGCCAAAGCTACGTCTCTTCCAATGAGGCAATGAACCCCTGATGAGCAATGAAATGCATAAATATGTGATATGAGAAAAAGTCACCAGACTCGGCCTTTTATTTAGAAAAGGGCAAAGTATTCCTTAAAGCTACCCAGGCAAAACCATGAAACAATTACATGCAGATGTGCTCTTGCCTTTATAAAGTTCATCACTTATAGGCAACTTCTTCTTTTATTGAAAGCTGAAAAATGAAGCAGCATATATCATACGATGTTGATATTATCCAGAGTGTCCCAAAATTTAGAAATTTATTGTAATACTAAAGAAACCTAAAAGGATTTGTATTCTGAACATTGCTCAACAAAGTTATGAACATCTATCGTATGGAATCAGCCTTTTCTCCAGAGAAAACAATCAATCAGTAATATGTTAGTAATGTAGCCATCTCCCTGCAGTATGGTGTGGCAAATGCAATTTGTCCCAAACGATCTATTTGTGTACCTTCCATGCGATTTTCTTTAAAATAAATACCTTACTCACCACAGTAATTGCACAGTCTAGTACTCTAGTTGGTTGGTTAAATGCAATTACAATGAGTCCATGAATCTTGAAAACTTTACGAGTCTATGGCACTATGACCCTATGACAAGGTCTTTTCGACATAACATGATATTTGATAAAGACAAAGAACAAGTTTTAGCCATGGTGGACATACGAGGTAAGAGTGAAATAGAAAATTAACTCTGCTTATCCTGCAAATCAGTAGCAGATCATCCCAAACATTATCCTTTGTCGTGCAGATCATGAGCATATCAATACTTCATTAGTTATCCTCCAAATCAAGAGCATATTTTCATGAGAATCTCCACGGCACACACATTGTCATGCTGTCCAGAAAGTTTCAGAAGTAACTTTCAAAAACAAAGAGAAAATATTGGGATGCATTGCTTCAGATTTGACACACGAAAAATACTACTCAATGGCAACACTGCTGATCTGACCCTTTTCAAGCATGTCCTAGACTATTGGTTGGCATAATCATTAACGACTAACGAGTTCTCTGTTGTGACAGTTGCAAATGAAAAAAAAGGACTATCCATCATGCAAACTAAATTTACTTCATGAATCTGTTACCAAAGTTTTTTTTCCCTATAATATGCTATGCTAAGGTAAGAAATATTCCTGGGAGACAGTATTTAAGATCACTATAGCATCATGACAATTAACTGACCGACATCTTGCCATACTGTATATAGGATAATCACATATGGTCCTTCCAAATCATATGTACATTGACATAACGAATAAAATCCATAATTGATCATGTGCATTATTCAAGAAAAAGGAATTGAACTTGGAAGTGTTGGTGTAAAATAAGATAATTTGGCTTACTCTTTTAGGACCATGTAAAACAAGACGTACTGACACAACCATGTCTTCCAGCTTAGCCCAAATGTTTACATGAGCTTTCCAATGAACTCAATGATAACTTGATAAGTACCTACATTATGACATGAACATCACACGGAGCACCATCCAGATATAGTTCATTGTAATTCCATCGAATATATTCTGCTCATCTAACCTCCTATCGTTGAACTCATTGAACACCATACATCGAATTAATACTTCAGAATAATGGATTTTCTACTGTTTACCGAATCCCTGCGTGCTCAAACATAAATGCATAATGCAGAATGTGTCGGTAGTGTATTTGCTCAATCACATTCGAAGTTCTGACCCCGAAAATAAAATTGACTGGGCTGCACTAACAGTAGTGAAAATTATCTAGACATGAATGAATTGCAAGACCTAATGAAAGGAGGGGCAGGACTAATAAGGATGGACTGTGAGAGTAACCTGCAAGATGTGGTCATTGTGGTCAGAGAGAATGGGTATTACCTGCGGCTTGCAGTAATACGGGTTGCATCTGTCTGGCGATGGGTGCGTGGAGAACTGGAACTGGGTCACCTCATCACCGCCGCCTGGACTGCTCCCTGGGCCCCGCAACGGCGAGGAGGCCGCGGTGGATTGGCTGGCTGCATGGGATCGTCGGTCCTGGATCGGCAGCGGCTCGGCACGACGACGTGGAGCCAAGGGAGGGGAGGAGGAGGGACAAGTGCAGCCAGCAGCCAGCAGGAGATCCTCACCGAGCGCCGCGGAAATTATCTCTGCAGACCACTTGGAATGACGACGAATGACCCTCATCCTATTCCCCGCGGGATGGAGTGAGCAATAATTCGAGGCCATCATACAAGCTGCGGCTCCGGCGGATGGCGGCGGCCAGGTCGTCGGAGATTGTGGCAGGTACTGGGCAAAGACAGGGGAGGGAGGAATAACGGCAGCGGGAGAGGAGGGAAGCGGCGACTGGGGAGGGCCGGCAGCGGCGTTCGGGGAATGCGCGAGCGCGTGGAGGAGAAACAGCGATGATTGCCGCAGCGCGTTGTGGAGGTTGCTGCGCGGGCCAAGGGACGGGTGCGCGACCTGATCTGAGCCGTCGATGCTCAGCGGATGAAGCGATGGAGTACGTTGGATATGTCATACTTTTGGTACTGGACTATTTAAGTAACCATAGGTAGATATATTAGGGGAGGTAGAATATCAACTTCTGCAAGTATCTACATGTTTTATGACTCGCATTCTATTGTTTTGCTCTTAATTGGTATTTACAGTTTTTTTTAGGAAAAACACATGATCATCTCTGCTGGTAGTGCTAATTAATCACTGAAAATTAATAATTCATCTAGTGCCATTGATAGCTGAATGGATGGTCGGGATGAACCAATGGCAAACGTTGCCGTTTGCCCAAAAGGCAGACGATACGTATACGGACCCCATTCCCTATCACTTAACCTACATCATATACCATGATGTCCACGTAATGTTGAATGAGCCTGTGCTATATAATAACCTGATAGTGACAATAGCTATATAGATGAATAAATATGTGACAACATGACTAAATATGTGATAATTTTTCATCAACATGATTATAAGATAAGCATATATTTTCAATCCAAATTCTGTACAGCACGTGCATAGCACGACTTGACACGACGATGCATAATATCTCATGTCCAGTTTAGCATAACAAAGTACAACCGTCCAAGAGCTAAAACAACATAGAGGTAACTAGCACAAAAGTTACAAATCTCCATGATAAAACACCAGGCATGGCTTGTGTCAACGGCTGATATCCGTAGACGGGGTATGTTGGTGTAAGGACTTATGTGGTACGACATCGCTGAAAAGCTAAGGCAAGGATTTTTATACTGGTTCGGACCCTGAGAAGGTAACAACCCTACTTCCAGTTTATATAGGATTGCTGGTGGAAAAATTCCCGAGTACAGAGTATAATATGTGGAAACAAGTATCCGACGAGATCGTAGTCGTGAGAGTCGACAATAGTCTCGGCGGCTTTAGTGGCTAAAACTACGGAACTATTTCTCGGGCTTCTGCTATGGCTTAATCGATTTGTCCTCAACCTGTGAGGGTAGTAATCCTTTTATACCATAGGCTGCCAGTAGTCTTCGGGTAGGATTCAGACTAAGAGACCTGCATGATTAGGAAAGTTTATGTCCCCCACGAGCAGGACTCCGTCAAGAACTCCTCCTTCCGTATTGTCTTGGTGATTTCCTTGTATATCTCAATCTTCTTTCTGTATTTGCGCAGGTATACCTTCCGGTGTACTCCGTAACTCCAAGTAATAAGGATATCCCTTAGTAATGAGGATATCCTTTATCTGTAACCCTGACAGCTTGTTCGATGGAAGCATGTTTGCTGAGACGCCTGGCAACTCAATGAGAGTCAACTCGTATCCAGAACGGAGTGGCCGCCACCATATGCCACCTCCTGCAGCTGCTGCTTGCCCTTGTGCCGGTGGTCATCTCCATCATGGCCGCGGGCGTTTGTTGGTGGCAGCGGCGTTGCTGGCGACTGCCTCAAGCCATCATCAACGTGGCGAGCAGCGAATTTTATCACATTTTCAAAAAAGAAAAACTGAATTTATTTTTGCGTCCAAATATTTTTGCAGGCGGGTGGATTGTCCACCGCCTATAAAAATGTCATTTTCTTAGGCGGTTAGGGAGCTTTCCATAAAAATCCCCCCGCTTGAAAAAATAGAATTTTTGCGGGCGGGCGCCGTGCTTTAAAACAGGCACCTCGCGCGCCCATTCAAAAAACCACTTTTACCCCCTCCCCCAAAAAAAAAGTCATATTTTGGCCAGGTGAATCTTATTGTGTCTATAGGTTATCCTTGCAAAGACATACATGTGAGCTGATACAAAACAATTTCGTGGATTTCTACCTGATCTAATTTCATATGAAAAAGTTTACTATTTTTTCTTTAAAAAAATGATAGTTGACCATTACTGTTGGTCCTCTACTCAATGGAGCATCACTCTGATTTCGTTGGTTGGACAGAAAACTGTCACCAACCGGTAGTGATACTCTTTATCACTCGATTCACTCATAACCGACAATGGTGAACCGACAGTGAGATGCTCCTTTTTCTCGTAGCGTGACTACAATTAGTTTTATCCCGCTTATATTTGTTGCCTCTTTGATTCCATAAATTACTTTTCTTAGATAGTGACTGCATAACTAGCACATATGTAATTTAAGTAATCCAAGATAAAGAAGAGAAAATGGAAGCTCAAATGGAAACTCCTTTTATTTATGACTCTCAATCTTCAACTAAATAAAGTTCTGCTTCCAGCTAAATAAATGATGACATTTACAGTTTCCATGTGTGCTGCTTTCCTACATTGAACTACCTCTCTCAAAAATATCAACTATTATACCACTAGTAATTTACCCGTGCTAACACTACGGTAAAAATTAATAATACAATTCAAATAACAAGATAGAATACATGCTTTTGACAATCAAACATATAGTGCGATAGTTTCAAGATTGTTGAAAAAAAGATTGACAATGAGTTTCTCAATTTGTTATTAACCATCTTTATGAACGAGTTGTTTTCAGATATATATCACACACCACCGAGAAGAATTGTTAAATGCCAGAAGA
>CM002485.1:7578967-7606504 GCA_000325765.3 Leersia perrieri
AGGTGAAAAGGGTAGGGGAGGGGCTCGTCGGCGCTGTTGACGTCTTTGCGGGGGGCGGAGGGCGGGAAGGCGAAGGACGCCGGCGGCAGACGGCGGAGGCGAAGGACGCCGGCGTTGGAGGAGGAAGAAGGGGAAAAAGAGGAGAAAGGAGGAGGAGGAAGGAGGATGAAGAGGAGGGACTGGTTGCACGGGTGAGGGGCCACGCAACCAGTGCGAGATAGCTCCCATACCGATGACAAATCTATGACACCACGATGAGGCAAATATGCAAATTTCTCAATCACCACCACCAGCTGTAACAGAGGCACAGAGCACGGGCTTCACCACGCTTCCCCTTTTTTGCAGTGCAGGAAATAACACCACGGCCTCATCCATCCCCAACCGTCCAATAACATCCAACAGCTTTGATCGCGCCGCTCACCTCCTCAAGACAACTGCCACCAGTCCACCACCTCTCCTCTCTTCTTCTTGACAAAACCCCCAAAACCCTAGCCTCCGCCGCCATCGCCGCCACCCACCTCTCCTCTTCCTCCTACGGCGATTCCAACCTCTCGCGGCGATGAACATCAAGGGAGGAGGCCGTGTCCCGGTGCCCCCCGCCGGCGCCGGCACGCTGGTCAAGCTGGCCGTGCTCGGCGGCACGGTCGTGTACGCCGCCGTCAACAGCCTCTACAACGTCGAGGGTGGCCACCGCGCCATCGTCTTCAACCGCATCCAGGGGATCAAGGACAAGGTGCGGACGCGCTCCCTCCCCCCAACCCGCGCATCTCCATTTCCGTTTCATTTTCCCCTCTTCTTTAGTATGTGCATTGGTTTGTTTCGGGGTTGACGATTCGGTCGATTGGGGAGCGATTGCTTGGAGATATGTAGTTGTTCGTGCTGTCTTGTGATTGATTGCAGGGTGAATGGTGTTTTGGAGTAAATCTATTTGGGTTTATAGGCAACTATTTAGTAAATCTGACCTAAATAGTTGTATTCAAATTGTGAGATGCATATGGATATCGTTTTGCCTAGCTGCCACAGCGATTGGTCAGGCTGCCTACAGGACATGTGGTTACCATTTGACGGTGATATCATTTGTTGAGGATTTTTGGTCAACCATTTCTTGTGATGGAATTGGTTTGGTGCAAAAATTCTATTTCGTACTATGATTGGGTATTGATTCCAGGAAATAACGTTGTGATTTCCTGTTTGGTTGGCACCGCTGTTGTGGTATTTGCCTAGCATAATTGATTGACCTGCTCCAGGTCCATGAGAACCATTCTTGTTGTGTAGTTCAGAACTGATAGAAGATGTCTTTTTTACCTCAATTTTTATGCTGTTCATGAAATGATTTCATTATGTATTAAACAATTATTGGAACCAAATAACGCGAATGGAAAATTGGGATTTACATGTCCAAATTATATTTTACCATTTCTTAGAACTACTGAAAAATATGGTAGCATTGGCCAAAGTCCAGTCGAGTTAATGGACATGTGCCATTTGCTGGTTTGAACATGACGCTGACCAGGTGAAATAGATTGACCTCTTGTTGATACCCATTTTTTCAATGGGCAAGTGCAATCGCATTTTTGGTATGATCTGGCTCTGACCATTCATTTGGCACTCACTGCATCTCAGCTATTGAATTGTATGTGTTAAAAAATACATATACTTTTCCTCACTCTGAATTGCACCTTTTGTTCCATCACACAGACATCTATTTCTTGTAATTCACCTAAGTCTGTTTCAGTGGAGAAATACTTTACCCTTATAAGCTGCTATGTTTTCAATAAAAGCATTTATGATGTTATTCCCTGTTTCATACTTTAACTTAAGCAATGTTGAAGTCAGATTCAATGTAAACATCTATTATCATACACTATCTGCTCACCCATGCCATGAACCAAACTCGTGGGGTAAACTGTTGGGACGATAGCCATGCTGCTATGGATGAGAGGACTTGTACTGGGAAGATGAAACCTTTCCAAAAGACCAACTGAATGCCTCTTATTGGGCCAGCTCCTAACAGTCCAGTCTAACTAATCTTATATTCTAATTAAAAGGAGCAATGAAACGTCTAGATAACAAAGGAGTCTGCTGCTGATCTTCCTGGACATGGGTTCTCTTGTCCCAAACCCCTTTAACAGAGGTGCAAACAAAATAATGCTTGGAATTAATGCCTTTTACATGTTGGCTCATTGCATTAGTTGAACTATAAATGAATTTAGGATTGTCTCGTTTTGCTGCACCAACCTTCTTTCACCGCTCACCAGCTTTAGGTGAACCCTTTCCCAAATCTCGCAAATATAAGAAGTGACCACACTACCACATCATTTTAGTGTCCCTTTTGATTTCTTTGTCATGAGTTAATCTCCTAAATCTTGGTTGGCATGATGTCCTGCTCCTGTTAAACAAAATCTCCAGATTTCTTTCCTTGAAACGCACAAACTTACTGTTGGTTGAGAATAGAAACAATGTTAATGTATAGATATAGCAAGTATAGCACATGACTTAGTTTCATTTGTATCCTCGTGATAAAAAGAGAAGTACAAGGTTCATGGGCAGGCGTCCAAGATGCAGCAGGTGCTAGCAGTGCCACCGTGGCAGGTCGTGTTCATACCGTGGTATGCTCTTTCAGTGTCATTATATGTGGCATAAGCCGCATAGCTGCCACAGCAGCTTTCCATAACACCATAATAGGTTGTAGCTGCACCATAGCTGCCTTTGGCAGCACCATGGCAGGGCTGAGTTCTTAGCTGTGGTTACCTCTGGCCCTTGCCATGGTAACCCACATGAAGTCTGATTTTTCAGAATATAAATTCACTTATTTCCTTGCTGTTCTTGACCTTGAACCTTTAATGAAATATTAAAGTGTGCATGCTATTTTTGATAGAGATAATTGTGCTTTTGACCCCATTTTGAAGTTGGAAGAAGTCCAATTTAACCTCTAGTGAAATATTAATGTGTACATGCTTCCAATCAGCGAAAATAGTGATAGAAAAATTATTGAAAAAATGTTAAGTTATAATGCATCTATCCATCATACCAAATTTCAAAATTGTTGAGAGGTAAGTAAAATGGACTTTTTCCTTTTGAGGTCTCACTACCAATTTAACCTCATTTTCTTAACTTTGCTCGGTTGACCCAGCTTTTCAGTAAAGTCAGCATCTTACTCTCTTCCGTGAAGTCAAAGTTAATGGTGTTAAACTCGTGGTCAAAATATTTCTTTGTTCCACCTTTCTGCACCTACTGTATATGACATGTTTGTTGGGAATTTTTACTTAGATTTTATAGATTTGTGACATATTTGAGAAAGTACGGTCAAAAAATTAAGGACATAAACAGCATTTTGACCCTAAGTTTAACACCGTTAAGGCATTAACTTGATTTCACAGAATAAGGTCAAATGGCAGCTTCATTTTCTAAAAGCAGGGTGAAATGAGCAAAGTTGACAAAGTTGGGTCAAATTGGTAAGTAGCATTCAAAATTACCCCTTAGTGAAAAAAAAATGAGACATGAAGTCATATTTTCCTTGCAAAAAGAGATCATATGCGTAAGGTTGTTTTTGAAGGTCCTTTCCTTGTTTTTTATGCCATAAGTAGGATCTAGTATTTATGTAAAGCTTTGACAACAATACTTACAAAGCTTTTTTTGGAAAGCATATCATACATGTACCCTACTTTTTGGAGAAAGCCTAAATGAAAGTCAGTAAATGCTTGCATAGCTATTGTTTCATTATCAGTGTTTGAGCATCTAAAGTTTCAGAACCGTGTTTTGTATCTTATTAATTTGATTGTTTAAATTTGCTAGATTTATTTTTTGTTGAAAGTAGGAGGAATTAGTTAAATATATTATGTATACAATTATTCCTGACTAATTTGGGAAGGATACAAGTTGTGTATGTCTGCTATCGGTAATATTTATCAGATAAAAAGGGCTGTTGTGAATCCTTCTCTCTGTCCTAGTATGCATCGTAACTTGCTGATGTACTTGGAGTGTTGCAATGTATATAAATCAGTAAATCAGTGAAGTATACACATTTCTTATTTTGTAAAGTATGTAGTAATTCACTAATTCTCAAGGAAAACTCTGTTGCTTTGGTGGTATCATGTGTACTTGGTTTTTGTGTATACTTCACTCATATAGTGCTTACTTTGTATCTAACATGTATGACATACAGGTATACCCTGAAGGGACTCACTTTATGATTCCATGGTTTGAAAGGCCTATCATATATGATGTCCGTGCTCGTCCGAATCTTGTTGAGAGTACTTCTGGAAGCAGGGATCTCCAGATGGTATGTTTGCATCTTTAGCCCCATATTTTCATATTTCTGTATTTCGGAATATAAGTGTGTGATTTCCATGCAATGTTATTACTGTTATGTAAGATATCCGTGAGGATACGCATACTCATTTTTGTTGTTATTGCACAATAAAGTTAAATTGAACTTAAACCAACATAAGTGCTGCTTACTTGATTGCATTGTTGAACCTTCAAGTCCTAGATTGAATCTTAGTATGCATTACAGGAGTATTTCTTTAGTACATACTGTCACAGCCTGTTTCATCAGTTGTTACCAATTAAACTCAACCAAACAGTATGCAAGATTTTATTACTCTATGAAATATTGCTCTTGCCGACTTATTAGGTGATTAAAGAAACATGCCAGATTTTGCCATTATGAAAGCTTATTCAGAAAATTGGTTGCCTATTTAGCCATGTTTTGGAAACACAGTTGGTGTAAATATGCAATTGAAGCTATCATTTTTAGTTTGAGTTTTGTCATGTGCTTACTTGGAGTTCTGTTTTCTACTGTTTGAAGGACAGAATGTATAAAACCCTTTCTCATGTCTTTATGGTCATATTATAATATATTTTGTGCAGGTGAAAATTGGTCTCCGTGTTCTTACAAGGCCCATGCCGGAGAAGCTACCAACTATCTACAGGACTCTGGGTGAGAACTTCAATGAGAGAGTTTTGCCTTCGATCATCCATGAAACACTTAAAGCTGTTGTTGCTCAATACAATGCTAGTCAGCTAATCACACAGCGAGAGGTAACACCAGACCATATGCCTTTTGTAGTCCTATTATATTTGAATTGAGTTTAATCTTGGGGTTGCTAATGTTTGTTGCACCCTACAATTCCAGACTGTGAGTAGGGAGATAAGGAAGATACTAACAGAGAGGGCCAGGAACTTTAACATTGCTCTTGATGATGTGTCCATTACAAGCTTGAGCTTTGGAAAAGAGTTCACTCATGCCATTGAAGCTAAACAGGTTGCTGCGCAAGAAGCAGAGCGTGCCAAGTTCATTGTTGAGAAAGCTGAGCAAGACAAGAGGAGTGCAATTATCAGAGCACAGGTAATTCCAAGGAGATCTGTTCTGTACAAGGCATCCCCTGATGTCTTCTACCAAAAATAAGGGAAATAGTTGTACGATAAATATTTCTTGAGATAATATTTTTCTAGTACAAGATAACCAATCAATCCTCTAGTGTTCACATGTTATATATGAAGTTGACCTGTCATGGAGTCATTGGAGAAGATGCACAAGTTGTCAGTACAGTTAGTTTAGATGGTTTTGGAATGATATATGCCATTGCATCTTGTATTGAAATTGTCTCCTTGACATGGTCTCCCGTTTTAATTGAACAGGGTGAAGCTAAAAGTGCTGAGCTGATTGGTCAAGCCATTGCAAACAACCCTGCTTTCCTTGCCCTCAGGCAGATCGAAGCTGCCAGGGAGATCTCTCATACAATATCCTCTTCAGCTAACAAGGTGTTCCTGGACTCCAATGACCTCTTGCTTAATCTCCAGCAGCTCACTGTCGCGAACAAGTCGAAGAAATGAAGTCATTCTCGCATCACGTTTTAAGTAATTGGAGATGTCACTTTATCAGACATTTGGAGAAAAACTTGGTCCTCGATGTAGGTGCGTTAGTGGTCATCTGTGATACTGAAACTCGCCAGTGACTGAACTTCGCCAAGTGGCGAATTCTTGTGAATTGCCGCTAAACTTTGCAGGTTTTCATTTTCACTCTGCTGGTCCTCGAGCAAGTCTAATAAGGAATACATTCTGCTTTCAGGAACTCGATTTGTGATGGATTATTAGAGATCGCTGTAGCTTAGAAAACTGCTATATCTATTGAATCTGTTGATCAATATGGTATGTTTGCCAGCATTAGAATCATGGTAATGAGTCAGGGCATGCCGGACACGAGTTTTCTTCACTGTAATGGTAGTCTATCGTTCTAAGGATAAACCAGTGAAGGAAAAAAAATTAGCCGCAGAAAGAACAGATCGTCGATATGTCCGAGTGGTTAAGGAGACAGACTCGAAATCTGTTGGGCTTTGCCTGCGCAGGTTCGAATCCTGCTGTCGACGTTTTAGAAAGATTTTTTTGGCAACTGAACTGCCACTTCTAACGGGCCACTTAAAAACAAATTTCATTCAATTGACAACAGTAGCAAGATCGATAGGCACACCGGGGCAACGTGCAATTCAGACATGCGCAGCAGATTCATTTCTTATGCAGAATAAGACGGGGGCAATACAGAATAGCACAAGTAGCACGTCACACAGCCACACGGGAAAAAATGATTTTACTTTAGGATGTCACTACCCAATTGCCAATGCACCTAATAGGGCTAGTGATGTCGCCGCACCGACCGCCGCAATGCGTTTGGCCCCTGTGCATCTTCACTTTCCATTGTTACTCCTGCCGCTGCAATGGCCATCACTCAGAACATAGGGAAACATCCCCTCGCCCCGCCACTCCTTACTTCCTCCACCCTAGCCTCTCCTATTCGGCACCTGAAAACCTAAACTATAAACCTTACTATCACAGTTGTATCACTGTTGCCATCACTGTGTCGTTGCCGATCAGAGGATATGTGGTCGTTGGTAAGTCTTGGCGCCGCATTCTCGTTACTCTTCTCTCCTGCCTGTCTCTCCCTCGGCTAAAGCTTGAAGAATACTCCTTGAGAATTTAATCCAAAAACTTAGGAGGTGGCTGATATTTCCAACATTCAGATACCTGAAAAATAGCAAATATGTTTGCAGTTTTATCTCTTATCACAAAATTTGTTATGACAACATATAATCTGTGTACTATAAATTAAAACCAAGAAATAAAGGACAAGTTCATGATAAGTACAAGCAACAGCTTTAACATAACCGTGGCCATTGAATTGCTCCCATGTGTTGTGTGCATCTGCTCAACTATAAACGTTTGATTTGAGTTGGTCTATTATTATTCATTATTTCTTATCTTCAAAAGCAGTCAAATTTCTAATTTCTAGTGATTGGATGAATCCAATGGGTTTTATTTACCTCTAACTATATAAAAACCAAACTACTCTCGTCTTTCTTTGCCCCAATAATTCTCCTTAAATTCCAGTGTTGTATTTCTCCATTTTCTTTTTTAGATAATGGATTATATTAAACCCAGTCTCTGCACCTTGAGGAGGTATACACAGCCCATACCAAAGTTAAGAGTACAAAAGACTTCTCCTATTACATGGAAACACACAAATCAAAGTCAAGACTACATAAGACTCCTCCAATTGCATAAGAACACCAAATAAAGGTTTAACACTTGAAGGCTAACCAACAATTCTCTTTCTAAAGTTCCAACCATAGATAGAAAAGAACTCCATCACTTCTCCAGAAATTCGCATTGAATAGTGGTGTCTCATTGTCCTCATGGATATGATTGCACTTCTGTCTCTCCTTATCATCATTAGCTATGTACTAATCACCCATATCATCTTCCAACATATGTTCAAGATTCTCTATGAATGGTCCATCGTCATTTGATAGGTATAGATCATCCTCAACAAAAATAGTCATTGCCAACAACGTTGTGCTCTTATTTTTGTTTGAAGTTTAAACAAACTTGTTCCAACAAGTATATCTGGTCATAAACCCCCGTTTCACCAAATCTTAATGGATGTCCGGTATAGGAAGCACTCCTTTGTTGTTGCAATCAACACATGGGCATAAATACTAAGCCCGTACTTGTTCGTACCCTATGTTGATCCACTGCCCTTAGAAACTTATCCACTCATATGATGTACGACATGGAGGCACATTTTAATTTATACACCAGCATGCTCCGGCTGTTGTCGTAGACATGATCTGCATACGTCCATGGCTCCATGCAGCCATGTAGATATGTAGGTATATTTGCTGTCAATTTTTGTGTACTGATAGTATTGCTCCTCGAAATAATATTTGTGTATGCAAAAAGTCACATGCATACGAATGATAGCTTGTTGGAGTTCACCATGATGACAGCGCTGCTGCCAAAGAATGCTAACCTTGTCGGTCTTGTGGTTCTAGATCGGTGGTAGCAAATCAGCTGATTCGGTCATTGACTTGTTGACATCGTGGTTCAAAAATAAAGGCTTGGTTTCGAGTAATTGCCTCCAGCTGACGAGTGGATATTGGAGGCATCATTTACGATGATGACCCTAAGGGTGACATTAGGCTGACGAATGAAGATGAACATGCGCTGGAACAATCTCCAACAGAAATTGCTATTGGCTGCCGGGTCTGATGACGAAAATGGCATATTTTGGAAACCCATTGATAATTGTAATAGATTGGTAAGGAAGCCAATCCATTGATGTACCTGCTCTTCTATTCACCATTGTAGATGTGAACAAACATTAGATATAGCATGTACGTATGCGTGCGTGCTTCAATTCCATGATGAGAGATAGCTAAACAATCCAGTGCATGCATCCATATATTTGTGTTGCCCCAAGTGAGCACCGGGATGACCTTCAACAGAAATAGTAACGCCATTGAGATTGGACTGTCAAGTCTGAGTCCGATGCTGAGGAAGATTCGTTCTTGAGGACAAGATTGATCTGTCAGCGATCCCCCAATGGCCTCTGATGATTAAGAGATGAAGGCAAGTGCTGATCAGGAGCTGGAGGGCAGGAAGCGAACCAGGAAATCAAGTAGGCGTTATCTAGTTGAGGAATGTGCCAAGTGATTGGGCCTTGTAAGTGTTGGCTTGTGTTCGGGCCCATGGCCTTGTAAGCATTCGCTCCTAACTCTATTACCGAGGAGGACGGACAACTTTTCCCTTTATGCAACTAGACGAACTCGACGGTGGTCGACGGTGAATTCATTGGAATTCCGTCAAGTTTTGTCCCCGATTCGGTAAACTCGTGTATCGTAGTTCTTGAGTATGAACAATTTGGTATCAGAGCCACTTCCACCTCTGTGTGCGCTCGAAAATTCCTCTCGATTCGGCGGTAAAATTCCTTGAGAGAGGTGGCAATCATCGCTTACGGCGTACTTGACAAAAGTCCTTGTGACTCCCTCGCTCGGGTTCACTGAATTTGGAGACGAACGCACCGGACTAGCAATATGGAGAAGCCTAGGCACATCGCCAAGCAAGCGAGCAAGATGATCGAGCAAGAGGTGAAGATCACCGAGAAGAAAAACAAGATGGAAGCACCAGTCAAATTGATTATGGCCAACGAGGAGAAGCGGGCTGCCAAGGAGGTTCGAACCACTACTAGCTTGTAGGCATTGAAGGCGGCGGTGGACAAGAGAATCCCTAAGGTGAAGAAGGTGGAAGTCTTGCATCATTCAGTGGGGGATCTGGTGGCGAGGGTGGATCAGTTGCAGGTTGATCTGGATGATTGCAAGAAGGAGGCGTACAACTACCACACCAAGGCAGAATTCATCAAATTCGAGGTGAAATCTCCTTATATCTCTTCCTCACCTTATGGTTAGATGGGGAGGGAAGTTCTTTTGTTTAGGATACATGGGTCTATTTCATTCATCAGGAAGTGGTCACATGGGGTTAGGAGGAACTGTTCATGTGATGAATTGTCCCAAATTTGATGGAGAGAATCCGCATCTTTGGAAGGATAATTGCGAAATTTACTTTGATATTTATGTTGTGCATCCTGCCAATTTGGTGAAGGTAGCCACTTTGAATTTTGTTGGACAATGGCTTTCTGGTTACAGACGATGTGCTCACATTTGGCTGGGGCATCCTAGGCAGAATTGTGTGAATGAGTTTGCACCAAATTCACTAAGGATAAGCAGCAGCAGCTTATCAGGCAGCATATTAACCTGGAGCAAACTGGGTTTGTGGTGGAGTACGTGGAGCAATTTGATAATGTAATGCATCAATTGATGATCTATGATCACCCTGCTAACTACTTATACTTTGTCACCAAATATGTCGAAGGGCTCAAGGAGATAAGGTCAGTGGTGTTGATCCAACAACCCACTAATTTGGATGAGGCATGTACTTTTAGCACTGTTGTAAGAGGAAATATTGGAGGAATCTAAACCTTCTTCATTTAGAAGGGAGAATACTTCTAAGTTACATGGCAAGAATCAGTACAATAGTCATGCCACCACAGTCAGGGGAACCACTGGAAGTATGGGGGACAACAAATTTTCACCTAAAGAAGATAAGGTGGCTGCTCTCAAGGCTTATAGAAAGGCTAAAGGGCTCTGTTTCACCTGTGGGAAAAAATGGGGTAAGAAGCATAAATGTAGCCCTACAATACAATTGCATGTGGTGCAAGAATTGATCTAGACATTGCAAGATAAGGATGAAGGTCAATGCTCAATTATCAGTAAATCTGATGAAGACATGGAACTAATGGCAAAAATGCTATCACTGGAACTGAATCAGTGGGTTCATTCAGGGTTAAGGGGTCCATACAAGGTAGGGAGAGTGGTTAATGCTCATTGATTCAAAAAGCACCCGTTCATTTTTTGGATGTGGAGCTAAGGAACTAACTAGAGTTTAGTCACTTCTCTGAAATGAAGATGCAAGTGGCTGATGGAAATATAACGCTTTAATTGTTAAAAATTTATTCCTGAATGTGTGTGGTGGTTGCAAGGAAAAAGTTATACCAATGATTTTAAGTTGATTCCTTTAGGAGGGTATGATGCAATCTTGGGGATGGATTGGTTGACTCGTCTGGGATCCATGATAGTAGACTGGAAGAAGAAGGAAATGCAGTTTAGGAAACAAGACTAGACTGTGATTATCACTGGAACAAAATGGGAGCTCTTATGCATGTGGTTCAGTTAACCCCTCTCAAGTCTGAGGATGGGACCGACATCCTTGCTCCTGTACAACAAGTGCTAGAGGAGTTCAAGCAAGTGTTTGATGAACAAAAGAAGATGCATCCTAGTAGAGATTGTGACCACAGTATACCCCTGGTGGAAGGTGCTAAACTAGTCAGTATCAGACCCTATAGGTATAACCCTGCTCAGAAGACAGAGATTGAACAACAAGGGAAATGTTGCAGTTTGGAGTGGTCCAACCTAGTAGAAGTGCCTTTTCCTCTCCTGTCCTTTTAGTCATAAAGAAGGATGGAAAATGGCAGATTTGTGAATATTATAGGAGGCTGAATGACATCACCATCAAAAGCAAGTACTCGCTGCTTGTGATAGATGAACTACTTGATGAATTGAGTGGATCCATGGCGTTCACTAAGCTGGACCTTAGGGCAGGCTATCATCATATACGTTTGGTGCCTAGAGAAGAATATAAGACCTCTTTTCAAACACATTTTGGACAATTTGAGTATAAGGTCATGCCTTTTGGCCTTACTGGGCCCCCTGCTACTTTCCAAAGTGCTATGAACCAAACCCTGGCACCTGTATTATGGAAATGTGCTTTGGTGTTTTTTGACGACATTTTGGTGTATAGCCCCAACCTGGAAGAACATGTGCAGCACCTCAAACTAGTATTGCAGTTACTCAGAGATCAGGAGTGGAAGGTGAAATTATCTAAGTGCTTATTTGCTCAATCTCAGTTGACTTACTTGGAGCACACAATTGGGGCCGAAGGAGTTGCAACTGATGCAAGTAAAGTACAATACATCCCCAATTGGCCAATTCCAAACACAATTAAAAAGTTGACATGTTTTTTGGGGAATGCTGGTTATTATAGGAAATTTGTCAAAAATTTTTGCCAAATCAGTAAACCTCTCACCAACATGTGTTGAGGAAGGGAGCTACTCTCAAGTGGACCACAGAAGCTGACCAGGCATTTCACATACTAAAGCAAGCCTTAGGGGTTGTTTGTTTCCAGGGACTTTATTTTAAGTCCCTATCACATCGGATGTTTGGACACTAATTAAAAGTATTAAATATAGACTATTAATAAAACCCACCACATACTTTAGACTATTTCACGAGATGAATCTATTGAGCATAATTAGTCTATGATTAGCGAATGTGATGCTACAGTAAACATTTGCTAATCGTGGATTAATTAGGCTAAAAAAAATCATCTCGCGAATTAGCCTTTATTTATGCAATTAGTTTTATTATCAGTCTATATTTAATACTCCTAATTGATGTCCAAACATCCGATATAATAAGAACTTAAAAAAGTCCCTGGATAGTCACAACCCTGTCTTGGAACTTCTAGATTTCTCTCAGCAGTTTGTGATAGAAAATAATGCTAGTGAGACTGGTATAGGAGCTGTGTTGATGCAGAACAAACACCCATTGGTATATGTCAGTAAAACTTTGGGACCCAAAACCAGAGGTTTGTCCACTTATAAAAAAGAATGCATGGCAATTTTATTGGCTATTGATCATTGGAGACCCTATCTGCAACATGCTGAATTTTTGATTTTGACTTATCACAGAAGTCTCATACATCTCACTGAACAGAGAATGCATACATCATGGCAGCAGAAGGTCTACACCAAATTGCTGGGTTTGCAATTCAAAATATGTTACAAGAAGGGCATTTCTAATACAACAACTGACTCATTGTCCAGATGTGACCATGGGGAACAAATAGAGTTACATGCCATCTCAGTCAGTACTCTGTGTGGCTTGAAGAGGTAGTAAGAGGATATCAGGAGGATGATCAGGCCATTCAGTTGATCACTACCTTGACTGTTAGCCCAGAAGATAAACCCCCTTTCACTCTCAAGATTGGTGTGCTGAGATATAAGAATAGAATTTGGATAGGGAACAATTCTCAGTTGCAACAACAAATCATTGAGGCCTTACATTCCGGTCCAGTTGGGGGACATTCAGGACTGATAGGGAATGATCCATAAGGAGAGTAAAGACTTTGTTTGCATGGCCAAAAATGAAGGGAATGATCCATAAGATGGTAAAATAATGTGTTGTATGCCAGCAGTCCAAGACTGATAGGGCTAAGTACCCTGGACTATTACAACCCCTACCTGTGCTTGCAGGAGCTTGGCAAACTGTTACCATGGACTTCATTGATGGGTTGTCCTCTGCCAAAAGATTCAACTGCATATTTGTGATTGTGGACAAATTTTCTAGGTATGCTCACTTTGTGCCTTTGGCCTGTCCTTTTACTACAATAGATGTTGCTAGATCTTACTTGGAGAATGTGTATAAACTGCATGGATTGCCCTTTGCCATAGTGTCTGATAGGGATAAAGTATTTGTTGACGGCTATTAATGATACATATTATGCCGTCAACACCTGCATAATTGGAAAAGAATCAAACATACGACATAGTGGTAGGAATTATTTCTAACTATTTTCACTAGTATTGGTGAAATATGTGTATGCAGGAATATTATACAAAAAATGAGAGAATTACTACTAAGTAGAGCTTACCTCACTTCCAAGGAAGTTCAATGGATAAGAGGACCCACCTAACAGGTGCAATCGCCATGGAAACTGTCATCGCACCCACAACAGCCATGGGGACCCACCTATCAGACTCAGAGAGAGCTAAGGTCAGTTGGAGCCGACACTGGTTCGGTCGAACCAGATTGCTGCCACCTGGTCTCTAGCTTCCAGGTGGACGTTCATGATCACTTGCTGATGGCGGTTCCAGAGGACATGGTGGTCATTTCCCATCAGAAGTTGCCGCCATTGAGTCCTATTTAAGTAGCTCTCATTCCACACTTAGAACACACTAGAAGGTTGAGCTAAATTACTAAGAGGCTCATTTGTACACTACAAGTGTAGAATATTAGGGAGTGAGTAGAGTAGAAGGCGTCGGAGGAGTCCAGAGTTGTCGGTAACTCTTCTTTCTTCTTTTACTTATTGAATACTCTGATTATAATAGAAATATTATTGCTGAGTATCAAGTTTATTTCAATAAAATTTGTATCTAAGTTAGTGGCTAAGTAGAATACCAGATTACTGTTCGCTATAAACAACCAACTTATAGTGTTTACTTGAGTGCTTTATAACCACTTGAGTAGTAATGAATTACTTAGACAAGGTATCTAGGTGTATTAATTTCCAATAATTGCTTCACATCCCACAATTAGCTTAAGACAGGTGCAGAGGTGGTGACTGCCCTCGAGGTCACTTAGTTTCTCCCTGTCCGGGTGTATAGTAGAGCGTCATTTGGGAACAGCGAGCTGGCCAGTGCCCGAGGTATTTCATTAGGATTAAAGTTAAGCTTCTAGTAGGTATTGTCTCTTACTAGGTAAAACCTCTCTATCCATAGCCGACCTTAGCTTCGTTTCCTTGGATGATACGGAGGAGAAGTTGACACACACGTT
Source organism: Leersia perrieri (assembly GCA_000325765.3). Taxonomy (NCBI): domain Eukaryota; kingdom Viridiplantae; phylum Streptophyta; class Magnoliopsida; order Poales; family Poaceae; genus Leersia; species Leersia perrieri. The sequence goes on from CM002485.1 coordinate 7,593,472, forward strand.
CCCTATGGATTCGATACCTTGGACTTATACCCCCGGGTGAAGTGCTACAGCAGTATTCCGTGCACTTGCGTATTTATCTGTGATCATAAGAAATACCAACAAAATTCACTAGTCAAGTTTGGGCTAACATGTTTGCAAAAGCTAGAATTAAACTTCACTTGAACTCAGCTTACCATCCTCAATCAGACAAAAAGAGTAAATCAATGCCTAGAAACTTATTTAAGGTGTTTTACACATGCTTGTCCTACTAAATGGATTCACTGGCTATTTTTAGCTGAGTACTGGTATAACACAAGCCACCATTCCACCTTGGGAAAAACTCCTTTTGAGGTTCTTTATGGCCATCAACCTAATCAGTTGGGAATTGGAGTTGAAAACTATGCAATACCAGATGTTCATCACTGGTTAATTGAATAGGAGATTGGTACTAGGTTGGGTACCTACCGAAGCGCCCCTCCCCTTCCCCCCTAGCTCACCATTGTCGTGTGTCTTGTAGGAGAAGTACATTTCAGACGTATTAGACATGGTAACTTCGGTATTTGGGTTGATACCTCACCGAAATCTACATGGCTCGTCAGAGCTGTCTTCCTCTTCAGAGCCAAACGTCCTCGCCGTGGCTGCCAGATTTGTCGTTCCCGAGGTTGTCGGTATAGAAGATTTAGCACTCGTGAGGTGTTCTATGTCTCCTTGCTGCCGTGTCATCAATGCCATCCCCTCACGCTGCATCCTATCCCCCTGCTCCAGCTAGAAGTTCGGCAGGAAGGTTGGCGCAATAGCGAGCACGGAAGACGCGCGAGAGGAGGGTAGAGGGGGTGTGCTCTCATTGATGGGGGAGGAGGAGGAGGAAGGTAGGAAGGAGGAGGAGGGGAAGACGAGTGCGAAGACGAAGCCATTTATTCGGATGGACGGCTACTATATATTCAGTCTTTCACAAACATACATAGCCATCGGTGGGAATTATACGGGATTGCTTATTAATTAATTATCCACTGCTCAAACACCTACTCTCTCTGTTTTTAACATATGGCGTTGTTTATCTTAAATGTCATACAATACATGTTGCCAATTTTATGCCCGCTGATATATTAAGCTATAATTGTGGCAAAGGGAGAAGTGGCATGAGCTGGCATATTCATTGAACACTGGCCAACAAAGTCTGATCACTAGGGGAGGGCACATGAGTTTTTTTTACTATTTTTATATTTAATTTGTCAATTTATTCAGTTAAATATGAATTTGATGTTTGAAAAATCATAGCTGATAAACATGTCTTAAAATAACCAAGGTGGGTCGGTTTGGTTTTAATTGTCGTTCTTAGTATTTTACCGAATCTCTCCACATTGTTTCTAACCAAGCGCTAAATAGCACATGTCTTGTTCGCATTCACTCAACCGTTGGCCCCATGGGGTGTCCTGCTCGCTTGGGCGATATTTGTTTTACTCCAACCCAAGCCTCTCATGCGTTCCATTGTTCTGCCAACAACTTGTCCCAATGCTTTTTACTGCCTATGCATTTCGCCTAGAAAGGACATGTAATGGGGAATATATGAGGTGTGCACATACGCTAGTGAACTACTCCCTCTTTGTCATAATATAGCAACCTAAGAGAAGATTTGATCACTCCTAGGGCAATGTAATCAACTCGTAGTACTATTCTTTAGTCTCTGTGATTAGGTTGGTATTTCATGGTAGAAGCCAAATTATATACTAAACGACCGGGGTAAGTGAAAAAAAAAGCAAATAATTATACACTACTAGAAACAATCAAATACACAATGGGTCAATTTAGTTTTGGCTTCATTAAGAAAATGCCCCACCCTAGATCTAATATGTAGTCCCATATTAAAATTAGGGTTTCCATTTCTACCCTCCATCCTTATCCCCAATCGTTCTTCATGCATCGGTCTGGCCTTGTCATCTTCTATCCCCAACCTCCCAAGTAGTGAACACCTTCAATCTACCTTTCCTTTGGGCAAGGATGCTTCCTCGTCAACCAGTATGTTGTTTTTTACATTAAAAGACATGAGAATCTCCTACCATACTATATTGTGATATTTAGTGTATCACATACAGATATGATCGAGTTCAGACCCATCTTATATCTTACTAGAATAATATACCAAGTAATTATATGACAAAAAAAAACACAGAAGTACTATCTGCAACATTATCTTATTGTCACGGTCATTGTTATCTGTCTTCTGTACCATAATCAGTCTCCATACAACCTTGATTGCATGTGGATAGATAGACGAAAAGCAAGCAATAAAAGAGAGATATATACGAAAGATAGATAGACAGAATGATAGATACACGAAGAGAGGGGCGTCCATGAATTATAAAATGAGTGATGGAGGATTGAGGAAAAAGGAAAGAAAAGAGAGAAAGCAAAGATGCTGGTGCCCACGCCCCCCTCCCCCGTGTGGAACCTCCTCGGCCAGATAAATGATCCATCCCACGCGCGATCGTCCGGAGCTAGTAGCAGTTTGTGTGGCCGATGCAGGCGATATCAAATTTTGCTGGAGCAATCGCCGGCGAGAGAAAGATCCTGCGGCAGCAATCAAAAGATGGGGAGAATGATCAATTGAATGGATGCAGATGGAGCGGGGAAAGGAGAGGAAAGGTGGGCAGCAGATTCCAATCCAGGAGCAGGGAATGGCTTGGGCCTCTCCGGGTGCATCTTCTCCTTTAGCGTTGTCGTCGTCGGCGTCGTCGCCGCAGTCGCCATCCCCAGAATGGACATGGAATGTGCTTATCCCCCTAGCGAACAAGCTGCTTGTGTACCGATTCACAGACACTTTTTTTTAGATGTCCGTGTCGAGAGAGAGCACAGGGGTCAAGGGAGTAGTAGCACTTCTTCTTAAAGCCAAAGGCATCATCTTATAACGGCGCACATGCCTCACTGACTCACTGTGACTCTCTACTAATTAATCCTAACGGTCCTTTGAACCCTTAATTAGTGATGTGAGCTATATTAGCCTATTAAACCGATCAAAGTCTGTACAGTCTGTACAACATCTCTTAATATTGTATGGTTAAACATATGTATGCTACATAATGCTTAGTTCGGCCTAATCTTTCTGTACTATATAATTATTAATTTATATATATAGGGAGAGAGAGATCAAGAGGGCCGGAGAGAATGAAGATATATTAACAAGATGAGAGTAGAGTATATTCAACGGAAAAGCCTAGTGCTGTCTGAAACTGCTTGAAATGAGTAGTCTGAACGGCATGTTCAAAGATAAGATGGTAGTTGTCTTGCCATGACATGTAAATTGAACCACATGAACAAAAACTGATGCAATGCATTCCATAGAAAATGACATCCAACATTCTCTTTGCTGGTTTCTAGCTAGCTAGCTAGTTATCTAACTCGCATCAATCGCCATTATGTGACAACCCCATGGATTGTTGCTACATTAACCAAGAAACTCAACACTCAAAAAATTGTGGTCCAGTGTTAGCTAGGTAGGGAAGATTCAAAATAAATTAAAAAAATTGGGCCTCTGATGATAGTAATATACAAGAAACTCAATTCTAAGAAATTGATTATTTCATAAACATATAACAAAAATATTTTTCATTGTATTATAAAGATGTCTAATAATTGAATAATTGGTTATAGACGCAAAACAGTCCCAGAAAACTAAATATGATGATATCATTGTTAGAAACCCGATGTGCACTTAGCCGTAAGTCTCCTCGTCAACTCTAGATTTGGTCACGTACCTCACTCTCCTCCTTACCAAAATTCCCTTTAGAGTGCTCCCACTACCAGAAATAGTGTCAAGGCTGTGGGCCGCTATATTTTCCGTAGGCCCCACAGCCAACCCACGAAAAAATTAATATTTGTGATGGTATAACTTGGACCACGGAAAAAATTGTATTTTTCTATGGGTCATAGACCGAACCCACAGAAATGTTGTATTTTTCTGTAGGTCATCTCTAACCTTTAGAAAAATATATTTTCTGACGTTTTTAGACCGTCACAAATATATATATAACCCCCAGAAAAAAAAAAGCTAGGAACGAAGAAAATAAATTTGTCGCAAAAAATTTTAGGCCAATCCATTACCCTGATCCTTGTAGTGTCCTCCCTTCGCTAGTGCCCTTCTCTCCCTTTCATCCACTGTACCACTGCTTCCGATCTCTACATATTTCCCTAATACCAATCAAAACAGATAATCTGCCTATGACGGTTCCAATGAAAAAAAGAAAAAGGAACACATAATCCAGTTATATAAATATATGTTATCTACTAATGCATTGATATGATCAAGTCGACCTTAGAGACGAAAGGTCACAGATAAATTAATGATGCAGTACAAAGAGCTACTTTCTTATCCTGTGGGTTTCACTAGAGCCCTCCTTTCTCTTCTTTAATTAGTTGTTCCATTTGATCACACGGCCACCCAATCGAAAAAGACTTTCTGCCAGCTAGACCCATTTCAGGATGCAATGTGTAGTGCTGACAGGGCAGAATTAGTTTTGAGCCATAAAACTTTAATTGAAACAACCATATACACATGCATGCATATCCACATGAACATGTTATATATTCGACGCATATATATATGTACTAGGTATAGAAAAGACACGTAGACATCACTCATGGATGGAATAAAACCCCCGACCTAGAAGACATGCTAAAAGGGTTAGAAGAAACATGATTATGGAGGCTTGCGTGCCTAAGACTCCTCCTTCCCTGCTTGCTAGAATCCATGAGGTTTCTTCTAACCCTTTTAGCATGTCTTCTAGGTAGGGGGTTTTAGTAAATATTTTACTCTGCCTGCTCGCAAGTAAACCTGAATGTATATGCCGATTGTTGAAAGAATGTGTATGTCTAGCAGTACTATATACCTTATTATTGCTATTACTCCATAGTATTATCGTGAAATCTAATGCGAGGGTAGGCACAGGTTAGGCGGAGGCAGTGACCACGCTGCGCGTCCACCACATGTCTCCTTAGTCCTCACGCCCCACCCTTCCCCACGCCTACGTGAAGTACTAGCAGCTAGTTAGGTTGTGCATTTTTTTTCTTATGAAATTTTCTCTTAAATTACTTATCCGATCAATAATCTGATTACACCGTTGTATTCGTAACAATTAAATCTTTACAACAAGATCTCACATGATTATATTTTGATGAAAAATCACAAATAGTTTTGAGGATGTAACTTTTAATCCCGGAGATGTAACTTTTAATTCTGAAGATGCAACTTTAGTTCCAAGTGATGTAACTTCTATATAATGTAACTTTTGTTTTAGAGGATGTAACTATTAATTTTGAAGGATGTAACTTCTATACTATGTGGATGTAACTTTTAGTTCTGAGGGATGTAACTTTTCTGTAACTTTTTAGTTCTGGGATGTAACTTTCTATAGGATGTATCTTTAATTCTAGAGAATGTAACTTTTATTTGTGAAGGATGTAACTTCTATAGGATATGGATGTAACTTTTTAGTTTTGCGGGATGTAACTCTTGATTCTGGGGATGTAACTTTTATAGAATATGTAACTTTTAATCTAGAGGATATAACTATTAATTTAAAGGATGTAACTTCTATAGGATATAGATGTAACTTTTAGTTCTGAGGTAATTTTCTATAGAATGTATCTTTAATTCTAGAGGATGTAACTTTTATTTATGAAGGATGTAACTTCTATATGATATGGATGTAACTTTTTAGTTCTGAGGGATTTAACTTTTCTGTAGGATGTAACTTTTGTATGTCTATGAAGTAACTTAGTGAAATATAAAAGTAATTTAGACATATCATAAAAGTAAGTTTTGATTTTTTATCAAAATATAATCATGTGAGATCTTGTTATAAAGATTTAATTGTTACGAACACAATGGTGTAATTGGATCGTAGATTGGATGAGTAGTTTAAGAGAAAATTGTATTTGAAGTATAAGTGGATGATGTTTTTTTAGATGGAGTGGATTTTTCTTTTTTTGGAGGGGTCGCGCGTTAAGCCTAACGGACACACAATCTCTGTTTAGTCAGGTCCTAGTATTATACAGGAGTATATAGTACTCCATAGTACTCCCTCCAGCTTTAATTGTACGACGCCGGTTAGCTCAAAGGAAAAAAAAAGGGATTGGTAGGCATTTAAGAACCTACAATCATTCATATATTTGTGATGTGTATCAAGAGATCCGTGTCTCTGATCATCGCCTTAATTTTGCAGAATTGGATCCAGAAAAAAAAAACTTAAGGAATTAAACATATTAAAATAGCATACCAACATAAAACTATACTATGCTACGGAAATTAAGCAATTAAGCCTGACCTAACCCAGTAACCCTAACCCTAGTACTGCAAGGTAGTGATTAATCGTATACAAGATTGTTATATTTAATGTGGAAGCAGTAGCTACTAATACACCGTGTGATTGTCATGTCGGTAGTGCATGCAATGGTCCGAGCGTCCGACAGCTAGCTTGATAACTAGCAAATGTCGACATCGAATATATAGTTGCCTTTGTGATATAAATCCCAGTGCGCCCTTCACCACATGTACATAAATCGATCATCACGTCCTGTCCAATTCACACACATCACCATCGTCATCTCGAGTACTTCTATTATGAAGTGACTAATTAAACGTGCTAATTAGTTGTCTTTCCTTCTGATCAATTCGATCGTGAGTACCCGCACAGAACTTTTACGTACTTGCAATTATGGACCACCTGCTTTGTTATATTCTCCTCTTTACTTCTCTCATGTTTCTGTCCCACCGTGAGAATATATTCATTCGGTCATACCTTGTTTGGAATGGTTTTCTTTTCTAAAGAAGTCGAAATACATGTAAGTCCACCTAACATTGTACTATTAAACCCTAAACCGGATATTAAACCTTACACTTTATAATTTCATCCACAATAACCGCTGGGAGAGGTTTTGCCCTTGTGAAGCTATTAGATTTTGACATGGTTTTTAATGTTGTAATTGATCAATATCCAAAGGTACATACAAAATTGTATCACTAAACAAGTACTTAAATTGCTCGTTTAATTGATTGTTAGTCAAAGTTACAAATGCTACTTTTTTTAATACATGCATGCACATGTTAGATTTATCCATGGGTAGAGTAATGTTATAAATTAGATCCGTGGACTCACCTATTGTGATATCCTAAAGCAGATATGTAGTTAAATATTGAAGTATTAAGCCACTAGGGCTCCTCTTGGATAGAATTCTAAGGATGCAGTAATAGGGAAAAAACACAGAATTAGAAAGTTTATGTCATACTCCATTATACTCTTTCCATTCTTAAATAAATGCTGTTTTAGAACGCATGCAACCAAACCTCAAAATTTAAACGATTGATTAATGAAAATATATCGATTTGACAAGAAAAGTGATACGGATAGACTTGTCATAAAAACACTTTATTATTATTATTATTATTATTATTATTATTACTACTACTAGATGAAAAGTGATACTGATAGACTTGTCATAAAAACACTTTACTACTACTACTATACTTTTAGTACTTTCTTAAAATACATTGTTAGAAAACAATAAAAGATATACATTTGACACCGTGTCGATGTCTGACACAACATCTATTTAAGAACGAGATGGTAGTAAAACACCATATTCTCAAATAAATTATTTTTTAACGAGAGAGTATGGATTGTGTCGATTAGTGACAATTCAATGATGAGAATCGGATAACCTTGGGGATCGCTAATACCAAGTAAGAATACGTAATAAACACAGAGGGGAGATGAGTTTTATATAGGTTCACCCCCACCCCCAAAAGAAGAGTAATAGCCCTACATCATATCTTATTGGTTGGAGGCCTATTTACTTAATCAACAACATAAAGCTTATCACCTAGTATAATGAACTACAGCGAAAGCTAGTGTTACCTATCAACTACATTCTGTAGACTATATAGCGGAATGGGGCTAATCAATGGCATGTAGGTGAATTGACGAGTCACATCCGTAGGGATTCGATGATTCGATGTGTTGGGTTTCTTGAGTCTTGTTGTAACTTGTCCTTGAACCCTTGTTTTTTTATACTGTTAGAGTATAACTTGTCCTTATTGGACTCAAACGATTCGAGAAGCAAAACTCTGGGTAAGAAAGGAATCTTACGAATATTGAATGGATCATCCCTTCTGTATATTCAACATATCTTTAGTCTAATCCATATGATACCATAATCGTGTGGGCCTCATGCCTTATGTGTAATGGTGTTCGTAATACACGGTTACTGTATGTACATCTATACAGGATAGCATATACCGATTGATACGACACATTGGACTAATCAAAGGAAAATAAAACAATTATGAGGTAATGATTATTTACCCATGGAATGCATTAATTTTTTTATCATATAGTTTAAAGGAACTAACTGAAAAAATAAATTCTTTCGAAATCCTTTAAATCATTTATAAATTCCTTCCATCCAAATGACCCCTGGCATCAAGACAAATTATATTCCATCGACAGTACTATAGAAAAGCAGAGGTCTGTCACCTCCCATCCTATACATACGACACCCCATCAAAAGAACAGGAGAAGAGGAAATAACTAATAAATAAAAGTAGGATTGATCCTCCGCAAATATTAGTTGTGCATCTAATTAAGTTTTTAAAAATATTATGTTGTGAGGGCAGAAAAAATTACATATATAAATATATAGATAATCATCAATACTTCTCAATTATCGTGTCGCATGTGTGAATTGTGATAAATTGAGCGCATTGGATATATATATGGCTGCTTTTGCATTAAAGTTGATCTAAGGTGTTCTGCTAGCACCGTAAGCATTTCTCAATGATTAGCTTAATATTCCTCACAAAAAGTTATTAGCTTAATATAAGGGATCTGCTCGCCCTATCGATGATATGTAAACCATATATGTCATGTTTTCACTGTGGCCGGGAAATATTGTTGTTGATTGTTATGGCGATGTGACCAATATGTACTTACCAATAACTATTTTCTACTGATTTAGATCTGTGGTCTGGCCCGAAGAGATCTTCTATGGTTTCTCAAAGAGAAAACAGAAACAACATTTATATGATTGTGATTTGTTTATATGTTTACATATATATGCCTCTTTAGGTAGATCTTATTTCAGACATGCAGAAGCAACTTTGCTGATTACTACCTCCGTCGTTCCAAATGAATGGCTAGAAATTGTTATATTGTTGCATGGAGGTAGTGAGTCATAATTACTATACACTTCTGAAATTCAAAAATTGTAATTTAGTTTGTAATGCTCCATCTGTTCAAAAATGTAGGAAGTCATTGTTTCCCGCAAAATCGACATTTATTTAAAAGTTGTAACTTCATCATATGATGTTGATTTCTTAGCAATTGACAATATAATATAAAATAAATATAATTTCAAAAGTAAAATTTTGAAGATCATGTAAAATGCTAAATATGCCCTACAAAACTGGACGGAGCTAGGGAGTGTGCTGATCATTGAAGAACTGAACGCATATTACTACTTTCTAAGAACAATCCGGGAGCCTCTACTATCTAAGAACAATCTTGGAGCTGCCTGTAAGATATCTGTATGGTGCATGCAATTGTGATGATATATAGATGAAAAATTAACTATGCAAGTACATGTATACATTCATATGGATGCATGAAATCAAACACATATAGTGCGTACAATTGATACTTATCCATCAAAGGCCTATCCATCAAATTGAACTTTCACGAGAATTTAACCAAAGACACTAGTTAACTAAATCTACCATATGCTGATCTCCTTTTCTAAACGTTGGCGAATAACCAGCAACTTTCTGTTATTTTCCTCCCAAACTTTTCATGTAGTGTACTCGTGCAAGGCCGAAGATGCATATTTTATATTCTACTATCATCCAAAATCCGATTGATCTACACCGTTATAATCAGTAGTGCTCGAGCCGGTCAGCATGACAACAGCAGCTAGCCCTGCGCAGAAGATCCTTTGAGATCTGGTTGCAGAGCATCGGCCAATGAGGAGGCGCCAAATTATTTCCCTACGGACAGGTGAAAAAAGTGGCCTTGATTCCTCCACGTCAGAACAAAATCCATCCACACGGATCGATCGCTCATATTCTATGATCTGTTCCTCTCCTGGCATTGGCCTCTCCCTCTCCCTGCTGCTTTAATTTTTTTTCCCCTTTCTCCTCCATCCATTCATCCATCCATCCATCCTTCAACAAAACTACTATAGCTTTACTTTCTTGCCTTTGTGCCTTGAATCGCCTTTCTGATTGATACCTAGCTCACTGAATATTTCGTCTCTTCTTTCTATATTAGATAGACCCCCTTTGCTCCGTGGCACCAAATTCACAAGTTCACAACCCTAGCTCAGCTGAAGTGAGCTGATCGAGCTGAGCCTAGCTACTAGCTCACAAAATTCACAAATTCACAACACTCAAAGCTTCCAATATTAGCTTAATTTCTTGTTTGTATAAGTCGTCGATGGGGCCAGCCGGAGAGGGATGCGGCATGTGCGGCGGCGGCGGCGATTTCTGCTGCCACCAGCTGAATCACGACGGCGGCGGCGGCAGCTTCTCCTTCTTTCCGCCGAGTGTCGTCATCGACAAGGCCCCGGCGCCGCCGCAGCCGGTGCAGGAGTTCCAGTTCTTTGGCAACGACGGCGTCGTCGACGACGGCGGCGATAGCGAGAGCGTGGCGTGGTTGTTCGACGACTATCCGCCGCCGCCCAAGGACCAGTCGTCGCCGGCGGCGGCAGCCGACGGGCGTCATCATCAGTTGCAGCCGTACGACTACGACGGCGACGTTGTGCAGCTCACGTTTGAGGTTTCCCTCGGACGACAACCGGCCGCCGTCGACGTCCTCGACGCCGGGCTCGGCCTCGCCGGCGGCGGCGGCCGGCAGACGGAGGCAGCGGCGAGCGCCACCATCGTGAGTATCATTCATCCTACGAATCCCCTTGTCGATCGGCCGGCCATCATGATCAGCTCGATCGAGTGTGTGTCGGTTTAATTTGCATCGATCTTGATCGATTTAGTCTTGATCCTCTCCTCCTTTTCTTTTCTTTGCTCTTCATTTCTTCTTATTGCTAATTTGCTATTCGTGTTCAAACAACCAAGAGTCAAATCGAAAAAAAAATCGACCAATAGAAGTGTGAATTTGGAGCTTAATTGATTGCTGGCTTACAGCTGGTTTAATTGTTTCTCCATATAGAGATGTGGGGGCCGGGTGGAATAGGATTGCATCTCTTTCGGATGTTACTTTGATGATATAGGTGATTATCACCACATATGCACACACAAACTAGCCTCTCTATACTCTATATGATTCCACATACATATACGATTAATTGTATATACACCCCTTTTGATGATGTGGCTATTCATATAGTTGGTGCAGAGGTTTCATATAGGTGTTTTTAGAGTTCACAGTAAAATTGATTAGGGTGTAAATACATGTCATACTATTATGAAAACCGTTTTCTCAATCTTCTTTTATATTATACCGAATAACGCTTGCGTTTATATAAACATATCGTAATTGCTGGTATAATCTACATGTATGGATCTTGTTCAAGAAAAAATATTACTTGGGGATGTCTTCTTTTACATATCAGTTGAGGAAAATGGAAAGTTAAATAAAATTTTGAAATGACTACTTAATATTACTTCAGTTTATTTACTTTGGCACTGATGGTTTTAATTTCTTGTTGGAAAGATATAAGCAAGAAAATATTTATTTGGCACTGATGGAGATGTATATACCTGTGTGAATTCATTCAAACACACTGCACACTCAAACTACAAATAATCACTTGATTATTGCTGTTGAAAGGGGGACATAAGCATGCATGGGTTGTTTGGAATCTTGAAATTTATGTGTAAATGAAACTCTTTATGGGGATTAGTATGCTCGTGTATATGACTGTTTCTCGACATATTTGAATCTATATATCCAGTGCCAATAGCATCATAGACTCACACAGAAAGTCCTTGCAAGATGTTCTCATTTTATGTGTTATCATAATCTGACACGATGGTGTGGCCAGTTAATGCTTCTCTAGCTTACGAGCTATGTGCATATGTTTAAAAATGAATAAACATGTGTAAACCATAATTTGTGTACACATGATTGTTTTGCTTTGACTAATTGTTGATCACAAAATACAAATTTGATCTTTGAAATGAAAATACACCTTATAATATTGATCTAAGGGAATAATGAGTTTTTTAGAAATATATTTGGGCACAGAATTAATTCACTAGATTCCTATTTCAATGTGTTTCATATAATTTTTGTTAATGAAGTATTTGATAATAAATTAATGATCAAAGTTCAACCTGGAATAATTTTCTAAATATAGCATATATATATGCCCAACTGCACTTTACCATTTGCTTATGTATTCATCTACTGGAGGCATATGCATATAGACTTTACTAGAGTAACCCTCTTTGAATTTTCTTTGGACATGATAGAATATATCCTCTTTATTTTATTTTTACATGATATATAGAGCAGTACTTCTACTGAATGTGCAGGTATATACGAAATAATAATTTGCATTTTCGGTTCTTATTCGCATCAATTAATTAATTAATTAATTTTGCAGATGTCATACTGTGGGAGCACATTCACGGACGCCGCAATCTCGACACCCAAGGAGGTGACCAGTGCTGATGGTGGTGAGAGCATGATGAACCCAAACATGATGATACTAGGCTCAACGGTTGGGAGAGAGGCAAAAGTGATGAGGTACAAGGAGAAGAGGAAGAAGCGGTGCTACGAGAAGCAAATCCGGTACGCGTCCAGAAAGGCCTATGCCGAGACGAGGCCCCGAGTGAGAGGTCGCTTCGCCAAAATAGCTGAAGCTCCACCATTGCCACCATCCAACTATGACCCTAGTAGGCTTGAGCTTGGACGATGGTTCACATAGATATATAACTGTGCGTATACCGCTGACTGCATATTAATTCCTAGACTGATGATCATCATATGCATTAATTAACCATACATATATAGGTTCCTCCTCAATCAATCAATATATATATATATAT
>CM002485.1:7616510-7648686 GCA_000325765.3 Leersia perrieri
GGGTTCCTCCTCCGCGGCCGCACCGCCGGCTCCGCTGCCGCCGCCGCTTTCGACCTCCCGGCGCGACCGGGAGACAGACGGAGGAGCACGACCATGAGACAGATGGTGAGCACAGACAGATGGAAGGGCAATTTCGTCTTTTCTCTAGCCTTTCTTCTCCAACTAACAGTGGATGATGGAAAACTAGACGGAAGTGTCATATTGGCAAAGAAAAGTGAGTTTGTGGACATATAGACAAGTTTTGTAGTTTGGGTGTCAAATGGGCAAGCCCCATTTTTTCTAGGGTCAAATAGGCAATTTTCTCTTATTTAACAGGGAAATGTGCATCTCTGGCCCTTCAACTTTTGCCAAAGTCCATTTAAACCTTGAATTCAAGAGTCGTCTCATCTTGAGCTTCCAAAATTGTGCTAACTATCACCCCAGCACATCATGCTCATCTTTAATATTTTTCTTCCTCCTTGTAGACTAATTATTTTGTTCAAGGGCTAGAAGTGGACTCTTTTTCGTTTTAAAAAATTATTAAGTGGCAAAGTCAGTATCTTTTGAACCTTCTAAAATTTAGAACATCCTTCTTTCTGGCAGGTTAATAAATCTGGACCAAGACAGCCATGGCATGATTTACATTGCAAGATTGAGGGTCCAGCTGCTTATGATATACTTACAAACTTTGAACAGAGATGGAGAAAATCTGCAAAATGGAAAGTTAGTGTTAGAAGAGCTGTAAGTTGGCATCATGATACATTGGTAAAAATAAACCGGATGTCGTGGATTGTCTCCCCCTCTGCAGATGAGTTAAATGCACATGTTTGTGAGCAAAATGATCCAGAGAACTGGCATGTGCAGGTACTAACAATTTATTCAATCATCAAAGGTCTACCATCTCTGTGCAGTTACTGCCTCAATTTTAGTCTAACAAATGGTTTCTTTACCTGCTTTAATCTTGGCTAGATTTTCCGGTCCATTGATTCAGGATCAGTAAAGGGATTCCCTAAACTTGTTCAGGAGGCTGAGTCACAGGTACTGCCTGTTCACAAGTTTGAAATAGCAACACATATTACAATTTTAAATGGAAACTGCCTCAGATTTTTGTTTTTCAACGTAAGCAATGCAATGAGATATTGAGATGCTTGTATTGTCCAGAATCTGGTCTGCGCGAAAAATCTACAGATAGACAAGAGCATACACAACGCATATATAAAAGCTATCAGATCTGCACAACACTATGTCTACATTGAAAATCAGTATTTTATTGGATCTTCATACTGCTGGTCTTCGAATAGAAGTGCAGGTAACAAGTGGACTTTCAGCTATGATATCATTTTGTTTTCTTATTGCTATGTGCACTGCCTCCCATTTAACACAAACTGTATATTTGCATCACAATACCTTCTGCGCTTGATTTTGAAATAAAACATGCTCCTGATTTCCATACTGGAAATTTGTTTTTTGTTTTATTTTTATAACTGCTATATCAATTATTGGTGGTTTTGCATCAGAAACAAACAAACAAACACACACACACACACACAGACTATAGCTGGAAACAGGTGATAAAGATTAAACAAAGCTACCTCTGTAGCATGTAGCTCGTGAATTATTCCTTAAGTCATAGGTACAACCATGAATCCAGCTTTTGAATAATCTTGGGTTAACAGGTGCAGAGAATTTGATACCGATTGAATTGGCTATAAAAATTGCAAGAAAGATTAAAGCTAGAGAAAGATTTGCAGCTTACATTATCATACCAATGTGGCCAGAAGGTAATCCAACAACTGCTGCTATGCAGGAGATCCTCTTTTGGCAGGTTTGTTCCTTATCATCTTGAGATAAGAAATGCTTTAAGGTATTAAATGAATCATGATTGATGCATTCTACCTGATGCTTGTTACTACCGTTTGATCTCATCTAGGGACAAACAATGTCCATGATGTACAAGATTGTCGCAGATGCTCTACGAAAGGAGGGGTTACATGATACCCATCCACAGGATTACCTGAACTTCTACTGCCTTGGTAAGCGTGAAGCCTCAAGTGATGTTTGCGCGATAAGCCATGCCAATGAGAATTCCTCGCTGGTAGTAATATTTCACTCCGATAAATTTATGAAGCTGTGTGTATTGAATGTACTTTTTCTGGAAAATAAACATTCTTTTACTCTACAGCGCATGGCCCAAAAATTCAAGCGGTTTATGATCTACGTGCACTCCAAGGGGATGATTGTCGACGACGAGTATGTGCTCATGGGATCAGCCAACATAAATCAGAGGTCCATGGATGGCTCAAGAGACACTGAGATCGCCATGGGCGCGTACCAACCTCACTACAGCTGGGCAGGAGGCAAGAGAGCTCCACGAGGACAGGCATGCCACTCATTTTGCCCCACCTATTAAATCTTCACATGCTGCTCAGCTTGTAACCATGCACTTCAAAACTGTTCGTTTTCAGGTGTACGGATACAGGATGTCACTGTGGGCGGAGCATCTGGGCACACTGGAGGAGTGCTTTCGTTGGCCTCACGCCATGGAGTGTGTCAGACTGGTGAATGAAATGGCAGAAGAGAATTGGGGGTGCTATGTATCACCAGAGATGATGAATATGAGGGGGCACCTCATGAGGTACCCCATCAAGGTTGACAGGGATGGTAGGGTGGGACCACTGCGTGGGTATGAGTGCTTCCCGGATGTTGGTGGCAAGGTTCTCGGCACACACTCTTCTCTTCCAAATGCATTGACAACTTGAGTCGACCGGAGCATGAAGAAGCAAGATGCGGCAACTGATTTCAATCAGAGGAGATAACATGGATGGCATTTGAGCTGCTGCAACTGCCACCAATACTTCGAAATAGTCAATTGTCTTGGTTTTCAGCATGACTATTGCTCATGAAAGAAGAGACTGCAATATGCCTGTTCCACAGATTGTTGTCATTGATCATTGCGGCTCAACTGGGCCTGCAGTATGTATAGTGCTCCCTCCATCTCCAAATGATCTTCATATTTGGTTTTTGATGTTGTCTCCAAATTATATTCATATTTGCATCTAGGATATTTGTTTTTTGAGAGTGAGTTAAAGACCCGTGCATGTATGGATGCATGTATGTAGTTGGCGTCCTGCTATTTGCAGGATGAGGGTGTTGCTTCACCTTCTCAATGCATGTCTAGTGAAAAGACATTGAATATTGTGCGTATTGGTATGGGTGCACAACCCAAATATGTAGATTATTTGGAGATGGAGGGAGTAGGATTTAACTATCATTGTCTGTGACTGGACACATTCAATGCTTCCATTTAGTTTGATGTAAAAAAAGTGTCTTCCTTATTCAGGCTTAATCAGGCTCAAAAACAAAAATTCTTAGTGCGAAATGATTCAAGAATCTATCACGAAATGACTTAGAAGCATTACATTTATTTTTCTCAAAATGTAGCACGAAAATTCTCTTGAAATCTGTTTAGTTTGGAGAAATATAACCAAGTTTTTTGGTGCGCTATGATCCAAATTGGGTGCTTCTGTTTGCTGTAAAATTCTGTCAATGCACGCATAAATGACTTCATTTTGCTTATTCCCAAAACTTTTCACAATACATTGACAATTACATCATCAAACTATCATATATGCATCGCAGTCAAACCATTTAAAAGTTATTAACGGTCAAGGAAAAATATTGACCGTCAATTATTTGAAAAAACCGATGAAGTATGTGATTTACAGTAAATAGACCACACCATGCAGCAGGACACGAGAAGTTTTTTGTTTCAATGAAAAGCAGTACTGTAGATACAACTAGGAAGTTTTCTGACATCCAAACCAAACTGGCTAGCCGTTCTCGCTGAGGCAGTCAGGCAGACATTATGTGAATTTGCATGTAAAAACTTTCCATTTTTGTTAAAAAATTGCAAAAAAGGATCTTTAAAATGTTGATGCTTGACCTGCTTGATAATTTGGTGCTTCTCAAATCAGAGTACGAGATTAATTAATCAACACAGCAACGATCACATTTGTTAAAAAAAACAATAGTAAAATACCTTTAATTTCCAGCTCTTGACGAAACATGACAGCAACAGTGGACGATAGTCCTAAAACTTCCTAGCCATCGATTTCATGTAGGGCTTCAATGCCTCACCAATATTCAGGAGAACCTTTTGATTTCCTCCTTATGTGCTCACAAAGCTGAGGAATCACCTTCGGCGTGGTTGTTAAGTTATGGGTCGTTAAGATGTGGTTGTTAATTAACCTCATGAGGAACTTAGCTGTTTCTAAGGGAGAAATCCAAATACCCCTATAATTCACTGACATTTCCACTACTCACTACAACTCTGTTTTGTACGAAAGATCCCACACAAGTTCAATTTCACTTTTCATTTCACACCAGTTGTTAGATTTCAACAAATTTTAAACATCGATTAAATTATTCGTGTCGTGTGGGGTTTTGGTTGGGCTCTGTAAAGTCACCTCATACAACCTCGATAAAGGCACCTACCGGTTTTAGATATTTCAAATAATTGTTTTGTGTTTTGCGTTAGTGTTCGCCACCACCTGCATCCCACCATTGTTAATATTACATGGCTCAACTCCATTTCTACATGATGGATGCCCATATGGCATAAGAACCTAAGCAAATGATGATAACCATTAAAATATAATAGCGTAGTGGGAAGTTGAAAGAGAAATCAAATTTGTAGGGGCCATTCTATACGAAAATGAATAGTAGGGGGCAGCAAAC
The DNA here is from genome assembly GCA_000325765.3 of Leersia perrieri. Taxonomy (NCBI): domain Eukaryota; kingdom Viridiplantae; phylum Streptophyta; class Magnoliopsida; order Poales; family Poaceae; genus Leersia; species Leersia perrieri. The sequence goes on from CM002485.1 coordinate 7,621,227, forward strand.
CTATACTTACAAGGGGGTATTTGGATTTTTCCTTGTTTCTAATAGAGTGACCCTCGAGCAAACAAAGGCGTGCCTATGCTGTTTTGGACATGATAAAAATATTAGGAATTGCAGATGGCGAAAAGGAACGAAAAACTCTTATGGATGTAATAGATCTCATCTTCATCTACAGTGTCTGTATAATGAAGCCTCTATCAATGATAATCATATAATTTCTGAACTCTATGTTTATTTAACCAGATGAGGATTAAATAAAAATATATAAGACATATTATTTGATATTTGAAAATAAGGCCTTGATTCCATTGATACAAAAGTTGGTAAATTTAGAAATGAATTGATTTCAAGATTATCTGTTTTAAAGGCAGTGGTTACTCACAAAGTCATATACTCAACACGGACGATGTTTTTGCCTAATATATATTTCATGGAAGGTGCGGTGATTTTACATAAGACTATCCATGAGTTACACACAAAGAAATAGATGGTATTATATTTAAATTTGACTTTGAACAGGCTTATGACAGTTGAATGGCAGCTCATCCAACAAACATTTCATATAAAGGATTTTCACCAATGTGGTGTAATTGAATTTCCAATTGGGTTAAAAGGAGGAAGTGTTAGTGTTGAAGTCAATAATGTCGTGGGTAACAATTTTTAGACTTCCCCAATTCTTTTTTAACATGTTGGCTAGTACACTAGCCATTGTCATTGAAAGAGCTAAAACTGGTGGTCAGGTTAGAGGGGTGATTTGACATTGATCATGGTTTGTCCATCCTCCATTGTGTTGATGGCACCATAATAATATTTCTTGAACATGAATTTGAATAGTAGAAAAACATGAATGCCATTCTATGCGTGTTTGAACAACTCTCAGGGTTTAATAAATTTTCATAAAAGTGAAATTTTCTACTTTGGAAAGGCTAAGGAAATGGAATATCAATATAAATAATTGTTTAATGGTAATCTTGATCTTTTCCATTTAGATACATAGGTATACCCATTCACTATACGAAACTCCGAAATTCTTAATGGAAATAAGTGGAGGATAGGATTTAAAAGAAATTTGCCACATGGAAGGTCAAAAATATCTCCTATGGTGGGATATTGATACTTCTTGACTCAGTTCTTTTGAGCCTTCCCATGGTCATATTATCCTTCTTTGAAATACATAGGAGTGTGCTTTAAAGGGTTGCCACATGTCTTGGTTTTTTGGAGGAGTAATTAACAGACATAAAAAAATAGATAGGCTAACAAAATGGGAACATATATGCTGGCCAAAATATCAAGGAAGACTAGTAGTTTAAAATCTTGAAATATGGAATCGATTTATTTTTTGAAGAATAAACATCTGGAGAGACTCCTACTGTCTGTTAAGCAAATGGTTGTTTAAGCATCTAGATAGTGATGGACTATGGCAGGGTCTTTTGCAAAAAAAAAAGAAAAAAAAAGAAGGTTAAAGCTAGGAACATCTCAATTTATGGACTACGGTTTTTTCAATATGGATATTCAAACATGGCAATGGGTCGGAGATAAGATTTTGGAATGTGCATGGTTATATGTTCACAACCTCTATTCTTTTGGAATGTGCATGGTTATATGTTCACAACCTCTATCTCAAATATCAATATCTTTCTCTTTATAGTGTGGCATGGAATTGACATTCTTTTTTGGCAAAAGTTATGAGTACAACACCATAAAATATTTATTTCTGATAATTTTAGCACCCAAACATCATGACTGGAATGATTTGGTGCACCGACTAGCTAATATTACCTTATCAAATGAAAATAATTACTTCATTTGGTCACTGCATAAGAATTACATATGTTAGGTTAAATCCATGTACAATAAGATTACTCAAATGTAGAAATCCACAGGAGGGTTTTATGGGATTTGAGGTATCATTAAAAACAAATATCTTTATGTGGTTCCTTGGAAAAAAAAGCAATATTGTTTCTAATGCACGAGAGACCAATTTGTCCAAAAAAAAAGCACGAGAGACCATTCAACGTCAAACATATATTGGGTAATTGAGCAAGCGGATTACCTAGACCCATAAAAATGATTTTGTTTGGACTACTGCTTTATGCTGGGAAAATTAGTATTGCCATAATGATATGATTTTTAAAAAATAAAAAGTTATATATTTTTATGTAGAATATCTTCATGTATTTCAATTGGCTAGGTGTATGATGTTATTACAAGAACATGATATTATGCACAATGGTGCTACACACTTAGAAATGATCGATAGTCAAGGATATTCTATTCCACTTTGGATTTGGATTATGCAGTACCTATAGAATTTACGTGGTAAAATCTATGTAAGTTTAGAAATGTTATATTAGTAGATGCTATAAACTGGGGATTTGTCCCATCAACTTATTTGTTTCTGGTGTTGTGATATACTAGTTGTGTGCCCAATTGATCAGGCTAGAGAGATGTAAATCATTTCCATTATCTAAAAGGAATATCGACTTTAAAGGTAATTTTTAATGTTTGGTTTGGCCATGTGCACTCATGTTGGGTGTAGAGGCTGGATTTCAATCCATATCTAAAAGAAGATAACTTGAAAAAGGTAATGTTGGTGTGAAAGCGTCTGATTTCCTCTCTATGCCTATCTTCCAAATTGTAATTAATTAATGCATATGAACACATCTCTTCCTTATCTTTTTCAAAATAACACCATAATGTATCCATATATAAATGTAAAAGGATAAGAATTAGAACAGTGTGAACCCGTCCTAATTCCAACGCTACAAATAACCCCAAAAATCTCATTAGCAGGTAGCACAGAAATAACATCATCTACTTTCAATTTGCTAGTTCACTAGTTGAGCTACGCTATTACAAACCATGGAGGCTGTAGAGGAGGTCATGGTTCTCATCATTGGTGCAGGGCGTGCAGGACTAGCGACAGCGGCGTGCCTTATGCGACAGTGCATCCCCTATATCATTGTTGAGCGTGAGTCATGCAGTGCTTCGCTGTGGCGCCACCGTGCGTATGACCGCCTCAAGCTGCACCTCGCCAAGGAGTTCTGCGAGCTCCCACATATGGCATACCCGGCCGACACTCCGACATACGCCCCACGAAAAAGGTTCATAGAGTACATAGACAACTATATCAGCAATTTTGAGATCCGACCAAGGTACCATACTGCCATTGAATCGGCAGAGTATGATAAGGGTAGGAAGCGCTGGACAGTGGTAGCACGGGATGTGACGACTGGCACGGGAACGTGCTTGTTGTTGGTGCTGGGAACTCCGGCATGGAGATTGCCTACGACCTTGCCACAAATGGAGCTCACACCTCCATAGTTGTTCGTAGCCCGGTATGTATATCATTCAATTTTTATGTATAATGCATAGTTGCGCTTCATGTTGTGTACACAGATATGTTACATGGAAAATATCATACATGAAATTTATGATAAGGAGTTTCATCTCTTTTTTTTCTTGAGATGGATTGTTCAATTAGTGATGAATATGTTGTATTACATAATTGGTGTATGATTTAAAATTTATGTGTACTACAAAATTAGCTCTACTTTTATGTTTGGTTCCATGCATATGGATATATATGGTATTAGCTGCAGCAACAAGGTATGTTATTACATAGGAATTCAGGATACAGTCGAACAGATGCAGAGCATTAGAAGAAACATTGAACATATACATATTTGGATTACTGTACGGCGCTACAAAACAACTTTAGATTCCAGAACTATACAAGTAAAGAACTAAGACCAATAGTTATTAGAGGGATATGTATTTTTATCTCTATATTTTGACTAATCCTGCTATGTTTTTATTTTTTACAAATATGTTCTGTAATTATAATGTTTCTAATGGATTCATTTCACCTTTTAGGTACACATAATGACCAAAGAACTAATATGGTTTGGGATGACATTGGTGCAAAACTTAGGCCTACCAATGACCACAGTGGATGCTACTCTTGTGATGGCAGCAAATTTCATTTTTGGTGACTTATCAAAGCATGGCATTATGAGGCCTAAGATGGGCCCTCTTCTACTCAAGTCACAAACAGGCCGATCTGCAGTCATTGACGTCGGCACTGCAAAACTAATCAAACAAGGAGTTATCAAAGTAAGTAATAATTTATATACTCTTAAGATACAAAAGTAAGTTATTACTGGTTCTTGTGAAGTTTATTACAATGTCATCGATGTCAAAGTTTAACATATTTCTTTCAAATCACCACTATAGGTATTCAAAGGAAGATCAAAAATAAAGGCGCACAACGTTGAGTTTCACGGTGGAAAGCAACTTTCTTTCGATGCCATCGTGTTCGCCACTGGCTACAAAAGTACCGTGAATACATGGCTAAAGGTACAAGTATTATTAATGTTTAGTTCTTTGATCTCTCTATTTTCAAATATCATAATTAATAGAATGATATTGTTGTGGTACACATAATGTTATGTTATTATTAAAAATAGTTCTTGTTTTTGTTGGGTGGCAGAATGGTCAAAGCATGTTTACAAAGGATGGTTTTCCTAAGAAAAGCTTTCCAAATCATTGGAGAGGTGAAAATGGGCTGTATTGTGCTGGGTTTGCGAGGAGAGGGTTGGCTGGTATTGGTAAGGATACCAAGAATATTGTTGATGACATCGTGGCTACCATGGATAAAGGGTCTCATTAAATTTAGTTTCTTATGTTTATGTTTGGATGGTTTAATTAGCTTAAACATGAAGCTAAGGTTATGTTCGCACAACTTCTACTTGCGTAATACAGCTTGTATGCAAGCCTGCTAGTGGCAGACAACTCCATTTGTTCATAAACTGTTATAAGCCTTCCATTTGACACATCTTGTACTTTTTATATGGAGAAGATGAAACATTAATTTGTGCCAAACAAAACCTAAGTATATTCTGTTGTTCTTATATGCGTGTTTCTCATCTCAATCTGCACTATTTCCCAGTGAGATAGTTACTTGGACATCTTTGTGAGAAAATTGATTATTTTTTATATTTTTGTCGGTAATAGATATTTCTCTAAGCATTCCTCTGCAATGTTTAATTATAAGTTCTAAATCCCTTTCAGTATTAACAAATTTGAATAGGAACTTCCAAAATCATACTTGTTTAATATTTTTGTTTCAACTGTTGATATGAAGATCCTATACTTTTATCGTTCGGCTTGTGCGGAAAGGGTTAAGACCCAATTTTATGTATTTCTATTAATTATCATTTCCCTATAGAAACACTGCACTAGACATAAATGTTGTTCAATATGCTCTGTTTCCACCTGTTTGATACTTGTTTCTTGTTTGTGTACATAAATATGGCCGGTCGAACTTATTGGTAAGTTATTTCCGTACGTAGTATATGCAGCTTGTAGTATGATTGATATGAGAACATACCAACACAGTTAATATGATCCATGTCACAATAAACTTTATGACTTTAATATTTATTAATGCCATTCATGTATTTGGAAACATGTTATCGCAATATGTCCAAAAGTTAATCCATGTCATCATATACACGCGAGACACATTTTGAATATGTTATTTTTTACCATATTTTTGTGTGGATCAGATTGACCCTGCCAGTCCTCAACTCAAGCAATACTAACCTACAACGAAATTTACAAACGAAAAAAAAAAAAACCGGATGGACGTCTGTGTTCCCGAAGGTACAGATAGGGGGCTAAGATTTGGGGGATGTCTATGGCGTGTTGAGGCGAATGTAGCTGGCTAGGATTCGTGTGACGGCGGTGGTTCGGTTGGTCGCAACGGCGAGCTCTTCCCGGTGGCCAGCGAGGAGATCGGCGGCGCTGGGAGCAACGTGGTGCGAAGGGGGCTCAGGTTCTCGTCTCTAGAGGATTCTAGGACGAGAGAGGAGTAGTCTAGGACGGTCGCTGCTTAAGGAGATGGCGCAGGACGAAGACACGGCGGCAGCTGCGTGTCAATCTCGCCCCCGTGCGTGTCACCAGCGGGCCTGCCCGATTTCTCTCCTGTGGCTGTGGCGCGGCAAGCCTGGAGGCTGCCTTGTGGGTCCAGAACGTGGGGTCAGGGTGTGAGTGAGTAGTTTGGGTAGCTTTCCTGGGTAGAAAACAGTCATAATCAAATTTTAGATATTTTCCCTTCCCCTCTCTTTCTTAAATTCAGTTTGGCTATGAAAACTTTGTTGAAAAATTACCAAATTTTATGTGAGGGTAGTTTTAAACCTTTATGTTCTATTTTTCAAAGCTGTGCACAAAGATTCCAAATATTCCATGCTCAGTGATTTTTGCAAAAGAGGTCCAGCTGAGAGGAAAGTGATTATTTAGGCAGCTAGGATGTTACCAAAAATTTCTACAAAAATTATATTTGGTCAAGATAATTAACCTAGTATTTAAATAAATTATTTCCTAAGGGGGTTGCTGTTGAGTTTAATACTCTCTCATTAGGTGGATTTATTTTACCGATTAGGGTTAACCGGTCTACCGCTAAATTAAGTTATCGGACCCTATATTCGGATCGTCCCTAGAGCAACCTACAACACGGCTTCACCAAATACTTTTTTTGGAAAATCCCAGGGTCTTAGGAGTTTTTAGTATGATTTTTAGGTCTCTAACTATGCCCTAATTAATTTATGTCTACTAGTGCACTATATGGACATGACATGGAATGGTATGCAAGAAAATCCAAAAACAGGGAAAATAAGCAAAGACACACATGATCAAATGTGGTCAGAGTTGAATTCATGTTTGTTCGAAATCGTGGTGAACTTTTCATATTTTCCTAAAATTACCCCTTTGGTGACATCAAATTTTAATTAGTGCAAAAGTCGGTTTAAGTCCTACCACCATTTTTTTGCTAATGCAAAAATAGACATTTACCTTGCCACTCCTCACCTAGTAATTTAGTTTAAGTCTTTATATTTGCTTGACCTAGATGAGTTCAAAATAATTAATCCACTTGTTTTAGTTTTTGGCACTAGTCGGGCTAGGTTAGGTCAAAACTATGCAAATTTGCGGGCATAACCCTATGTTGACCTTAGGGCGATCGTGTAAATAATTCAGTTCAAAATTACCCGTAAGAAAAATATGTCACGGACTTTACTAACGATCCGAGCTAGATCTTCCCGGTACGTTACATAACTGCAGGCACAGTTGAAAAGGGAAAATATCTTCTTTAGTTAAGAATTTTTATTGTAAAGACAAATGATATATAAGTCACATAGATTGTATGATTTTTCCATCATGAAAACATTAAATTATTGGAAGCCTAATTCACAACTGCAGACACAGTTGAAAAGGGAAATATTTTCTTTAGTTAAGAATCGGTATTATAAAGACAAATGATGTATAAGTCACACATTGACAATTCATCTTTTAGTAGATAGAAAATTGGGTTGACAGAATAGTAAAAGAAAATGTATCTCTAATATTGTGATACAATAAATACTATTAAGCATTTAATCCTGATCTGTGCTAGCAAAAAGTATTAAATAGCCTGGGTGAATTTTCCATAGGCTTTGTACTGCGTCTCACCAAGCATGCGACTCTGATGATAGCCTCACCCATCCTTCATTAGTACCTGGCAAACACCTTCTAATGGGCCTGGGGAGTTCCTGGCACCCGGCCCAAATTCAAAATTAACCTCTTACCCCCATATCTCCACCACATGGGCACCTCCCTTGGGCCAACATGAGGAACCCCCCTCCTCCTCGTCCAGACCAATTAGTAAGGCCCAGGTAGAAAATGCAAAGGAGGCAGACGACACGGGACAAGCCCAGCTGAGAGGAAAAGGGAACGTCGCTTCCCCTGGAAGAATTGCGCGACGCCCGATACGACGCGGTACGAGTAGGAGAGAGTCCTTTGCCCCTGTGCCATTAAAAAGATGACGGTTACCTATGTGCCACTAAAAAATTTTAGACATTTTTATGCCATCCACCGAACTTTGTTTTACCTGTATGCCATTCCGTCCATCTCCTATTAGAAAATAAGCTCTGATATATGGGACCCACGTATGAAAATGACTGGATTGCCCCTCTCATTTTCTTCTCTCCCGTGGGCAAACTCTCTCTCCTGACCTCTATTCCCCCGTGCGTCAAACCCTAGCCATCGCCGGGCCACCGCCGCCGCCGGCACGCGTGCGGCCACCTGTACGGCGACACGGCACCCAGGGCGGCACCTCTTCCCGATCGGCGACGCGGCGCCCAGGTCGGCGCCTCGTCCCGACCGGCGACTCGGTGCCCAGGCCGACGACCCAGCGCCCAGCCTAGTGGAAAAAACCGGACCTCGAGCCGGTTCGGTTTGCCTCAAAGACCGTCCATGCATGTGACCTGGTGTGAACCGGCTAAACCAGGCGGTTTTCACATGAAACCGGTGAACCGCTGAGGTATTAAACCGGCCGGTTCAAGCTAGTTGGGCCATCTGATGTATGGGCCAGCCAACTAACGTAAGGCACATCGTTTTATCAGGTGAAAAAAGACCGAAGGAAAGCAGGGTTGTTGTGGTATAGAGGAAATATATAATTTTGTTATTCTGTAAACCGCGGTTCAACCGGTAACCTAACGGTCCAACCATTGAACCAGTGAACCCAGGGCCCAGCAGGGTCAAAGACCGGTCCGGGTTTTTATACTATGGCGCCCAGCCCCCGTGCGGCGACGCGGCGGCCAGGCCGGCGCGCCCATGCGGCGACCCGGTGACCAGGCCGGCGCGCCTGTGCGGCCAGCCGGCGCCCAGGTCGACGCTCTTCCCCCGTGCAGCGAGCCCCCAATTTGTGCCGGCGCCCAGGTAGAAAAAAGATGATTAGTGGTTTGTCAACAATTTATGAACCAACAATTAGTGGTTGAGTAATTGTCTGATGTCACGATCACCCATTTTTTTGTGCCAATTCGCCTTGAAGTTTTACAGCAAGAAATGGTTCCCATTGCAATCCTATTTCACAAATGAATTGAATTAGAAATGGCAAATGCAAATTATTGTGTTCTACCGACATATACGAATTCAACTGTGATGCAGGGAATTGCAACCAGGGGATCTGCAATAAAAAATAATTCTAGTTGCTCCCCATGGGGTGGGTAACACATCTATACATGGCACTACACAGTAAAATGTGTTACTTCATACCAACTTTGTGTATACTTGTAGAGTAACTGTATTTGAGGCTTCAGGCTTCATCTTATATAACTAGCACAATTCATCTAATGAAAATCCTCTTGTTTTCTGCAGGTCCGGCAGATAACAATAACAATAAGGTACAACTCAATTCATTCACAGGTTTCTTCTCTGTTATGTTGGTATCCGTTATCTAATGAATGAACTGCTTTTTCTCTGTAGAACGATTATAAATGGGATATGCTACCTAGCAACATTTGTGTTTGGAATCAACTCAGTGGGATTAATACTGTATGCCCTCCAGCTCACTTTTGCTTCTATCATGGGCGATGACGATCCCAGCAGCTCTGCAGAGAAAATCAGTGAGCAGACCAACACAATGGCATCATCTAATAGCTCCACAAATTCAACAAATGATAGGCTGATAGCTTATCAACTAGCAGCGACAAGAGTAAAAACTCAACATGGTAGCTGGGATGGACAGAACAAACACACTAGCCGAATCTTGGAGTACATATAATCAAATAATCCTTGTGAGCATTTAGTTTTCTCGTCTTGAGCTGTAGTGTCTTTGTATAGTGCAAATTGTACCAATTGAATTGCAATTGCTTTTGTTGTAATTTAAGACATGTATGGTTTGGTGTGTGGACTTCTTATGTATGGACTATTTATGTGTGGACTTTTTATGTGTCTTAGTGTGGTGAACTACTACTTTAAATGTTGGTGATGTGAACTTGTTGCTATGGATGCAATGGTCATGCCCTTGTTTTTTCCATGTGATATGTACTTATTTGTTTGTATGCAATGGTCATGCACCTGCTTGAATGTTGATGATATAACCCAAGTAATTTAGTAGTAATGTCATGTATTTTTTTTTCTATTGTTTTCCCATATTTTTTTTCATTTATTCTGATAATTTACTGATTACTTTGGGCATTTTTCTGATTTTTTCTGAATTATCCTGATTTTCTGTGAATTTTTTGGATTTATTTACGAATTTTCCCTGTATTTTTTTAGAATTATCTGGATTTATTAACCAATTTTTCTGAATTTTCGTGATTTTTTTCTGGATTTTCTTGATTTTCTATGATTTTTTTTGGATTTATTTATGAATTGTCCTTTATTTTTTTACAATTATCTGGATTTATTAACCAATTTTTCTAAATTTTTGTGATTTTTTCTGATTTTTCTTGATTTTCTGTGAATTTTCTTGATTTACGAATTTTCCTGTATTTTTTAGAATTATCCGGATTTATTAGCGAATTTTCCTGAATTTTTGTGAATTTCTAGAAATTTTATAAATTAATTACGATTTTTCTTACTTATTTCCTGATTTAAAATTAATTCTATCATTTTCTGAATTATTTTCTGATTTTCCACATTTATTTACTGTTTTAAATTTATTTCTATTATTTACTTATTAACAAGGGCAAAATAGTCTTTTTACACCTCCATCTGACACCGTTAACTCTCTATCCATCCAAAATGGCACGTAGATAATAGAAAGTTTGGTGGATGGTATAGAGGTATCTAAATTTTTTTTAGTGTCACATAGGTAACCGTTATCTTCTTTTAATGACATAGGGGTAAAGGTGTCAGTAGGAGATCGATCGATCGTCTCAGCCGGCCTGTCTCTCTCCTCTCTTCGCTCTGTCTCTCCTCTCATCGCGTCGGCATCATCTCCCTCCTCCCTCGGCGAGTCGGTGTCCTTCCCTGCCTCCTCCTCGCTGATCGACACGATGCCGCCGCCCATGAAACCGATTGCTAGCTGATCGCCTGATCCCCACCCCAATTGATTTGAAGGTGAAACCCCATCAATTCCTCTTCCGGCCTCCCTTTGCCTTTTTTTTGTTTTTTTTTCAGTCCACCCTCTGTCTCTCCCTGATTAAGATAATTCTCACAGTTAATTGGGGATTAGGGGACGGGAGGACGGTGACATTGGCCGGTGGCTAAAGCAGGTGCACTGGGCTAAAGCTTGAGAGTTGAGACAACAAGGGAGATTAGGGGAATAGGGGATAGCGGTATGGTTTTTTTTTTCTCATCTTGATATTCACTGATCAATGATGTATCATATTAGGATGATTATTTAGTTATTTTACCATCTTAAAGCTGAAAAACATTATGATTTCCCTATACTGATTGTGGTACGTGAGTTCTAATTTTTCTATGCATTTTCTTGTTGAATATTGACATTAATTATAGAAATCATGTTTATAGCTATTGGTTATACAAGTATTAATTGCAATTTTAGTTTATAACCATACATGCATGCTATAGGAAAAAAAATGTTAGCCATCCCCTCATTTTTACCTCGCTCCGCCACTGCTGGCAACATCCAAAAAATTATGGTTGTAACCTTTCAAAAAAAAATATATGGTTGCAGCCGTATACATCAAGCGACTATTATAAACACTATACAGTGTATCAATCATGAGTATCTTTGTCTAAAAATCAACCATGAGTAACAGAAAACAATGGATCTGGCTCCTCTGCCTTTGCTTAGTAAAGTCACGGTGTGATTTTAGAGCATATCCACCGTTCAATTGCATCCAACGGTTGACTTTTATCAAGGGCTGCCACTTATATGAATAGTGATTGTTTATCATCTTCACGTACGTGAGGAACTGAGTATTAATGGACACGAGACAGTTGAACATGTAATTATTTTTCTTGGAAAAACATCAACTACGTACTATGTATTAGCAAAATATCATTCCGGCAGAGCAAGTTTACATGATCTGAAATTCTTTCTCAATCATATACCAATACCAATATTTAAATACTTTGAACAATTCTAAGTGATATTTTTCAATTTTAGTAATTATAATAACGATGTTTATACTCTAAATTTCTATTGCACGGAATAAATTGTGGATGCATAGACACACCTCATGCACACCCTGAGTATATGTCCTTCCATACGTGCTTAAGAGGTGAAGGAAAGTGATAAATCATGATCCCATTAGATTACTGTGCTCAAAACATAAACATAAGAGCATCTCTAGTGTTGTCTAAAATCGAACCATAAGCCAAAAAAACCGAACACAACACACTGTGATGGTTCGACTAGTATGTGTCTGTGATAAATCGGCAACAACACTTGATTCAGACTCAAAGAAGTAAAATAATGTTTCTGTTGTGCGATGTCAGCTTGTTTGTGTCCTTCTGTTGGTGGGAGAGAAGTCTGGACTGTACACCATGGGAGAGAATTTTTTTTAATGCACGTGGGTCACACAAAGTCGATGTTCACGCTGGGAGATGCCTCTGTTCGCTTATGGACCCACATATGAATCGATCCAACACTGCTGATGCTCTAATTGTTTATTTATTTTAAAGACTTGAAATTACTAACACAACGGCTGGGCATATAAAAAAATCTGAATTCATTTCTTGTTTTAATAATTATATGTTCTTAGGTGGTAAGCTCATGTAGTGTTCACATTAACCATTAACCATCACATTGGAATTAAGAAGAAAATTGTGAATAATCATCAAGAAGCAAGTGTGTTGAACGCTATCTGGCGGAATTAGGAGGCAAATTAGGATTAATTAGTGAGAAGCAAATACCCAGGGAATCTCCTCCGTTGGATGAGCATGGATGGTTGATATACTCTAAAGTCACACCGTGACTTTCTTTACTAGGTAAAGTTAGAGGAGCCATATCCGAAACGATGAACGGAGGATTGCCAGCTGCAGTGCTTTTCCTGCAGGCTGAAGAGAGAGCAGATGAGGTCAGCACAGAAAAATCCAATCCCATCTTCACCAGCGAAAGCAGAAACTTAGCCAGGAAGAATTGAAGCTCTAAACTAACCGACACCGCGCTCAAATAGTTGTGATGAATTGAAGCTCCGAACTAATCGACTCATTAGGCCGACACCGCCTCCAAGCCTGCCATCGCTCCGACATCGAGCTGATCCGCCGCCACCTCATGAATCCGGCCACGGCCGTTGCCACCAGCCATCACCTTGAGGTCGAGTTCATCCACCTCCAAATCCGCTGGCAACAGATGAGGAGCAATGATATGGTCGCCGTCGAGGGAGAGTTGCAGCACCTCCGCTCTTTGTGCCCTCTCGCCACCCCATCTTTTCCACTAGCGCCTCTCCACTGATGCCGCCGGTACATCCACATGAGGAGGAGGAGGAGGGAAGAGATGGAGAGGGGTTGAGGAGCAGGGAAACTCGAGAGGGCTCGGTGGGTGTGGGGAGCCGCCAGGGATGCGGGTGGCGACGACGCTGGCGACGAGGGCGACAACGGCGTGCGGCGTGCCGGCACCTACGCGACCGCCACCCGTGGGGGTGTTGGTGGAGGCAAGGAGTGGAAGGAAGGGGAGGACTGGATGGGTGTATAGAATAGATAAGGTCATCTTACAGAAGATACCCTGTAATTTCTATATTTATAGCGTTGTCTCTATCTGCAGATTTTTCTTTTTTTTTTTGTGTTGTTTTCCTAATAATTCGAGGACTTTGACAAAATAAAAACAGCACGCTGTCAGATGGTGCGAGGGTGTAACCAGTATTTCTACATAGACAAAGGGATCTTTGTGCGAATTCACACGAGGCGCAAAACAAAATTAGAAAAAAGGAGCTAACAGGCACCAATATCTACCTATTAGAAAAATGGCAACTGAAAGGTTGGTTGAAGTAGGACAGAGATTCATAAGTCCTAAACACACAACTTCTATACCTAGGAGGAACATCATGCAATGAGTTGTTATTTTACATGAGAATATTCATTAGTTACATAAAAAAAACTAAATGGGGTCGTTTTAAAGTTGATTTCGAAAAAACATATGATAAGATGAACTAATCTTGTTGTACAACAAACCTTATGAATGATATTGGAGGATATTTATTAATTGTGGGAAGTTGATTCAAATTTTGAAAAGATCTGAATTTTCAAATATTTTCAAACTTTGCCTCATAAAGACTACAATCCGAGAAGGCATGTAATCAGGAAAAAGAAAAAAGACAATCCCGCCACGCGTTTATAAACAGATCCCACTACTAAGGCACAAGACACAACGACACACTCTTCAAAATGACGCCTTCAACAAGGTAACGACACAAAACGCGCCACCGCCGCGTCGCTATTCACTTGCTGTGGCGGTGCCCTAGTCGCCATGACAAGAAGGAAGTTTGCCCCGCCGCCGCTGTCGCGGCCAGCTGGCTTTGCCGGCAGCCGCTTAGGTGGCGGTGAGGTGGAAGAAAGTGGAGGAGGGAGGCGGCGCGCTTGCCGGCTAGTTGCCGCCCGTGTCGCCCAGGGCGGGACGACGCGGGGGCCAACTAATCAAAATGTTATTCTCTCTCTTTTTATTAGAATGTATGATCTTTCCATCATGAAAGCATTGAATTCAAAGCCTAATTCAGAACTGCAGGCACAGTTAAAAAGGGAAAATATTTTCTTTAGTTAAGAATTGGTATTATAAAGACAAATGATGTATAAGTCACACATTGACAATTCATCTTTTAGTAGATGGAATTTTTTTTCTTTTTGAGGCATAGTAGATGGAAAATTGAGCTGAGAGAATATAGTAAAAGAAAATGTATCTCCAATTTTGTAATGCAATACTATTAAGCACTTAATCCTGATTTGTGCTAGCAGAAGGCATTAAATGGCCTGGGTGAATTTTCCATAGCCTTTGTGCTGCGCCTCGCCAAGCATGCGAACTGTGATGGTAGCCTCACACATCCTTCATCAGTACCTGGCAAGAACATCCAAAAAATTATGGTTGCAGCCGTATACATCAAGCGACTATTATAAACACTATACGTAAGTGTATCAACCATAATTAAGTATCTTTTTCTAAATATCAACCATGAGTAAGAGTAACAGGAAACGATGAACGGAGGATTGCCAGCTGCAGTGCATTTCCTGCAGACTGAACAAAGAGCATACGAGGTCAGCACAGAAAAATCCAATCCCATCTTCACCAGCGAATATGCAGGAACTTAGCCGGGAGGAATTGAAGCTCTGAACTAATCGACTCATTAGGCCGGCACCACCTCCAATGCGTGAATCTCCGGATCCGGGCCTCCTGGAGCTCGGTCACCGGGGATTGGGTCCGTGCACTAGGAAACCGGTGACCACGCCCTTCCCCGCGCACCTGCTGCCATGTCCATGCAGACACCGGCAGGTCTCCAAGCCTGCCATCGCTCCGACGTCGAGCTTCGCCGCCACCCAATGAATTTGGCCGCGGTCGTTGCCACCACCAGCCATCACCCTGAGGTCGAGTCCTCCACCTCCAAATCCGCCGGCAACAGATGCGGAGCAAGGACATGGTCGCCGTCGAGGGTGAGATGCAGCACCTCCTTGTGCCTTCTCGCCACCCCATCTTTTCCACCAGCGCCTCTCTACCCTGGTACATCCACAGGAGTAGGAGGAAAGAGATGGAGAGGGGTTAAGGAGCAGGGAGACTCGAGAGGGCTTGGTGGGTGTGGGGAGCCGCTGGGGATGCGGACGGCGACGACGGGGGCGACAACAGCGTGCGGCATGCCGGCACCTGCGCGACCGACACCTGTGGGGGCGTCGGTGGAGGCAAGGAGTCCACGGATTTTTCTTTTCTTTGCGTTGTATTTCTAATAAATTCGAGGACTTTGAAAAAATAAAAATAGCATGCTATCAGATGGTGCGAGGATGTACCCGATATTTCTGCATAGACAAAGGGATCTTTATGCAAATTCATACGAGACACGAAACAAAATTAGAAAAAAGAACATAAAAGGAATGCTAACAGGCACACCAAGTAGACTTCTATACCTAGGAGGAGCATCATGGAATGAGTTGTTATTTTACATGAGAATATTCATTAGTTACATAAAAAACTAAATGGGGTCATTTTAAAATAGATTTCGGAAAAAACATATGATACGATAAGGCGAACTAGTCTTGTTGTACAACAAACCTTATGAATGATATTGGCAGTTATTTATTAATTGTGGGAAGTTGATTCAAATTTTGAAAAGATCTGAATTTTCAAATATTTTCAAACTTTGCCTCAAATTTTGAAAATATCAACTCAAAATTCAAAAACTTTCAAATCAAAATATGAAATCTCTAAAATTCAAAATATTCAGCTTGAAACAAACAGGGCATCGTGATAGTTAGGAACGTGTAACTGAAATCGCGTGAAAATATCCGTAAAAAATGACGTGAAAATGCATCGGGGTCCACTTGTGGCACAACAGGCGATTATGGTCTGTGGGGAAGTGGGCTGTGGCTTGTGCTAGTTAGCGATGTCGCGTATTTGTACATAAGCACATTAGTCTTTTTTAGACTAACCCTAAAAAGGGCAGAAAAAAAAGAAAGGGAAAAAAAGTTTAGAGGCTAACAAGTGGGTCCGAGTAACATTTGAGCGTGTAAATTTAAGAGAGAATTTAGAAACTGGCTTTTTGAGAAAGTAACAAATAGTTAATTCTTCCATTTTGCATGGCGGAATGGAGGGAGTAGGCCCAATAAGCCTACTCATTTAAGTCCCGGACCGACCCGACCAAGGGCCTACAATGGGCTGGGATGGCTAAACGGCCATCTAGGATTATCTTGGGCCGCAGATTCATGTAATGAGCCATCAGGCAGCTGTAATAAGAAATGGGCCTTTGGTGGGCCTCAGCACATCACCAGTCCTACTAACTTTGCCCTAGTCGACACCGACCATCTTCCCCTTCCTTCCCCCTCGGCCCTTCCTTTCTCCTTCTCCTCCTTCTCCCGCCGGCGCCGCCCTCGCCCCCATCTCCCACTTCACCCCGGCGCGGCGCCGCCGTCCTGCTCCCTTCCGCCGCATCCTCTCCGGCGAGGTGAGCTCCCGTGCCACATCCCCTCTCTCCTCGATGTGGAACAAGCTTTTATCTTTGCCTCGACGTTTATAATTAGTAGTACTAATAGCAGTTTTCGGTTTGTTTCCACAGTAAAGTTTCAGTTTGCAGCAAGCAACAGGAAGGAGGAGGAGCGCGCGCGCGGCGGCGGCGGCATCGAAGATGAGCGACGACGTGATATGGCACTGCATCCGCCACAACCACTGCAGCTTCATGACCAAGTATGTCGGCCATCTTCTGAATTTCTGTTGCTGCTGTTGCTGTGCTGTGCTGGGGCGTGCTGTGGGTGTAGTTTCTGACGATAAAGCAAATCGATTGGTGATGTTTTGGTTTTGGTTTTTGCGCAGGATCACGACGGGGATATTCTGCCGGAACCCCTACAACGCAACGGGCATATGCAACCGGAGCTCCTGCCCTCTTGCCAACAGCCGCTACGCCACCATCCGGGACCATGACGGTGAATAGTCGACACACCTTCCTCCATTTCAGGGAGAAATTTCCTTTTTATTAGTGGATGATGCATTGCCCTTTGTGACAATCCCTCTAGGAAATGTTGTGTTACATTTACAGTTGCTATGAGGAGATGACTGGTCTTAATTTGAGGGGAATTATTTGTTCATTAGTCATGACTCTTATCTGGCAGCAAAATTGCCCTTTGTTGTCCTCTAGGAAATGTTGTGTTACATTTACATTTACAGCAGCTTATTCGTTCATTAGTTTAAAAGTGATGAATTCTACAGTACTGCAGAAAAAATTTCTTTCATTAGTGAATTGCTGCATCATGTGGTGCTGTCTGGATGAAACAACATAGGGCTTTCTAAATCCTTCGCTCAATAGTCAGATTGCAGTCTAATCTTTAGTTGACTAAAGCATACTTTCCAATTTCTTCCCAAATAGAATTGTTTTCAGCGCCTTCTTTTTGGTTACATTCTGTTTCTCTGGCTTTGCAGGTATTTTCTACCTATACATGAAAACTGCTGAAAGAGCGCATCTTCCAAACAAATTGTGGGAGAGGGTCAAACTACCCAGGAATTATGAGAAAGCAATGGAAGTCATCAACAAACATCTTGTATGCATTTTGAGCTTTGTCATTCCATCTGGATGTAAACTTTGTTGAGTCTAATAGCTTGTCTCCTTTTTAATTTATATAGGAATTTTGGCCCAAGTTACTGGTGCACAAGATTAAGCAGCGCTTGACAAAAATGACTCAGTATCGTATAAGAATGAGGAAGCTTCAACTGAAAGTGAGGTAGGCTATTCGGTTTATTTCCGGAGTGTTCATTATGACTTTTCTCCTTGCGTCATTTGATAGTAGGAATTGTGGTATACTGTTTTAAACTTTTAATATTACACCATATCGTTGAAAGATAACACAGTAATTATTATGTGCACTTCTATGTGGGTATTGTTCCATTCACTTTCTTACGATTTTCTTTAAAGGGAGTAATTCAAAGACTTATTTGCTCAAATTTTGTTCGAGCCAAGGACCTAGTACTAAGCTCTGCTATAATAGGGGGGAGCTTGCAAATTACCCTATAATAATCTTAAGCTGAACACAATAATACTCGTCACATCAGAATTCTGAATTTGTCTGGTGCAAAACCTGGGACAATTGTTGTGAGATACATGCCATGTATCATTATGTGGTTTTTTCTGAAGTACTTACCTGTTAACATTTTTTATTTGGAAAAAGCAGTACTACATCCGTTCTTTTTTACTTTTTTTTTCAAGTTCTCTGTCTTTAATTTGCAACTTTGACCGATACTTTTTATACTTTTGCATTAAATATGCTTTATACTAATGAAAAATCTAATTAATTAATTTTCATAAAACGAATTTGATTAGTAGTTTTAAGCATATTAGTAATCAAACTTTACATAGACTGATGGCATGGGTTTTAGATCGTCGTGTAAAAAGGAACGTACTACTATATAATAACATATTTCTGTATGTTGAAATCTTTATTCGTTTAAAGGTTATTTTTTGTGTTCTTTATGGTTTTGCTTGATTAGTTTAGACATTCTATGTGTTTCACGCTGCTGCAACCAGCGCTTTGTAAAATTACTGAGAGATCCAAATTGTGTAATATGATTTAAGAATAAGAACTGGCAAATGTTTGGCTATATTTAGTTGTAATTAGATAATGCACTTTTCATTGACTTGTTCAGTGGCCTTATGATTATACTAGATTGTGATACACCTGTATGTGCACTTTTGTTCACATTGTAACAGAAACCTTTTAGAACTATTGGGATTCCTGTACATGCACTGATTAAGTATCTACTTTGGTGGATGATATAGTAGAACAGTTTCAGTATAATTTGATTTGTGTTGTTGATGCAAACTCTTTTTCTGGACTTCATCTATTGACTTATCTGATGCAATTAAAATGTTATAATCATATTCATCTCGCCTTGTCAGAGAGAAGGTGATGACAATGCCCAGGAAGGAGACTCAGCGCCATATCAGAAGGATGGATAAAGCTGAAAAGGCCGCTCAATTAGAAAAGGTTATTATTTTTGTTGTTATTCATATCTTTCATATTTTGCCTTATTTAACATGTACTTGTTGTCATGCAGAATATTGAAAGTGAATTGAAGGAACGGCTGAAGAAAGGTGTCTATGGTGACATCTATAACTATCCCTTCAACCAGTTTGAGAATATTCTTGAAATGGAAAAGGATGATAAAGCTCCTGTTGAGGAAGAGGAAGAGGTAAGCATAGTTACTGGACACAGACTTGCTCATCTCACTTTTCATGAACTAATCCATGTGATTGTGGATTCACTTGTCAATACAGGAAGAGGTTGAGTATGTTGAAGGTGATGAGATGGATGACATGGAAGATATCGAAGACTTTGAAGTGTCTGATGGTGATGATGGTAATGACTTCCCTTTGTTTTGATTTAACTTTATCATATATCAGAGAACCATAATGATGTTGGATTTTTATTAGACAAAAAGGTTAATAGCCTGTGACTTCTAATTTAGCCTTCACTAAGAGAAATCTAAATTTATTGCAGGTGGCACGGATGAAGATGATCTTTTGGATGAACCAGTAGCAAAGAAACCCAAAGGGTCAGGTTCTGACATGAGATCAAATATAGGGAAAAAATCCAAAAAGCTTATCACTGAGGTAAAGCAACCGTCACAATCTTAATATTCTTTCTCGAGGACATGGTACTTTTATTCACCTACATTACACCTACTTCTCTTATTGATAATAGCATCAACCCTTGAAATTGTGTTATTATTCCTTATTGTTAGTATGATAAAACTAGTTGTGCTTTATTTACACTCTTTTTCATTATACAGAACATGAATCTGATGCATAACAGTTACCTTTTTTCGGGATTAATCTTTGTTTTCTTGTAGTTTAATCTTTGTTTTCTTGTAGCACAATACCTTGCTCGGTGTAATTTATTTATTTCCTTTATGTAACCAGGTGGAACGAGATGACGACACAGGTATCAGGCGAAGGACGAGAATGTGAGTTGGGCGAGCACTGGCTTCGATTACTTTGCCATAGGTGCTGTCATTTTTGTTGTATCGGAAATTGCATAGACTTAATTGCTGAGAAATCAAGATGAGTTAACATTATGTGTGTTGTCAAACTATTAGTTTAGTGTTCTAATTACGAAAGTGTCTACATTATTTATTACGCACCAAGCATTTTACAGTGGGAATGTTCAGACCAATTGGGCTTTATAACCCAGTTGAGCTGGCCTGAAGCAGTTGCTTAGGGTGTGTTTAGTTGTTTCTGGCATCTCCTCAGCCTTAGACGGACAAGCCATCCATCCAACCTGGCCCTTTGGCAAGCTGACCAATAAAGGAAAAGGCCTGTTAACAGGCCTCTTGAAAACCTGGTTGACGCAAAAACATGGTCAAGCAGCTCGAAAATAGTTGGTTCCTCTTTTAGTCTTATGACAAAGAATAAGATAAGGAGGCAAAACGCACATATACAAGGGGGTAAGTCTATGTTATAATCCTCAACAGGTTGGTCTAAAAATATCCCGCTACGAAATGAATATTTTACAAAATCAATTATCAAAACTGGGCAAAATATCCTAGAACAGCAATACAACCTGATTTTTATGGTGATTTCTTTTAGTTTAATGTCTAAATATATGTTTTTAGTTTAACATTTTACATCAAACTATTTTTGCATCTCTTTCTGATCTGATATCACATGAGTAAAAAAAATTAAGATCAAGATAAAAAAAAAATTAAGATCATCAAAATCACCAATGAATTTGGATTGTATTTTGTCTAGTTTTGATAATTAAAGGGCGTGAAATATCTAGTTTTGTAGTTGATGGGTCATTTTTAAACCAACCTAACTTGTAATACGGACTTATCCTTGTATAATACAGTTGATGCTTTCCTCTATTTTAATGCATTAAGGACTAGCGGAGACCATATCATATATAATCGTCACCATTTAACCTGACTGTAAATGTATAAACGCAACGTCCACTCACCTATGTGAGCTTACAAAATTAATCTTGTATTTTTGCAATAATGTTTCATCAAACGCTTTGATTTGCGAGTGTTTGCTGGAATCGGGAATGATAATTCTATAGCAACATTCCGAGGAGGCATACAGAAAGGACCATTTACATGTTCCAAGCATGATGCCAGTGGCTCAAACAATGAGCCTTCATCAGAGCTAGAGATTTATTCTTCCCCCAAAGACAAGTATCTGAACGTCCCACCTTTTTCCTGGTGCTTGTTGACGCCACGCAAAGAATCAATAGCAGGATAGATTGAGAAATACAAACAAAATTAGTATCTATTTCAAAACAAATATATAGTCAACAGCTTTTTAATAGATAAGAGCATGGCCCATCCACTTAAATGACAAAAATGTGGTGTCAGCAATGATATTCACAAACAATACAACTCTAAAAAGCATGTCAACGATTTCCCCAATGTGGGTGACCAAGTCATGGACATTTTTACCGTCAAAAAGAAACTTCTGACTTGGGACAGATTGTAAAGGTAATCCTGCAGATCTCTACACATGGTCAGAATTATGCTATCAGAAGCAACTTTAATAAGGAATGTCAGCTTAGGGTTAGAAATCGACATTCTAATTCCCTTCACTTTGAATTCTGCACATATCATTTACCGACTCTAAATGAGCATATACTAGCCTGATATCTGGGACCTCTTCAATGCCTTCAGTGGGCTGAGGGAAAAAGTAAGTTAGACTTCCACCAGATCTCAAGATGATAAAAGTATGGGTAGAAATTTACCTGCAGATACTCTAGGAGGCACCATAATAGGTAGTTGATGATCATAACAAGGCAAAATAGTTTGCCTGCCCAAGCTCCACATGTGAGGTATCTAACCATTGCAGAAGCATCAGATGGATTAGTTTGTCATTTATGTTTTATACCAGTGCATAAAAATTGTCAACATAAATAGCTTAACGATTAAACAGAAAAAAAGGTAAAACAAGTTATTTGTAGACTTGTCAACAGTAATGTTGAAAACCTGATATTTCTTGTCTCTTAATTCACGATATCTTTTGGAAAGATAGGTTTAATGCACACATACCGCGGAAGGCGTTCTAGCAAGTCTGTTTTAGATGACTGCATTGCACGATCATACACAATCTCTGTTCTTTTTGCCACGTCATCCCAACTATAGAGCTTTTTCATCTACATACATATAAGAAACAACTGAATCAATACAAATAAATTTGCACATCATTTTTCAATAATAAAGGGAAATGTAATGCACAGTGCCAACATATGAAAGCAGAAGCACAAGTTCATTTAAGGTGTCATGAGTTGAAACTCGCCCGAAGATGCATAACTTGGGGATCTATGCCAGGAAGCATATCGATAGCTTTCTTGACAGCCCGTACCATATCTTCAGGTGCTGGTTGTGCAAGCACTATCATATCATCTGGTAGAACCTGAAAAAGGAAAGAATTATTAGGCAGGAACTCCAATCTGGCTAATTGACTACAGTTCAGAGTTTTTCTAAAAAAGAGAAATGTATAATCAGGTAGCACATACCTCTGGAACACCACCAACTCTAGTACTTACTGTCAACAATCCACAACTTGCTGCTTCCAAAATGGCTATGCAAAAGGCCTCTGTAAGTGAACTAAAATGCCAAAGATTAAATTTCAGAGTTACTGTGTGGCATCCATATAAATGTTGCTCTAGCTACCGATGAAATATTATGTTACTGGTCTTTCCATATGTTAGGGTCTCGCTAACAATAAATATTGTGAAATATTACATTAGATTTGAAAGGATAGACAGAAAGCAGTCTTAGGAGTATCGATAATCCCCGATGAATCAGAGTAATTAACAAAATAAAAATTGTCAATACAGAGCAATGAAAATTTGGAAAAGCTACCTGTTCAAAAATATATGACCAGATATCAGAACAGATCGTACTTGAGCATGAGGTACAGCTCCTAACATCTCAACTCTATCTTGAAGGGAAAACTTCTCCCTCATCTCTTCAAGTCGCACACGTTTTGGACCATCACCTCCAACAATAAAGCGCACCTGACAATACGTAGAGTTGCTTATATGACCAAATACACCCATATTTACTAAATCCAAAACAACTTAGGCATTAAAAGAGTGAGAAAGGAATGATCCAATACAACGCAGGTTCGACTATGGTCTATTGCCATGCATATTGTTTTATGACTAAGCAAAAAAGGACAATAATGATCAAGAAGGCTAATGTTGATATAATGTAAATGAATGATTCTATCATACCCATATTTCACCCTTTTTATCTTATGCATGACTCCAGAGAGTTGTATGGGTTATGACTCACCTTAGGAAATAGACGGCATACTTCTGGAATCACTTCGACAAGAAGGTCTGCACCCTTTCGATATACTAATCTACTTATGACAACAATAACAATCTCATCACAGCTTAAACGCTCAGGAGAGGGAGTAAACATTGCCGTATCTACTGCATTAGGGACCATGAAAACCTTCTGTGGAGATATCCCTGATCTCAAGACAGTGTTCTCTTTGCTTGTGTGAGAGACACATATGGCCTGATCAAAATCTGCAAGAGTAAACTGCAGCACCTTATTCATGTGAATGCTTCCAGCATCAGCAAAACCATAAAGCGAGTGATCTGTGAAGACAACTTTGTACCCCATCGTCCTAGCATGCATCAATGCCTCATGGCACAATGTTGAAAAGGCCTGATGTCCATGAACCACAGAGATCTTCTCACGAATAAGAATGGTCCTCACAATCGGAAATGTCAAGAATAATGTAGGCAATGTATTCTGCATCAGGAAGGGCTTCCATGGCACATAATAAACCTTCAAGCCACCTGTAACATATCGTACTCCAGATCGACTCCCATATGCATGCGTCATGACAACGACCTGGGAATCAAACAAAAAATCTGTTGAAACTTCCCCCCAATAAAACTAGAAGCATTAATGTAGTTGGCTGCATAGCTCTTGGCTCTTGCCATCATTTAACAACTAGGTGTAAAATATAAACCAAACATCCTCGAATCTTTGTTGACAACAACTCAACATAGGAGCGAAATACTAAATCCAATATTAATGCTGAATATAACGAGTGATAACAACTCAATAGATGCAGAATCAAAAGCATGTTCATCAGGTAATTTATTCCAGCATGCCAAAATCATGCATGAAAAGAACAAGGCAGTAAACAAACAGATGGTTGAGGAAATTAGGACCTTATGGCCAAGCTTAAGGAGACACTGTGACAGATAATAGATGTGGCTCTCTACGCCGCCAAAGTTGGGAAAGAAGAAGTCTGACACCATCAAAATCCTGTGCCTTTTCCCATCCCCGTCCATTTATAACTGTGCCTGAAATCTGAGATCAAAGAAAAAGAAATCAACAGGTTTCGCAAACGAAATTCGACGGAAGATTGGGCATATTCTTACAAACCCCATAACCTCCCGATCTGCTCACCGGAAAGGGAATAAGGGGAAGTACACCAGAGGGAGGTCAGAGGGCGACGATGCTTGGCGGGCGGCCGGATCCCGCCGCCGGAGATGACGAAGATGAGAAAAATGGAGGAGGAAGGGAGGACAACGGCGGGTGCTCGGGGCCAGGTGTGTGAGGCGGCGGCCGGCGGCGCCAGTAGTACTTCGTAGAGAGAGAGAGGGAGAGACAGATGAGAGAGAGAGAGAGACAGAGCAGAGGAGACAGACTCGAATCGTGAAATTTGAATGGCAAAATGTTGTGACATTCTAGGCCACGTGAGTTAATGACAGATAGGTCGGAATGACATATCTCTAATTCATTAAAATTATAATAGCATGGTCTTGTCTTTGTCTTTGCTAAACGGCATTAAAAGTTTATAGTAATTTATTATAGAATACTAATGTCATTATAATCATATTGTTTTATTAAAAGTACTGATAGACTGCATGGGATGTCTGATTGTTTTTTACTCTATTTTTTATCATACTATTGTTTTTTACTCTATTTTTTATCATACTTTTGTTACATATCGATGCCATGGATACTTTCATTGCCAATGCTTGTTATCTTCTCTCAAGATGTCAATCATGTTCCGTCCTTATGTCAAACTAGAGTGTGATAAGTATGACTAACATGAAGACGATATTACGGGGAAAAAGTTAATCCCTTGATTGATGATAAAAGGCCATCGAGTTACAATAAACTTTTAATGTCTTATACCAAAGATAATAATAAGTGTCCTATAGCAAATTTTATGAATTGAAATGTAGCATTATACATGATTTTCCTTTTATTTTTAGAAACGGGTAGTCTGAAATTTTATTTTTCAGATCTGAATCTTTTAGTAGGCATGTCAGTATAGTCGTGTCAAATGCTGGACATGAAAATACTATTCAACTTAACTTCCACTGGACTGGCTAAACACTAGAATTATGTTAAGAAGGAAGAACTTTGGAAGACCCTCTTATTCGTGTGAATTATGTAACTTATCAACGGAAGAGATCTTGCAACATCTCTTCTTCACCTATCCTTTCGCACAATCAGCATGTGATGCTCTATGCCCATCAAGGCAGCACAATATGTCAAGAAGCTATTGCAGATTTCAAAACAAAAGCTTCAAGTGCCTTTCTATATGGAGATCATTATTGCGATGACCTAGAGTATTTGGATTACAAAATACAACAAAATATTTACGAACATTCTACCCCTTCTATTTATGTGTCAATCAATCTTAAAAAAAGAATTTGTCTTGGTTATAAAAACGAAACTTTCTCTATCAAATGCTGTACGCCCATCGTTCATGCATTTTTCTTCCCTTTCAGTTTTTGGACATCAACTAATTTTTATAACGCTCCAAATACCCCTATTTGTGCTGATGTTTTTCGTGGTTTAGGCGTGGATGATGATAACCTATTGGAGTTGAGCTTTGAAGAGGATGACGGGCACAGGTGCCATTTGTCGTTTGTGCAGATTAGCCTCTAAGCAAATAAAGACGTATCTAAGGTATTTTGGGCATTTTGAAAGAAACTAGAGTAGAAAATTGCTGATGGAGAAAATAATAAAGGTATAATGGCATATTGTAGAACTCATCTTCATCAATGGCAGTTTGAAAATGAAGAGCTGCCAATGGCAGATTATGATTTTTTCCCCAAAGGTGATCATTACAATTCAAAAATATGAGATAAATAAAATCGTAACTGTTTCAAGTTCGTTCGTGACACAAATACTAATTACCCATTTGATACCATGATCAAGTTTTGCACCACCCTAAACTGATTCATTGACCCTTATACATTGTGCATACATCATAGCATCTAAAAAAACAGGTTTACATAGCTATGTTTATATAAATCTTACAAGGTATTTTTCAGTTTTAACGAAATAATGAAAGGTGTACTAGTTCGGTGTTCTTAGCACTACAACACGGCATATTGGCTAATCAGCTCTAGAAAAATTGCTATGAACTTTAAATATACAGAGTTATCAAATTATATGTAAACTTTAGCAGTAGTATGGAATAAAAGTGAACACGAAAAGGCAAAACACCCGATTTTTTTCCTTTGTGCACCAACAAACAGTCCCAATAAGTATTAGAAATCATCTTCAGCAGCACTCGCAGCACTTAAATCCACACTGAGATCAACCATCTGGAAATGGCATGTGTATTAGAATAATCAACTAGGCAATCACTAGCAAGACGACTCTTGCTTATTCAAGAAAAAAATCACTAGAAAGACGATAAAATGGCATCCGTATTAGAATAAGCAACTAGGCCATGTAAAACATCTAGATAAAGGAAATGTAAAACATTAATTAAAAATACAAGTGTTTTCTATGTTGATACCAGACCATGAAAAATGCAATCAGTTCAATTTATCATCACTTAGAAATCATGGAAATACAGGTTACTAATTCCTGCAGTCCATATACAATGCTATGAGTTATATACTGATAATACTACATAGTTACCCAAGTAGCTGCCTATAAATTAGTTTATCTCTAGAATTAAGAGCCATTTTTCTTCTCATGATCGAATATATGGATTATAGTTTACACATGGACAATAAGATTACAATAGCAACAGCGCAAATATGCAAATATGGTTGG
>CM002485.1:7648786-7760466 GCA_000325765.3 Leersia perrieri
CCCCCCCCCCCACCCCCAATAATCTTGATGAAATAGCTCTCTTCGGCCGGCCCGGCGCCAAATATGGTTAATTCAATTCAGAAGGCTGATGTCATACTCTAGGGCAGCCACTAAATTTAGCAGAAGATAATGTACCTTTTCGGTGATCTTTGTATAGAGGGAAAGAACATCCATCACAGTGGACTCAAAGTGTGTTGTGGCATCATAACTCTGAAAAACAAATCGAATTTAATGTTTCTTTCAAAATGCATTTTTTGGTTATATCTGAAACCTACACGTTTGATATTTCTGCCATGACTTACCGTTGAGATGAAACAATTATCTGAAGATGGGTTATTAGCAGGTTCAAATCTGTCGTATGTATCAATAAATAACTCATCCACTGGCCCAAGAAGGTCAATCCCTGGTTTCAATTCCGCCTCTGGATTTTCACTCTCTGCTTGTGCTGACACGAATGCGATGAACTTCCCTTTTGATGCAACATTGTGAGAGTAGGAACAACAGAAAACATACCTGGTATGCACCAGTGGACATTCATTTGTTATAATCAAAGAAATGACAAGTCGACCAAGAATAGTCTGTAAGTGTAACTGCTATTACGAATAAAAACGGGATATGATATATGGAATACTTGCATGTCTGATTTGCGACCAAGTTGCTTTTGTGGTATTATGATCTGTACTGAGTGAGAATCTGCAGTATTGGGGATTGGATGGCTCATGATAGCAATTGCCCGATAAACTTTTCCAACTTTTCTAACCTGGTAAGTCAGCAGACAATTCTCATCAATTCCAACATTTTCTCAAATATTTTTTTTTAAAAAAACCTCTATATTCTCTGATCCAAAATATTAAGTTGCATTTGACTTGTGAATAGGAACTAATAAATTAGCTAATAGCGTTGATACCCTTCATTTTTACTCAGAGTGCAAAGATAAGTCATTTATTCATGAGAAGAGTAACATTTGTATGGATACGAAAAAAGTGAAAAACGTACAGAAGTACTTTAATGTCCTAGGATGGCTAATATTAAGAGAAGAGATGAGGAGGCTAACATGAGAGATACAAAATTACATCATAGTTCTGTTTCATTCTGAAAAAGTGATAAATAAATTTTAATGCAACAAATTAAAAGATAAATTTTATCAGACATAGTAGGTCTCCTCCAAACAATCTTAAAGAAAAGTAATGGTATAATTAACTAATTTGGAAGGTAAACACCGAGACAATAGTCCTTTTGAGTTCATCTATTTGTTTGTATAAAAGAAAAAAGTGCGTGTTTTACCTTGTCAGGTATGTATGATGGATCACAGACAACCTTCTTGCATTTTGCAGTTTCCCCTTCTGATGTAACACCACAAACTTTTCCTTCATCGTCAAATTCTACCTGAATATGTCCACATATAATTGGTTAGAAAATCACATGTTTACCACTGAAATGGATTTAACCCTACAGCTGCATAAAAACTAATGTAGTACTTCTCTTCGGATTTAAATGAACAATTATTAAATTGTCATGCTACAATTCGTTAGAACAAGCATACATTTCATGCCACAATCCAGATACACACCATGCATATAACTGGTGTAATCAAATAGAACAGTGGAACTATCGAAGCCTGCATTATGTTAACATAATAATTTTCTTTTGAGCTCTGGCAGTTTGATCTATTATTCCTTTTTAAAAGAATAATCATAATATTCAAAAAAAAATGTGCTTGCTTTTGCACCTTAAAATGCTAACACTTTGATTTCCATTGTAATCACCATGCTGAAATCACCAAAGAAATTATTTGGGAGATTCAAAACATTTCAACTCATCATAATAACACAAGTTATACCTTGCATTCTGGCTTATTCAACATGTATGTGCCACCATAGACAGCGCTAAGCCTAGCAAATCCCTGGATCAAAGAAAAATAAATTATAAAATCAATCATGTAAAATCTTTGTAATTGCTGGAATCGATGGAAGAGTTAAAGTATTGACCTGTGGCAGCTCTCCTAAGCCATACAAGGGATAAATATAGGGTGATCCTCCTTGAAAACGAGCCACTGATTCTGCATAAAGCTGCAATAATTGAAAGTAATGTTAGGTAAAAGGCAGTATTCGAGTAGAAATGGAACGACCTGATAACCATAATGTAAACTTAGATGTCTAATCAGTTGGCCTACAGCTGAAATTGCATCGAAGGGCAAATACAAAAATAAAAATCATTTAGGGTAAAAACTTGTGTTTTTTTTCTTATTCACAGTTTAAAATCCAACTCTATAAAATAAACTATGTTCTGTTCAGAACTGCAGTTAACCCAGCTTGATGTTCTACGTTATTTATATGTGTGTTTTTCTTATTCATAGTTAAAATCCAATGCTAGAAAATAAATTATGCTTTTAAAAAAACCAAAATCAACTCAGAAATAAGTTTCAAAATTCAAGTTCTAGCTGTGGCTGATAAGCTGACAGCAAGATGATAAGCTATTCTGTTCTAAACCCAGCGTGATGTGTTATTAGGTCTGATAGATGAATTTCATCAGACTGTCATAACTAAGTTTGATCTGAGCTTAATTTCTAGTATTTAGAAGTTGAAAAACTAGAAAGATTATTTCGCCAGGTAAAACTAGAAAGACTTGCCTTCATCCGCTTCACCGTGTCAACTGCAGGTTCTGCTAGGTAGTTATCCTCTTTATGAAGAGCCACTGCATGGCCAATAAAGTCTATTGTATTATCATCCAAACCATATTTTCTGGAAAAAGAAATGGTAGCAGAGAAGTCTCAATAAATTGAATCATTAAGAAGCACTATAACTTTAGATTCTTAAAACTAGTATGTTAGACGAATGTATCAAAAAATCTGTGAAACATAAGAACAGAAAATTGGACTGCATGAATAAGTTTGATGTGCCAATTCAGAGCTCATGAATAAAATTCACCTAGTTATTATGATTATCTCTAAAAGAATTGAAGGAGTGTATCGAATAAGGATGGCTTTGTGATTATAAAACATCTGCAAGTGTGCAACTGACATAATCTTTTTTATATATATTTCGATGAAGGGGGCTTACGCAGGATCCTTGAGGATGGACATTATGAAAATGTACTGATATTGATGTATCTGTTTGTGTTGACCTTGATTCCATTAGCTCCCTAACGGAATACTATTGTACTTTTTGCAGCTTCGTTCGCTCTTCAAACGATGTTGAGTTTGTTCTTGGAACTTCAAAATGGTGATCTTTTTCAGAATTTTTCATAACTTTTTATAAATAGGTTTCCAAGTTTCCACCTAAGATGTGGTTTTCACCATATATTTTCCCTCGTTGAACAGATGATACAAACAAAGCAGTTACGACTCCTCATTGATTATTTTTTCTTTTTTTTAAAGGACCATCGTTGATTCTAAGGTACGTATAAACATATAAAATCATACAATGCCCATGGAAGATACAAACAAAGCAATTATTTCCCCATTTAGGTGGTATGTTTTTGTAAATGGAAATGCACACGGAAGATAACCAAGCAGCAACCATGTGGGATCCAAATATAAATTTCACAAACAAATTAAATTAGGTAATTATTCTCTGTGAGACAAAAAAAGAAGGATAGAAAAGCAGCAGTAAAAATGGAGAGGATACTCACGAGATAAGTTCCTTTGTGGTCATTTTCGTAAGGTCATATCCCTTATGGGTACTTGGGTCGTTTTCCTTGTAATCCTGGACATAGAGGAAGAATTTCCCTGCTCTGCGCTTCTCGAACAATCCCATCAATGGAGACTTGAGAGCTTCCATATCAGTAGAGGGAACCTTGTGGATCTGTGATCCAAATAGCATGTATACAATTGTGTCATATGACATGTGCCAACTGCATTATGGAGTCTGCGCTCATTAGGATGTGAATCCAACCTTTCCCTTATTGAAGACATAGCTTCCATCGACAGCTTTGAATGATAAGTACTTGGTAACTCCAGTGTGAATAAGTACACGGACCAAAGCACCATTTGCCATCATAAACTAGTGAGAATAACGTTTCATTCTATATCAGTATTTAGAAAGGAGGTAGCATCAAATTAATCATTACACAATTCTAAAGTGAATATCATATGAAAAGAATATTTAACTGTGCAAAAGTAAAAAAAAAGGAAAAAAAAACTCTGTCCAAGTTCTTGTGCATATCCAATTTTCTTTTTTGTGTACGTACGTGACCATAATCAAGTAAAGCGTTACATTTCTCTTGGTGTATCCAGAGCTAAGAATTGGAGCTAAGACTGACCTTTGGAACCATATCTACATTGTAGTCTCTGCTGGCCCCTATATGCGCTGGGGGTGTCTCGTCACCCTTGAACCTTTTCCACAGCTGGAACAAACAATTTCTTTATCAGATAATTCAATTTGATAGGCAACCGTACAAAAGAAATCGAAAGTAACATTGTTGAAGAAATTGCCGCACGTCCAAAAAAAAATGACAGGCAGATTACATAAATTTTGGGCACGGAGAGTGAAGTTTAGTCACCTGATTCAGGTTCAGTGATGTGGAGTCTCCACCGTAGTAATCATTCCTGTCCATGTGTAGCACCTATTGACACACAAAATAGGGAAAAAAATCAGCAATCCCCTAATGAGGATAAATTTTTTCCCTGGTAAAATTAACGCAAATTCGAGATCCCTCGCAGAGAAACACAAAAACGGTGGTTTCTTTCATATCATTAATTATGAATTTGTGCATACATTGCCGGCAACGAAAAATGAATCCAACCCAATCAGAGCATGAAGCAACTCACGATCAGATCCGCCATTTCTTCGATTAATTTCACCCGAAAATTGCAAACTTGTGGCATCACAGAATTCACAAAAGAGTAAAAGACAAAACGACGTACGACCCAGCAATCAGAAGTACAAAGGGGATTTACATGGATCAAGAAATCAATCATCCAGAACGCGCCGCGGTGACCTAGAATTGATATAATCGAGAGCGAGATCAAGGGAGGGATGAGGGATCGATGGAGGATGAGACCTTGAGGCGGTCGACGGAGAGGAGGCCGCTGAGGATGCACTCCTTGAGCCCCGTCCCGAGCACGATCACGTCGTACTCCACGTCCATGGCGGCGTCGCTTGGTCGGCAGCTCGATCGATCTCCTTCCTCGTGCGATGGCCGGCCTCGAGTTTCGGCGATCGAGCCGAGCCAGAGAGGGTTGCGAGGAAGAAGAGAGGAGAGGAGAGGAGAGGAGGAGCGCAACGCAAGCCCGCGGGAAAAAGGAAAGGAAAATTCGGCTTTGCCGCGCGCACGAGGGGGCGACGCGTTCTTGCTTGACCTCTTCTTCGTCGATCCTTCTCGTTCCAATATTTTACTGGGAGAATAATTTTCTACCGGGGCTGTAGGAGTAACTTTTTTTGATAACGGATACAATCCGGGACTTTGCTTCAACAGAGGATAAAACCCTTTTATTGAAAAACAACAGAAAACGCACTCGGTCCGTTCAACATTGTAGGATGTTTGGGGATGACTAGTCTGCGCCTGTGCGTGTAACATTTTGGTTTATACTTTTGGTGGGCCCGTGATACACTAATTTAGAAACTAGAAAATGTCCCGCGCGTTGCCACGTGCTTGCTCAAGATTACCAAAGACTAACATTAACTAAAGCAGTGGTACATATCTATTTTATGGCTATATGGTTTTTATATAGGAAAAGTAATGTGTTTAATTTCGAAGGATGAAGATCATTTAAAAAATTTTACAGTAATGGACATAAAGTTTTTTTTTCTCATCTGTATGCCAATTTTTTTACAGTAGGAACTGAAAGGAGTACTAAGAATTCATTTTGTGCATTTGTGCTTGTTATAAGTTATGTCCAATTTATTTTGACTTGGTTGATATCTTGTGCAACAATCCTCTTTTGTGCATCAATTATTTAAACTACAAATGGAATAGAACACATGATACTTTTGAGACAACTTAAAAATAATAATAGAAACCACTCACCTAGAATAATATTCACAAGATGACTACTGTGAAAACCCCACAGCTCACTTTTATGTTCTTACGTATTTTAAATTAGTTAGGATCAACCTATAGTTTTATTGTTAGACCTCCTAAAAATTCAATATAACTTTCAGCCTAACCAATTTCATTTTTCACCATAATTAAAATACTTTAAATTTTTTAGTGAAACTTTTAAAAAATGAAACCTAGAAGCCAACACCTGTCAACACACCAAAATTCAGAATTTTTCAACAATTTTTTCCTGGTCAAAATGAATTAAACAAAGAGAGGGGAAGAAAATAAAACCTGGAAATTGCAAAAACAAATCTACACTGGATTTTCTAGACACCTCTCTCATTCCCATAGGCATCCACGTCCAGGGCCCACTAGTCAGTGTCCTTGTGCTAGTTCCACCCCTGGTGAGCGAAAAATTCGAGTGGGACCCACCTCCACCATGCAGAATATGAGAGAGAGACACGAATCTGTTTAGGTGTCCCTCCAACGCTTTTCTTCTCCTCCTCTTCCTTCGATCCCAGGCATCCATCTTCATTCTATGCGACCCTTCTTCATTGTACAGCAAGGAAAACTAGAAAAGAGAGAGAGGGCTGTCATTTTTGCCGTTCCGCAACGCTGGCCGCCGGGAAGACGCCGCCGTCACCGGCGATCTGGTCATAGTCGTCTCCTCTCCTTTCCCGTTCTGTATTCTCCTCATCGAGCTGTAGCTTCACACCTATGTTCGCTCCCTCTCGTGCAGTGGATCATCAGGGAACGTGACGTGTCCGTGGGAGTCGGGAGCGCAAACGTTGTCGATGTCGCAGCGCCCGAGCCAGATCGAAGCCGCCGCCCCTTCGCCGTAGACCTTCTCGGCCCAATCCACCTCGCCGTCGTACTGGCATCGTCCTCCTCTTCCATATGCCCCAAACCTTGGAAGATTCGGTCGCCGTCGTCGTCTCAGCTGCCAGTGAACGCCGCTGCGGTTCTTTGTTTCTGGTGAGTTTTGTTGCCCATCCTCGCGCCTACACAATCTCTGGTCTCCTCTCTAAATCGTCCAAGCATCGCTGTTGTATGTCGTGGCCCAGATCGAGCCTGCGACGACTACCCCGACGACCTTCCGCCGCCTACCCTCGCCGTCGCCGAAGCTCTCCCATCTTCGCTGGACTTCGCGAGTACCACGTTGAGCTCTGTAGAAACCCATGGATGCGATTTAACGCATCGATTAGCCCCTCTCGCACATGGTTTGTAACCCGCACCGTCGATCCGAGGCAGTACTCCACAGCTTGTCGTCGCCGGTGAGCTACAGGGCACCACCGAGGGCAGCACGGCCTCCGTTGGGTTTGCTGTGCTTCCCTCTCCATTTTACCTTTTGACCGTGACTGATGAAATGCCGCCGTTCACTGTCGCCGCCGGCGAGAATGCCGGCGGATGGCCTCTGGAGGTGAAATATTTTTTATTAGTACCAGTGAGTAATACACTATCACCTAAAAAAAACAGAACTTGGCAAATCTTTTTTGGGCCCGTCTATTGCGCATCCGTGCGCCAGGAGCACAACTAGCGCTCGGATTTCTGTTAATCCTTCCCGTTATCCCCGAACAACGCTGCCGTCAATCTGTTCCCGTTATCCCCGAACCAAGTTGCCGTCTCAACAAACATGGTTTCATGATAGAAGATAATGTATCAAATTGAAAGATTAAAATCTTCAAATTGAAAGATTTCAAACTTTCAATTTCAAAAGAATTAAACCTTTCAAATTGAAAGGTTTCAAACTTTCAATTGGAAAGAATTGAAACTTTCAAATTGAAACAAAAAGAAACTTTCAACTTGAAAGATTTGAAACTTTCAAATTGAAATATTTAAAACTTTCAATTGAGAAGATTTGGAACTTTCAATTAAGAAGATTTGGAACTTTCAATTTGAAAGAAATTTGGTTTCAATTTGAACAGAATTGGAAAATTCAAATAGAAAAAAAATTCCCTACCGACGGCGCCTACACCGCCTCCTCGGCCTGCCGCCGGCCAGCTGACCCAACCGCCGCCGCCGCGCCGCCCCATGGGTCACCTCGACTGCCGCCGCCGCCAACACGTCAGATCTGGCGCGGCGACACTGGTGCGCGGGGGAGGGTGGCGTCGCCGACGCAACAGAGCTCACTGGCGTCGACGGGTCGCGTGGGGAGGACGGCGCGGCGCACTCGGTGACGACAATGGCCGGATCCGCCGCCGCCGGGCCATTGTCATCGCGGTCGCTGTCGCGGCGGTGTCGTCGTCATGGTCGCCGACGGATCTGACGCGTGGGGGTCGCCGTCGTGGTTGCCGTCGGATCTGACGCGCACGGGAGGCGGCGGCACGGTGGGCGTCGGAGCCGTCGTCGGTCATCAGCGCGGGCACGCCGTAGATGGCAGCACTAGGAGGCCGTCGTTGATGACGACGGCGGCGCGGCCCACAGGATAGGTGACGCAGCAGGGTGGAGGTCGTCGACGAGCTGCCGGTCAGGGGAGGGCGCTGACGATGAGCCGTGCAGGGGAGGGCAATGCCGGCGCGTGTGGCCTTGCCGGAGAGCGCGGGAGCCGGTGGCCTCGCAGGTCGCCGTCGCGGTCGTCGTTCCTCCTTCCGAGCTGAGGATTTAGGGGAATGAAAGGGGAAAGGTAGAGAGAAAAGGGGAAGTAAATAAACGGTGCCGTTAATTCCGTCGGTTGCCAAAACCGAGCGCCGCTCGCAACCGAGCGCCAGATAGGATTGGTGATTTTTTTTTTGAAATGCAAGTTGCTTGTATGGCCTAGGGTAGTATTAAATTAATTACAGAAATTGTCATTACCAGCACATAGGACTTGCACTTTTTTTAGCTCCCAAGCCATGATAATGTAACGATTCTTTCACCTAAAATCAAGTTAGTATCTGTAGTACCCACTGTTTTTTTCTTGATTTGTTGATCATGTGGCATGTGCATATTTATTTGGCTCTTATGTGCATAGTTGTTTCTTATCGTTAGATCCCGACGTCTGTATCCAGAGGTTGAGAGTGACCAAGTGTAGCATCAAGGCAAGCACCTAAGCATATAGAACCCTTGCTTTATCTAATAAAGTTTTGGTTGCAAAACTATGGCTATATATATGCATGTGGTGTTCATACGTTAAATTGTCGGTATTGTGCATGATTGGTAGATCCTACTCATGCATTTAGTTCCTGCTATATTGGGATGGTTAGGGAGTTTTACGGGAATGCTTAGCCGTGCTTAGTGTTAATAGAATTATATCATTGGACAGGCTTTATATATGATGGTAGGTTTGCAACATAGTAATGGGCATAAACTTGAGCAGTTACATTAATTAATAGTTGATAAAATATTATTGACATGAATGGGTGATAGGGCGATGATGGGATGCTGGTTTCCCTCATGCATGTAGCCCCATCTGGGTTGTTAAGGAGTGAACATTTTGACGTCTATTCAAGTACCATTCGTACTTACCACATGTGAGGCATGGGACGGCTAGTTTTAGTACTAGTCCTACTACGATCACTTATGTCCATAGGAGAAGCGTTAGGATTTGGGATCCATGGAGTGCTCGGTTGTCATGAGAGGCAAGGGGTTTCTCCCACGTGCTGACCCTGCCTTAGTCACATTACTCACGCATGTGACTGAGTTGTTAGGAGCCCCAGTGTGGTTTAGGTGGTTGGGGTGGGGCTAGGAAAGAACTTGTGATGAGCTTGTATCACTTGTGGGTGACGCCTATGTGGTGTGAAGCATTTGATACTTGTTCATCTCGTGTGGGTGTTGGTATTTATTATCGTCACAGAATAAATCAGCAAGCGAATGGAATACCGTTGTAGCACTTCCCCTACGGAGTATTCCAAGGGTATCGAATCCATATGGAACAGGTGTGACTAATCCTATTCTAGTTCATCCAAGGACACAAAGCTAATGGTAGGCCAAATGGTTGAGAGGATTCACTCGTAAGATACAATGTCTACAGGAAGATTGGTTTAATCCTAGTGGGATACTTCGGGCACTGGTAGCTCGCTACCCTAGGTTTCAGCTCTACTACGACCCGGACAGAGAGGAACTACGTGATCTTGAGGGCTGTCACCACCTCTACACTTGTCTCAAGCTAACTGTGGGATGCGCAGCAACTACTGTAAATTAACTACCTAGACACCGCATCTAAGCAGATTAATTACAACTCAAGTGTTAATTAAGCACCCAAGCAATTACTATAAGTTGTTGGTTGTTTATAGTAAACAGTAATCTCGTATTCAACTTAGGAACTAACTGAGAAATAAATCTTACGAAAATGCATTCAATTACTCAAGATAATACTAATATTAAAGCAAGAGTAATTGACAAAGTAGAGTAAGAGAGAAATGTACCGACAACTGCGGGATTCCTCCAACTTCTTTTACTTCACTCTCTCCCTAATCTAGTATACAAAAGTGCACAATAGAGCCTCTTGTAATTCAGCTCAAGTTTTGGTGTGAGTTCTAAGTGTGGAATGAGGGGGTATTTATAGGTGGAGGTGCCTTAGGAGGATAGATTTTTTTTTTCCATGCATCCAAAGGACATCTTCACCCTCCAAGTGACAATTGTCCGAAGCTATGGCAGTTTCTTTCAGTGGCGGCAACCTGAACCGACATGAGGGAGTGATACACCACTGAACTGGACTTGGGTCTGGGCCAGCGGCCTCCGTAGCGGTTCAGCCGAACTGGTTGGTTCGGCCAAACCCGGGACGGCTTCGTTGGTCCCGATTTTCGTCCTTGACACTGATTTTTAATTGGGTTTTTGGGCTCCAAAACTCCATAAATTCACCTGCATACAAATATTCACCAACACTTGTGGAAATGGTTAGATATAAACCCTACCAATATGTTGTATATTTTATTCTCTTTCAATTATGCAGGTGTTGACGACATAAAATGTTGCATTAGCAGCCGTCAACAGTGGTTCAGTTGTACACATCTGATCAGAGTATAAATCTATTTGAATAGCCGCATCCACGGTTATAGACGACCGCTTGATGTGTTAATCAGTTATGTTAGCATCCAACTTCTGTTTCTATGGGCGGGTTTGTGATTGATGGTGATGTTGGCATGTTGTGCCTTGGACAATGGAGGTCCATGGATGGTGATGTGAGCCTTTTGTGCTCATTTACATGTTGAATTCAGATTATTATGCTGACTGTCCATAAATTAAAATGATGCTAGTTACCCCTGTACTGAGATGTTTTACTTATTATTTGCTTAATAAAATTGGCTTTATGTAAATGATGAAATTAGATAGCCTAAGTTAAGGTATAACTTGCATACTCCTCTCTCTCCTTATTTATATATAAATTTATATAATTTTTGGGTAATACTTGCAAGTACAATCTTGTACTTAACCCGATGCCTGCAATTTCAGGAGAGGATGACAACATTGAGCTTTGCTTCCTATGTGGTCACTACTCTCCTGAGGGTGGCGAGGGCAGCGTGACTGGCTTTTGCAACTTGACTCTTGTCCAGTTGGTTTGCC
Organism: Leersia perrieri; assembly: GCA_000325765.3. Lineage (NCBI taxonomy): Eukaryota > Viridiplantae > Streptophyta > Magnoliopsida > Poales > Poaceae > Leersia > Leersia perrieri. The sequence goes on from CM002485.1 coordinate 7,660,250, forward strand.
CTAGTGGGGTATTGGCGTCACCGGTTTTACTTTATGCTAGGTTATATGTATATTATTTGAGACTTACGCTGCTTATTGTGTGTTGTATACCGGGATGTCGGACCCCGTCATATAGTTATATGTTGTTGTACTTTTACCTTAGTTTGTGCACTTGTTTTGTAATCCGATTGCATGCGATGAAAGTGCGAGGCTAGCCGCATTCCTGGGGATAGTGCTTTTGTTCTAGTCACTAGGGTATGTCTTTTGTCTCCACCTTTCGTGAGGTTGAAGGGGATATGATGGAGTGGGCTGGCAAGCTATCTTATGGTTATCTCCTACACTCAATACTCGTCATTCTGGTTATTATAGCAGAAGGTGTCAACCGTGATCATGAATACATTGAGGGCGAGTGGCTATTTATGCGTCTATAGATCCCACTCCTCCAAAAGTATGTGGTGGTCGCGTTGGACACTGGATAGTATAATACTCGAGGTGTCCACAGGCGGCGGGAGCAGCGACATTCGGCCACCTCGGTGCGAGTGGCAGCAGCTGGTCATCGGTGGCAGCAAGAGCAGCCGTATTCGACAGTGGAGACATGAATGGTGGTTGCTGGCCTGCCTCGGCACGAGCGCCGGTCGTCGGCCTGTGTGGTTACGAGCGGCGGCGGCAGAAGCAGCGGCGCAACGGCCGGAAGCAGCGGTGCAACGGCCAGCGGGTCACCGGTGACTGGCGTGGCGGGAGCAACAGCGTCCAACCACCTCGGCTTGAGTGGCGGCGGCTGGTCGACGGTAGTGGCAACGTCAGGTGGTTGATGAGGATTTGCTTTTGCTTTAGATTTGCGGAATATGATGGATTTGGATATGTTCTTGGTTAATCTTTGCGGATTAATTTTTGGGGAAGATGAGGCCGGCTCAAAGAATCGTCATCCCTCACCAGTGGGCACAATCACGATAAGGCAACGGCGGCAGGTTGGCAATGTCGACAAATGCATGAGGTGGTTGAGGGTTTGGGATTAGGATTGAGATCCATTTTACCGCTATAATTTCTTTTAGCATGCCAACTTCCTAATGTCACCATCTTTGAATACCTTTTTCTCAGGCACCCCTCTTATTGAAGAAGTCCGTGAAAATTGTTCTCGCGGAGCCTTAATTCGAGATAGCTATTCAGCACCTAGACGCGCTCCTAGGGTCGTGCGCGACCACCCGCACGAGACACGTGTCGCGCTGCGAGAGGAGGAGGGGACGGCTCGTGGGGGAGAAGACGCACGGCCGCACGTTTAATGTTTTTTTAATCTTGCATGTGAACGGGCCGAAGCTGACGGAACAGCATTTTTTTAGCCCTCGAGTTTTATCATTCCATGTTTTGTGGTTGAGCAGATTTTCTTTTTCTTATATCATGTGTACCCATAAAGTTTGTACACATAAAGGTTTATGTTGTATGCCTAAAGTTTATACCACCAAACATTTTTATATGATATTAATATGACTCGAATTCAATTGTTTTATACATAGATACTATATTTAAATACCATTTTATATACATATAAATTGCAATGTTATAGTGTAAAAGATCTAAACAATATAGTTTTCTCTCTTAAATAGATCTAAGCATTTGTTCCTGTTTCAATAAATCACGGATGGGCCCCACACGGGAGAAAAAGGGTCCGTATTCACTGCGTGCACCTGAGATAGCTGCATGCAGGCATGCACCTTTCCCCGGTAAGAGCAGGTACAATAGTATGAGTCAGCAGGCTCCAAAAAATCACAAGTCAGCAAAATCCTACGTGGAAGTAAGAGAATTGGAGAGAGAGAATAAAGCGAGCTCTTGATATAGCTCCGGTCACTAGCTCTTCTTCCCAGGCTATGCACTTGCATGCAACCAATTTTAATCTTTAAATATGTACCTTGTGGACCCCACTGCTGTCCCATAGAATCTTATATGCAAACCTTTAGAAACTTAGCTAGTGTATAACATCATTTCTTACAGAGGATCAGTCGGTACATCTTTAAAAAAGGGAGACTGCTTAGTGGGAGAACATCTTACAGCCCTTTGTTGTACTATTAATTTTATCATATTGGCTACATAATGCTGAGATACGTATTTTTGGAGCTGGTGGTGGACGCTTCTATTAACCTTGCTCTAAGATAAGCAGCATGCGCACCTTGCCGCGATAAGCCTCCCGCATGCCTTCTTTCCCGCTGCCACGTGTCAGAGGCGCGAGGGAACACACGCAACTACCTGCGCAATAGCTGCCCCTGCCTCAATTAAGAGAGACCCCTAGGGAAATCAATTTCCGTAGGGCTGTAGGCACATGGGTGCTACCTAAAGAAACTACTATTTTTGTATTCCCTCTATCCAAAAATATAAGTATTTGGGAAGAGATGTGACATATCCTAGAACAACGAATCTAGACAACACTTTGTCCAGATTTATGTTAGAAAATATCATATCATTCCCAAAATACTTATATTGTTGAACGGAGGGAGTAGTTGTTTCATTGCTGAAAACCTAGAAGCCTAACAAAATCGGTAAAGGTAATTGGAATTTTTTTTTTTGTAGTGTCAATTAGTGCCGTATGGGTCGCGGGTATGCTATTCAGTGAGTTGCACATTCTAATAAGGTGACCCTGGTCCAATTAATTGGCCCGGCAATGCCCGCTGGCCCTGTTAGTCTGTCACTTGCGTCAATTACTCCATTTGGTGGTTTTACCTTCCAGAAAGGTGTGGCTCACTCTGTGGTGGGAAGTTCGTCCTCGCTGTCAACATGCTTACGTAGTTCTTCGTTTAGATGTAATCCTGCTGTAGCCGCGGTGCTACAAAATAGTTTTCAAAAGAAAAAAGAAGTTTCACTGCTTGCCTACCCCAGTTTGTGTGTAATGCAAAACAACCAAATTAACACAACCTATGCAAGAGCTTCAAGAACTGGGTCACGACTTTTTCTCTAACCTACATACTACACTAATCTTGGGTTTGATGCTCATTAGCACATTATATGTAAACAGCTTAGGATGGACCACACGGATTATATATGTGTGGCTATTGCCTTGTTCGCTTCACAATCATCGATGTGTAGCATATCTCATTATTTTTGTGGCTGCGGGCTGTTGTGCTCCACTAACAGGGACTTTGATTTGATGGTTCTCTATTTACCGGCCCCTGGACTCTAGGGATAAAATCTCTAGGTCTGTCATTAGATGGTTGTACCTAGTAACAATATTTCTCTTTGTTGTTGAAGACACCATTAGGATTCAAAGTTTTTTTCTACTGATTGTACCGTGGCAGCGGCGGTGCGTAAACACACTATTCCCTTTCTGGGGGTGTTAACATTGTTTTAGAGAGCCTTTTTCCAAGGTTTAAGTGTTTCTAGAGTGGTGTTTGAGGACAAAGATCAATTGTGGTTGTAGTTTATTGTGGCATTGTCTCGGTTATGTAATTTTTTTTTCTAACAAGCATAGGTTGTGCATTCAAGTAGTCTTGATGTAGTTGTGTAAGACCAACGGAGTTTTCTTTCATCTAAAAAGAATAATGAAAACACTACCGAAATAAGCCGAAGAGACTACCTGACTTTCAGTTGAAGCTTCCTCATTCTTATCCGATATTGAGTCATTTTTGTCAGTCGCTGCTTAATCTTGTGCACAAGTAACATGGGCCAAAATTCCTATAATGAAAGTAAGATAAGCTATGAGACTTATATTAAGTTTACGTCCAGATGAAATTGCAAAGCTCGAGGTGCATACAAGATGTTTGCTGATGACTTCAATTGCTTTCTCATAATTCCTGGGTAGTTTGACCCTCTCCCATAATTTGGTTGGAAGATGAGCTCTTTCAGGTGTTTTCATGTATAGGTAGAAAATACCTGCATGGCGAGAAAAAAAAGGGAAAAGCATAAAATAGAAACATAATAGAATGTAACCAAAAAAATTCAGAGGATGGACATAAATTTTATCTGGGAATGAATTGGGAGGAAAACAAGTATGCATTAGCCAATTAAAAATTGCAATCAACATCACGATATTAATTGCGAGAAAAAAAAGGAAAAACATAAAAAATTCTGAGGCTTCCGGCGACCGATCCGGTCTTTCCAAGGTCATCATCACCCAGCTTTAGTCATTGCTGCCCTAGTCATCATCCTCCATTGCAGCCCGCCATTGATGCCAGAGATGCAGCTCGTGGCGTGTTAGCGAGCACACGGGCGTGGAAGGTGTGGGGAGGAGGGAAGGGACGGGCTTGTGAGGCTAGGGGATGAGAGAGTGGCAAGGAAGATGGAGGAGGTCAGGGAAGGACGATGAAGGGTGAAGGGTGATGGAGGAAGACGACAGCTCAAGAGAAAAAAGCTAGCTGCAGCACATGCTTGAAGAAACTTTGCGAGAGAAAAAAGTGGAGCACATATTAATAATGCGGAATATATCTACAACCAGCTATTATATGGATAAACTGTTATGTTGTCTCTAAATGAGGTGTCAATTTTTGGAACTAGTTGTTGGCTCTAATATTGACCTTTGCTCAAATAACAATTAATGATCACAATCACGACTAATAATCAGTTTCCCTCAAATCAAGAGCAATCTCATCTCCTAAAGCAACTGAATATATTAAATGTAACCCGAAAAGGCACCTCCACATTGGGGAGTGCATCGTACGTATATATATAACGCAAATATAGGTATATCTTGTCACCCCAAAAATCCAGGAGGTATATATGTGGGATGGGCGCGCAGTATGGACTTACCACCATGATCCCGGATGGTGGCATAGCGGCTGTTGGCGAGCGGACATGAACTCCGGTTGCATATGCCCGTTGTGTTGTAGGGGTTCCGGCAGAATATCCTCCCCGTCGTGATCCTGCGCAAACCAAAACCAAAACGTAAAATTGTCACATAACCGATCGAGTTGTCGCCAGAGACAAGAACAGCAAAATTGAAACAAAAGAAGGTGACACATGACACGATTGCTGCTTTCCTCATACTTGGCCATGAAGCTGCAGTGGTTGTGGCGGATGCAGTGCCATACCACGTCGTCGCTCATCTTGTTTGCCTGCGCGGAAACCCTAACCGGCGGTGGAGATCGATGGGCGCAGGCGGCGAGCGAAGAAGAAGATCGGCTAGGGCAAAATAAATTAGAGATTTACTAGATGGTTGCCCTCCAAGATTCGTGCTTAATTTAGGCCCACATAGCCTTCGGCGGGCCACACCTGAACCTGAATTTTTTTGGGACTGTCTATGTATTTGCCTGCTGAAAATTTGTTGGATTTGAGCAGAATTCTAGACCGTGCGATCTTCCAGGAGTAAGCCATGAGCGGGGCTCCGGGCGTAACTAATTGGGTCAGATTAGTCCTATGAAGCACAAAACAATTCCTTTAGCCCGTTTGTGTTATATTTCTAGAAAAAGGCCTTTACCCCCAGCCACAAACAACAGTCACGGAACCAAAGAACCATTGAACCCAAAAACTCAAACTTTACGTCCCTTGCCTGGTTTTTTCTATTTTGCGTTTGGGTATCAAAATACAAAACCGAACCCAAAAATCTACCGTATAGTTGAACAAATGCAGTACTCATTCTTTCATTATTAAATTCAATGGCCTAAAACGCTTGGGACAGATCCAACGCTTCCCCGCTACTCCGCCGCGTCCTCCCTCCGCTCCTCACGCAAGAGGCTGTCCTCCTACTCCAAGGAACCCTACACCTCTCCCGTGTCGACCTCCCGCGCCCCCGCCACATCCTACAGCTAAGAACGACGCCTCCGATCCAGATCACCATCTCGAAGGTATGAGGTCTCCGATGCATATTGCTGTTTTGCCTTTGTCTCAAACCGTCAGCCCATCACGATCCTAATCATCTGCTGTATGCTTATGATTATGTGCATTGTTCCTTAACTGCACTTCTCAGATCCGTTATTTATTTTTTAAAAGGGTTAATTTAGGATACTGAATTTCTGATACAGGTTTGGTTTCTTCCGATTTCAGCGATAATTCAGAGTTTCAGATATCCATTCAGTCGTGGCACAGTCATCAGGTGATCCCAAAACCAAAACTTCCCTGCTACATCTCAGGCAGCATCCTTGTTAATCCTGGGGCTTTTTGTAGACTTCTGGCTAACCAATACAAGAGTTGATACTTTCAATTACACAACAGTAGTTACGGTATGGGTTGCTTATTTTGAATCAATTCTCCGTTTATGCTCTTATGAATAGCTAAAAATTATTCTGTTTTGATTTAAATACTGATGATCACCAAGGGATTAGTATATCGTGTAACCACCACATTTTATCTCCTTTTTGGTTTAAGGACTTCAATTATGCTGCAGGGTAATATATTTTGCTTTTCCTTCTCTTAGCCTCTTATTCTAATTGAAATGAACAAGGATTTGCTTTTTTTTTTTTCAGACAAGTAGCATTCACAACTCAGAGCTGACAAGGTTCTCATCTTGAAGATGAACTCAGCTTCAGAACAGAGGTTAGAAAAAAGTCATTTTCTTTGTTTAAGAAAAATAATTGTTCTACTATCATGTGCATAGATAACTGAAAATTCTACGATTCCATTGTTTCTTACCATAACATTGTAAATTTTCTCTCCTGCTAGATAACTGAAAATTGTGGTCTTAGTTTTAGCACTCAAGAATTGACAACTGAGGATACAACATCCATGTTTAGAGGCTGCAGGTTACGAAACAGTGTCAATTATTTACTTTCCCTTATATTTCAGTAATGTGGTTCCAATAGTTTTATAGTTTAGAATGCTAAAGTATTATGTGGGCATGTTTCTTCTTTAGCTTGTGTACCTTTTAAATTCAGGTCGTTCTGACATGGTAACCTCTTCCTGTAAGATAAATGCGAGCTTATTACTACTGAAGCTTCTAAATTTCACTTTGTGCTTGTTGCTGTGCAACTGAGATCTATGGTCCCGTCCAAGGATCTCGCCGCCTACGGGTATGGGAGTGTGGCCTGGAAGGACAGGATGGAGTCGGATGCAGCAGCTCAAGAGTGAGGGCGGCCGTGATTGGGACAGTGATGCACATCTACCACTGTATGTCAGTACCAAACTTTGCTTGGCTATGAATTTTGGAAGTTATATTTGGGATAGGTTACTTAATTAGTACACTGTTGCTAGAATATTGAGTTAACACAGATTTAATTTTAGTGTTCTAACAGGGATATGAAAAGTTTGGCGCACCACAGAAGAGCTACACCTTTTTGCAGAGATCAGAAGAATACTCAAAACATACCTCCTGTAAGAGTGCATATCATATCAGTTCCTAATTATTCAATTGAACCACCATCTATGCAAGAGTACTGATCAGTTTGCTTGGACCTATGATACTCTGCAAAAATATGAAGAGAATCACCTTCCTAATTTGGCAAAAAAGACACTGAGATTAAACCAAGGTTACAAATTCAGATTAAATACCATTAACTACCAAGCCATTGCATCTTATATTTGAAATTGTATTCAGTTCTTCTATTTTATAGTTCAGTTTCCTTGATAACATTATGTCCTTCTACAGATGGCATTATTTAGTGTGCCTGCTTCCTCTAAAAGATATAAATAGCTTTGGATTGTCTGAGAAGGCCATGAAGGAAATGGTTTCACCTTCTGTACTCCATGTCTCCATTCATCTTGCTTTTGACCTTTTAAGATTATTATACAATCATATGCCTCGCAATATGCATTGTGCAAGGAAAGGACAGCGAGCTGAACCAGATAAGTGATATTCAAAAGCAAGCAGTTGGTGTGTAATAGTTTCTTGCACGATTGCCTTTTTCTATGTCATTTTAATTATAGATCAGAAATCACCTCATATTGAATGTCATATGATTAGCCACTTGAGAACATCCTCGATCAGCTTTCCAGATCACATATATCTAAATTTTGATGAGAACTCTGAACTCAGTTTATTTTCTGGTATCTGAATACTATGATGTTTCCTGAAACTGGTAGATGATGAAGATTGCTGAACACTAAGAATAAAGGGTATGGAAATTTAATTCAGTCACTCTTGGCATTGGTTTTATAAAAAGTGCACAAATTATTTTTTTATGGTTTCATATCTCATAATTGCACATTATTTTATTACAAATCAACTTTACATAAGATAATATTTATGTAAGATAAGAGTTCTGTAATGTTGATTTATAGCAAGTTTATTTTTATTGGTTGCAGATATCTGGCCTAGCTGCTTATGAGAAGATGGGGCAGCTAGGCAATGATAGATTTAGACTATTACTAGCCTTTCAATGGATTTTCCTATATAGATACTAAGTACTGTGAAAATTCAATGAAATGTACTTCTGACAGTTCTGTATGTGCATGAGCAGGAAGAATTTTCTGAAAGTACTGTCAGACTTAGGAAGGTTTCAAATTGGCTTCATACTATAATGTGCTATTGGTTACTAATCTGGTCATGATTTATTTAACGGTATATGATTTATTTGTATGATAATGAACTGTGAAGACTTCGTGGGATTGACAATGGTGCTAGGCGCAGTTGGAACTGGTTCATCCTGGTGGGGAGCCTTGACCTCGAGTAGTCGGCGGTGCCGGTGCCGGTGCTGAAGACGTCGAGCAAGTACAGTGGTGTTATGCTGTGGTCTGAATATTGCTACGACAACGACGACCATGATGGATATAGGAACTCTATCTACCCTATATGTGATTGATTTATAGGTCTCTTGAGTTGAACGGTTGTGGCTCTGCACTATCTCTGTGATTCTATGACCTTCTTTAGCTTCCATTTTCTATTCGTAGCATATCTGTATATACATGAGATGAGATTGTATGGAATAAGTACAACACCGACACATTTACCAACTTGGTTTATTGACGATATCCATTCATTTGTATGCATTGAAGTGTTGTTTTTCACTCTCAGCTTGATTTAGAGTTCGTATGTATTGATTTCTTTGTCAAACTACATACCTTAGTTTTGATAAATTCTGATGATCGTTGAACTTGTTTTTTTTTTAGTAAAGTAAATTGGAAAACTGACAGAATTGAGAAATCTCGTAAATGCCGCACGTAGTGTTAGCACGGGCATGTTACTAGTTACTACCAAAGTGTTAATTAAGCACCCAAGCAATTACTATAAGTGTGTTGTTTATAGTTAGCAGTAATCCCGTATACGACTAGAAACTAACTGAGAGATAAATCTTACGAAAGTAAACTCAAGTACTCAGAATAATATTTCTACTAAAGCATGAGTATTTGACAAAGTAAAAGTAAGAAGGAAGAGTTACCGACAACTCCAGGACTCCTCCGACGACTTCTACTCCACTCTCTCCCTAATCTATACAATAGTGTACAATAGAGCCTCTTATAATTCAGCTCAAGCTTGGTGTGTGTTCTAAGTGTGAAGTGAGAGCTCTATTTACAGCCTCCAAATGACGGTTGTGGCAGTTGGAATTGTCGGCAATCCCCCTGGTAACCGCCATTGGGGTGCAATCCTGGACGTCCACGTGGAAGCTGGGGATGTGGCGGTGCAAGGTCGGTTCGGCCGAACCACAAGGTTCGCCCGAACCCTGGCCTGGCCCAAACTCTTTCAGCTTTCTTCCAGGATCTTCGTAGTGGGCCTAGTGGGCCATATCATCGTGCCATATACATTTCTTCTGGATTTATGGGCTTGACACTCCATGGGCTTTACCGAAATTGTAACTCCACTTGGTAGCTTATTTTCTCTCCACTTTGGTACATTTTCGGCATTCAAATATTTCACCAACGCTTGTGAAAATGGTTAGAAGTACCACTATGTTGGATCATTTATTTTATGTAAGCTTTGCAGGAGTTGGCGGCATAAAATATTGCATTAATAGCCGTCAACAAAACCCCCCACACTTAGCTCTTTACTTGTCCTCAAATAAAGGCAGCGACAAAAAGTGAAGAAACAAAACTTTCCAAGATAGATTCAAATGCACAAAAGTATTCAGGATTATGATCATACATGTGAACTTGTGATTGTGGCTAGCTCAGCATCTTGGACAACTGATAGTTGGAACAGTCAGGATTATTCCGGTCCTCCTTGCTCCTTCCTTTAGACCCTTGGGATTTTTTATTTGGTTTTCGCAAAAGTGACATTCCTCCTCAATTTGACTTTCTATCAAGTCGCTCAGATATGTGTATATCCTCACGAAGGCAGTTGCCAAATCTTTTCCCTATTCTAAGGCTGATATGTGGAGCTTGGTAGGGAAGGTTGGGACATACTTGTATTGTATATTTTGCGAAGACAAATACATGGACTCAAGAAGATAACTCGTCATATCCTAGATCAAGGGTATATATGGTGGAAAAAGAAAAAGAAAAACGGTGTTGTTCCTTTTTGCTATGTCTCTCCTCCTTTTTGAATGCCTTTTTGTGAGGGAGTTTATTTTGGCCACAATGTTTTTATTCAAGGAATATTTTTGGAAGAGTTTTTACACTAATTTTTTGGACAATGGGCCACTCTCCTCTTTTCTTAGATTTTGGCAATTTTAGAAGGAGAGAATACTATTTGGTGGAGCTTTATTTGGATGGTGATGGAAATGGAATGGATGCTCTACTTTACTTCCAGTGTAGAAGTTCAGCTTTATTTGGTGAAAAATAAAAATAGAAAGTGGACCCTTGAACATATGAATATGAAAAGAATCTAACACAAGTCACATCTATTTGTCAAAGCTCAATATAATGCAAGCAGTCATATGCAAGTATGTTTCGTCATGATGATCATTGCATTTTGGCTTTGGTGGGTATGAAACAAAGTCTTATGAGGAATTTTGCCATGTCAAAACATTTTTAATTTTTCAAAAAAATAAAATTTCCCAAGTGTATGAAGAAAAGAAACAAAGAATCCCTTCATCTAGTCCATATCTAAAAAATCAATCATTTAGGTGAAATGAGGGTTCCTATCTGAATTTTAGCTCACATGGTAAACCATAATCAAGAATATATCATGCACAAGAACTACCTTGAAAAATTTTATTTTCACACTTTTATTTTTGCTTGAGTTTTATTTTTTTCATCAAAGCTCTAAAGTACAGGAATGCAGATAGCAGGGGAGACTGAAGCGTCAGATGCACATACCTATGAAACTTGGGAGTGAAGGGCTCCAGGGCTGGTTCGGCCGAACCACCACTCTGCTCCCTCTGCAATTTTCTGCAGACTCCTGTAGTGGCCAAATTTTCACCATTCTGACGGCCTCTCATCTGACAAGCTAAGGGATCCCCCCACACTTATTTGGAAACCTATCTTTATTCATGAGATGAAATAAATGGCAACATTAGGGTAAACTACCAATGTGCCGCAACTTTATTCAAATAAAATGGGGCGCTTACAATTATTGGAATGAAAATGAAATGAAATAAAATTAAACTGAACTAAGCAAGCGCTAAAGTCCTAAATTGAGAGATGGGGAGTCTAATCTAAATTAACAAAGAATTTGTCCTCCTTCCCCATCTCGCGGAAAGCGCGCTTGAGCTTAGCGCACAATCCGTGGTTGAGGGTCCTAAGCTCCTCTCTAAGCTCAGCAACTTCTACCCTCAACTCTACATTCGAATCGGAGAGCTCGATTGTCCTTTGCCTAAGCCTTTTCACTTGCTTGGCGAGCTCTTCGACCGATGGCTTGGGCTCCTTCATCTTCATATTTTTACTGGCTGCCACGGGGGCCGGAGGCGGCGATGCACACCACAGCTTCCGTCCAGGCGAGGAGCTCAAGCTCCTTCAGCCTTCTTCCAGGATCTTCGTAGTGGGCCTAGTGGGCCATATCATCGTGCTATAGCCTTTCTTGATACATTTCTTCTGGATTTATGGGCTTGACACTTCATGGGCTTTACCAAAATTGTAACTCCCACTTGGTAGCTTATTTTCTCTCCACTTTGGAACAATTTCCTGCATTCAAATATTTCACCAACACGTGTGGATATGGTTAGAAGTAAACCCCTACCACTATGTTGGATCATTTATTTTATGTAAGCTTTGCAGGAGTTGGCGGCATAAAATGTTGCATTAATAGCCGTCAACATAGAGGCGATGAGGAGGATTGGGTTTAGCATTGGCTACCCAAATGTGTTGGCGGTTCCAGCTAGAGGAAAGAGTGGGGGCTTGGCGGCGATGTGGAGAGAGGATCAAAAGATTTCAATAAGGTTGTATTCACAATATTTCATTGATATGGTGTTGATGCATGGTGAGACGCACTGGCGTTTCACGGGTTTTTATGGCAAACCTAAACCGGATTTCAGAAATAAGGCATGGGATGCTTTGAAATTTTTTACACAAGACAACATCCTGTGGATATGCGTGGGCGATTTCAACGAAATAACAAAGGTGGAAGAGCAAAAAGGAATAAATGAAAGATCAGAAACCCGTATGTCAGCTTTCAGAGATTGCCTACAGGTTTGCAACCTCTCGGACCTGGGGTTCAGTGGGTACCCCTTTACGTGGAATAATAGACGTGATGGAGCAGCTAATGTACAAGTCCGACTGGATCAAGCAGTGGGGACAGCCTCACTGAACAATATTTTTCAATCTATTCAGGTTTCTCATAGGCAGAGGAATCTGACAATAGTGCGGTTTCGATCAGAATGTCCAAGGACCAACCACAAGAGATGAACAAACGGAAGAAAAATTTCCAATATGAAGATATGTGGACGAAGCACAAAGATTATGACCAGATGATTCAAGAGGCGTGGCAGGATGCAGGCCATTTGGGAAATGGAGCCCCTGGTCTATGAAGAAAGCTTCAGAGTGTCTCGAGGCATATGAAAAAAATGGAGTTTTGAAGTTTTCGGATCAGTCAGGAAGAGCATAAAAAACCTGAAGAAGAGCTCGACATAGCAAAGGATGAGGCACTGGCCTCTAATGACTTTAGCAAAGTAAAGGAAATTGAACAAAAATTACATGTGTTATATGATCGGGAAGAGGTGATGTACAAACAATGGACACATCAAGACTGGTTGAGGGCGGGGGCAGAAACACCAAATATTTTCAGAACAGAGCTACACACCGGAAGAGGAAGACAGTAAAGTCGCTGAAAAGAGAAGATGGTACAATTTGCAAAAATGACGAAGGAATGAGAGAGATGGCAAGGCAGTTTTATGTGGAACTTTTCTCTTCCCAAGGATGCATATCACCGGAAGATGTACTGAATTCGATAGATAGCTTGGTGGATGATCAGATGAATTATCTTCTTCTCAAACCAGTAACAAATGATGAGATAAAGACAGCTTTATTTCAGATGGGAGTATCAAAGGCACCTGGTCCGGACGGCCTAACGGCAGGATTCTACCAAAGGCATTGGCCATTGGTGGGGAATGAGGTCTGCGCAGCGGTGAGGGATTTTTTAGAGGGGAAGGAGGTTTCAGAGGTTTTTAATGATACGATTTTGGTTCTTATACCCAAAGTGCCTAGCCCGGATAATCTGACACAATTTAACCAATAAGCCTCTGCAATGTCCTCTGCAAAATTGCTGCCAAGACACTAGCAAATCGCCTAGAAATCTGTTTGCCGTCACTAGTATCGGAGGAGCAAAGTGCTTTTGTCCTAGGTCGACTTATTACCGAAAATGTCTTGATCGCGTACGAGTGTATTCACACCATGCAGAGCAGGAACCAGAAATCACCGCTATGTACGGTCAAATTAGATATGATGAAGGCATATGATCGGGTTGAGTGGACCTTCCTAGAACAATTGCACCGGAAGATGGGTTTCTCACAAGGATGGATTGATATGATTATGAGATGTGTCCAAACAGCAAGAAAATATACTGTCAAGCCGAATGGTGATTTCTCACAGGATTTTGTACCATCAAGGGGAATTAGACGAGGTTGCCCTCTTTCTCATCTTTGTTTATCTTGTGTGCAGAAGGCTTCTCAGGAATCTTGAGAACAGCAAGGGAAATTAAACGAATTAAGGGGATTAAGTATGGAGCCACTGGGCCACATATTATCCACCTATTATTTGCTGATGACAGTGTAGTTTTTATGGAAGCTAAAGTATCCTAGCTGTGAAGGCTTCAGCACTTGCTTGATATATATGAAAGAAGCTCGGGGCAGAAGGTGAATCGTCTGAAATCTGCCATCTTTTTCGGCAAGGGATGTCCACAGGAAACCAGACATAACCTAAAACAAATTCCAACAGGAGGCTCTAATTGAGAAATATCTAGGTTTACCTACACAGGTAGGTTGATCTAAACTGGAAGCTTTTAAAAGCGGTAAGGAGAGATTGTGGACTAAAGCAACAAGTTTTAAAGCACAGAGTTTCTCCAAAGCAGGAAAAGATGTCCTAATTAAGTCTGTTCTTTTGTTAGTTCCTTCCTATTTGATGAGTGTCTTCCATATTCCTAAGATGCTTTGCAACCAGCTAACCTCAATTATCAGAAACTTCTGGTGGGGTGCAAACAAGGGACAAAGGAAGACTCATTGGATAAGCTGGACGAGGATGTGTAAATCCAAAAAGGAAGGAGGGATTGCTTTCCGGGATCTAGAACATTTTAACCAGGCAATGTTAGCCAAACAGGGTTGGAGGTTGCTTACTGAACCAAGTTCTGTATGTTCAAAGGTCCTCAAAGCAAGGTATTTCAAGAATTTTAACTTCATGGAAGCCCGGTGTCTTAGACGCGCCTCTTATACTTGGAGCAGCATTCTGTTCGGAAGAGAACTTTTGGAAAAGGGAGTAATCTGGAGAATTGTGGATGGACAATCCATACAAATTGGGAAGGATCACTGGATCCCTAGAGAAGGCTATACCAAACCACTGGGTTTCAAGCAAGCTGTTGGTAATATGACGGTAGCAGACTTTTTCCAAATAGACTCCAGGCAATGGGATGAAGCAATGGTCAGAATGTTTTTTTAATAGAAAGTGATGTCCCTGATATATTGAAGATCGAAGTCCCAATTTGGGAAGGAAAGGATTTTGTGGCCTGGAAGTTCATGAGGACTGGCGTCTTCACGGTGAAGTCAGCTTACCATTTGCAAAGGAATATCAGACAGAACCTGACTAAAGCCTCTAGCTCCAATTATAATCCCCACAAGGGCTGGCTGAACCTATGGGGTGCAAATGTGCAGAACAAAATGAAGATTCACATTTGGTGGCTAACTCAGAATGGGCTTGCTGTAGATGCTGAATTGCAGAAGAGGAAAATCAAACAGGTTGTGCACTGCATCTACTGTGACAGAGACGAAACTCTGTTTCATCGCTTTTGGGACTGCCCATATGCGAAATGGGTCTGGAGTAAAATTGAGGAAAAACAAAATCTTCAGTTGCCCTGGCCAGATTCTCTTCACAGAAGTAGCAAGTCTTTAACGATCTGGCTGCTAGATAGACTGGCTGATCAATCTCCTACGGTTGTTTCAACTCTCCTGGTGGCTTTGTATAATCAGTGGACGTCCCGCAATGAAGCTAGGCACCAACCGGTACCGGAGAGTCCGGACAGAACAGTGGACAAAATACTTTTTCAGCTGGAAGAATGGGCAAATCTACAGACTAGGATTGATCCTACTATTCATCATCCGACAACAACTTGGACGGCGCCAAACCCAGATTGGATCAAACTAAACACTGATGGAGCTTTTCTGTCTAGTGGTAATCTTGGTGGAGGAGGAGTAGTTTCCCAGAATGATCAAGGTGTGTTTTTGGCGGCGACGGCAAGATATTATGGTGTAGTTTCCAGTGCTACACAAGTAGAGGCACTGGCCTGTATGAATGCAGTAACTCTGGCGGAAGAACTGGGAGCAACGAAGTTTTTAATTGAAACTGACTCGGCTGAGGTCCAGAAAATGATCACTCAGCTAAATATCGATCGCTCGGAGACTGGCCCCTTGATCCAGGAGCTGAAACGGAATCTGCAATCTTTTCAGGAAGCCAAGGTGGTGAGGACTCGAAGGACGTCAAACCAAGTCACTCACAGGCTGGCTAAGGAGGGGCTCACGAAATCTAGCTCTTCCAATTGGATTATATTAGTTCTCCTGTTTTTATCATTTCGCTTTTAGATGAAGATTGTAATTAGGGAAGGATAGATATTTGAAACTGTCCCCTCGGCAAGCATATGGATATCCTGGCTCCACCAATGCAATTAATACTGTAAAAGAGCTTTTAGGTGAAGGCATATAATCGGAATGCATAAGCCATAAGAGTTCATCTCATCGGTTTTAGAAACTCCGATGATGATATTGTACTTCCTGTTGCTAATTATATCAAGTCCAGCCATAGAAGAACCACTTTGGGCAGAAAAATAACTCACTCGAGAATAGACTTGTAATTTTTATAATTTAACTGAACGATTCTATGCTTAGTGAATTAAAAAAAAAATCCTTTCAAACAGAATAACCTTGTTGAAAGTTAGAGATCCTTCAGCCCCTGTTGTCATCACCACGAATAGTCGACAGGAGTACACTTACAAGACCAGGAATACAGAAAAAAAAAGATATACAAGGTACACAAGCTAGCTTGTTAATCAGATAGTGTTAGCAGAGATAACAACGACTTGGCTCCAGGAAATCTCTACTCATATGACCTTTTATTCCTGCAAGAAACATTCATCCATTGAATTAGGCCAGGCTACCTAGAGAAACAATTGGTCTTTTCCCTTGACAAAGTAAGGAATTAGTAAACTAAAATAGTAACAATGTAACATCACTTGGACCCCCTTTAAATTTGACAACGGTATGTTTCATGAAGGTTCTCAAAGAGCAGTATATATGTAGATTATGTAACATATGTGTAGACATACGTCTAGTAGATTCTATTATTTTGTGTGTGCGCGCGCGCGCGTCTTTCATCATGCTCTGTGAAGTATATTTTTTTAAAATTAACAAGTCCACACTCGATTTCTTTATGCAACCAAATTCTGAAATTTGAGAGCATTGAAGCCATTCACTAGTTTATCTATGGACTTCTCAAATCAAACTAGGATGGATGGTGTAAGAAAATCGCTGATGAATCATGCGTGCTTCAAAGTTAAAGTGCTTCAGTACAAATGTTAGTAATCTGACAAGCTTGGCAATGAACTTGACAGGCGGATTAAATTGTTTCAGTACAATGTTATAGTCTTCATAAACCCTAAGAATTACATGAACTGCATACGTACTATTTTGTTACATTTTTAATGAAGAATTTTAAAGTAATTTGTAAAGGCTGGAACTGAGCAGAAACACAAGACAATTGATCCACTAAAAATTTGTAGTAAAATTTTCATTTAATTCCACCAAATTCTTGTATTCAAAAATTCTATAAAGACTTCACTAGAAAACAAAATATCATAATATAGAGCTTAAATTGGGAAGCATCGTTAACGTGATGGTAGTGTCAAGTGCTATGTTACAAAAGCTTGCTGGATCATTACGCTAAGGAACGGGATCAAGTAGCACAGGATGCTACTTTTTTTTTCTAGGTTTCAATAAAAGGAGGAACGAGAATGTTTCCGTGTTCCGAGGACAGGAACAATATTTCTATGATGGGGAACACAACGTAGTTCCACATTCCTGGTAACTTTTTTCATGGGTACAAAACTTTATACACCAAGATTCAAATCCTGGTATCCAGGATTAAAGATGATAGTATGCATAGTTAGTACAGGGCTCGAAAGCAGTAATTCCATTATCTACACAAATTGAGATACTGTCAATGTGGTTTGAGTCATCTCGGACAACAAAATGCTAAGACAACCAATGGTCACCATAATCCTAGTAGTGATACATTGTTGTATAGAGTGAAATGATAACGAAAACTAGAAAAAAGATGTATCAAGTTATTGGTGAGTACCTTCAGATTTGGGACTCAGTGGATCGAGTGGTCTTGTATCAAGACATCCTGGATCAGCACTTTTGGAAGCCTACTTAACCAGGTGCATAGACTAGCATGTAAGCTTGTGAGGCTTTCGTTGGGACAGTCCGTTTTATCACCTTGAAGAAGAATTTGGAAGAGTTGGGAACCATTGAAATCTAAGTTTTTCTTGTGGTTGGGTTGGTCAACAATCATTGTTGGACAGCTGATTGTATTGCCAAGTGAGGCTTGTCACAGCCGGCTGTTTATGATTTATGTGATCAAACCAAGGAAACGATTCAACATATTCTTCTCACTTGTGTCTTTAGCCGGCAGGTTTGGACTTCTACAAAGGCTTGGTTTCTTGCCCAACTTGTCAACTCAAGACACACATAAGTTCTCTAGTTGGTGGTTGAAGGCTGTGAAAGGATGAGTAGAAAATGGTATTACTTGCTCATTATCTTGGTTGCTTGGAAGATTTGGAAGAATAGGACAAGTGTGTTTTTAATATTGCAACTCATAGTCTGGCAGTTCTTATCCAAACAGTGGCTAATAAAGCTAATCTTTGCTGCTTGGTTGGAGCGTCAACGCTCCAAGAGTTGTTTGCTAGGTCGATTGCCCTTGCGTCCTATCGAGATAGTTAATGGCTGTTTATCATTTGATATTATTTTTTGGTTGGAAGGCATATTGGTGTTGGGGGGGGGGGGGTTCTTGAATACTCCCACCCTAACTTTTTCTTGCTTAATGAAATGATACATAGATCTCCTGTATGTTTGAAACAAAAAATTAGTAAACAAATACCTTGTCGTCGTCGTCGTCATCATCATCATCATCTCCCTTCTTAAGGCGAGTAGTTCCTCCCTCTTTGCTTATAGGTATTTTCATATGTCCAAAAGGAGTATTCACATCAATATGTCCTTTTATTGTGTAACCAGTTCCCTTTCCCCTTATCATATCCCACATAGCAGATCCAAAATCCTTTGGCCTGAAACTGATTGGTAAGTTCATGGTTGTTATTTCTTGCTTCTTAATATTTGCAGATTCCTTGAGCTCGGCAGAAGCAATGCTCACATTAGAGAGCCAAATTTCATAATCCATAGCATTCAGTCCCAAGTCAAATTCATTTTTGTTGTCAAGATTTAGATGGAGAGTTGCGGTTGCTTCCTCAAAAGAGAATTGTTCAAACTTGATCTTACTGACATTAACATCTGGTCTGTAAGGCACTGGGATCTCACCATTCTTCTCTAAAGGTATAGAAATCCTTCCAATTACTGGGATATCTATATGTAGTACAACTCCGACCTTGTATGGAATGATGCTTCCAGGCTTGATGTCCCCATATGTACTCTTGATGTCATCATAAATAAGTAGCAGAGGGATTTTGACTGTCTCTGAACCATGGGCATGTATTGTTCCAGCATCAGGGATTGTCCCTGACATGAGTTTTCTCCCTTCGCTTTCGATCAAGTATTCGATGTCAACAAGAGGGATTGGCACAGGATTCGGGTTTGCAATGAGAACATCAACAATGAGCTCTACCTTCTCTAAGCTGATGTGAGGTATGTGGATCCCGGTAACATCAGCTGTAGGCTTTCCAAAGCCTACTGCATCTTCAATCTTTTCACCAATGTCTTGAATGAAATCCTTAACTTTGTCTAAGAAACCTCCCTTCTCACCATCATAATGTGTGTCATGGTCTTTGTCAGCTTTCTTTTCCATCACTTTTGGGCTATATGACGATGACATGCTGTGATTCAAATCAAAGAATTAGCATGACAAATTTTCACAAGCAGTTTCATTTTGTAAGTATACAGCACAAAACATACATGACGAAACTGTCAATAACACCAACGACAAATATTAAATGAGCAGAAAAGCAAAATGCCTGGAATATTATATAACCACAAACTAAGTATATGTTGCTTTATGAAACGACCTATCTGTTGTGATCTGAAAGAATTGTTGTAACCCTCAACCTGGAATCATGGATCGAATCATACACATGGCATCCCGACTTCCAGGTCTTAATTTGGTATACCAAGATGGAACAGCAAAAAGGAGACATTTTAAGCCTTGCCTGTTCCAATGGAGACTAGCAAAATGGCAACTAACAAAATATATTTTCCATAGGAAATGTTAATGGCCAATATGAATTTTTTAGAAAAGGGAATATATTTCAATATTCTGGCCTCTAGATCGATCAATGCATATAGCTACCAATATGAATAAATGAGCATAGTTATCAAATTCTTGTACCAACTCGTGGTTGTCATGAAATTCTTGAATCGTCAGTGAAGCTTCACAAAACAGCACAATTATCAAATTCTTGTATCAATTCGTAATCGTAAGTTGCTACGACAGATCCTAAATGCAGATCCTGCCACTGAGGGCAGTCAAGAAGCGAAGCCAAACCTTCGGCTTAATCGGTCCAACCAACCACAATGCTGAAACTATGCGTTTTATAAACAAATTGATCCCCATGCAGAATCCCCATCCATCGGCCACTGCCCATCGAGAGAATGATCCCTTTTGTTATCTGCTTCTCTTTTTACAACTTCTTTCAAAAAAGAAACAACTGTATCGATCCACAATACCCTTACAGATCTCTTTTGTTTAAGAAAGCAGCAAAAGCTGGTGAAAACGGAAAAAAATAGTAACAAGGAGAAAATCATCAGGCATACACACACCCAGATCATGAACCACTGTTAGACGATCCGAGGCAAGCCTGGCCCGAGAGCTCCAGATCGTGAGAAGAAGAGGCAAAGAAACGAGCTTTACCTGTGCGCCGATCTGCCGGAGCGAGCGCGTGGGTGGAGGAGGAGAGGAGAAGAGGCGTGGTGCGGCGTCGGTGGAATGGAAAACGCGGGGCGGGAGCAGCAGCGGAGACGACGGAGAGCGGATCGCCGCGACTAGCGGGCGCACGCGGGAGCAGAATTTTGGGGAAAAAACTTGAAAAGTTGGGGCGGTGCCTGCGTGCGTGCGAGCGCAAGCGTCGGCGGATGGAACTCGTAAAAACTTTTCAGCCACTGGAATTGGGCCTTGGGCTCTGACTACCAAGCTATACGTTGTTTATAAGGCCTGGGAGTGTGAAGCCCGGCCCACAAAAATATTAGTGCGTGTTTCGGTATTCAAGATATCTTTTTCTCCCTGGTAAAGAAAAGCCCGTGTAATTTTAGTTACCCAAAAATAATAACGATGAAATGAAAATACCCTCTAGACAGGCTGTTTGGTAGCAAAAAAGAGTGATAAGCGTATGATTTGCATTTCAATTTCAGGACCAGCTAGAAAACTGTACAGATAAAAAAGAAACCCAAATCGAATAATCAAATCAAATCTGCGTGTTCAGTTCATCCAAATGATTTCAACCACTGCATGATTCAACAACAGATCTGAACAACAAAGTATTGAAATGATATTTCAAGTGATTTACTTGGTGGCTAGCTTTGATGATGCGGACTCAGGAGAGTTTTGACGTCCAGGCATGGCCGATCCTGGCTGCACCGACGCAGATCGAGTTGGTCATGTGTGGGCGACGGCGCACGACCCATACATGGTAAGTGACGTGGGATGCCATTGTCCCGACCCGGCAGATTGCGGCGTTGATCTCGCCATGTAGCAGAGGGATTGGATGGAATCGCGGAAGGGACGAGTGCTCGGCTGCTTGTGGAGAGAAGAGCCCGACAATCGTCGGATTTTTTTGTGTGGCCCCCGGAGGCGTTTTTTCTTTTCCCGGTGCATTCGGCTATGGAGCCTAATTTCAATCCGGAAAATAGCCCATGCAAGCACGGTTTTCGGCCTACAACCGAAAAATTTTATGGGCACACTTGTATTGGGTCAATTACGGGCCTTTTAACTTCCAAGCAAGCCTTGACCTTAAATCTCCGGTTTTAATTTTCTTTTATCCCCCTCTCTCCTTGCTCCGTTGATGACTCCGGCGACTGTTTTCGGCCTCTCCCTGCCTCTTTCGTGCCTATAAATGGCATCCAAAGTACACATGCGTCCTCCTCTTGGCCGTCCTCGCCATCTCCTTGCATCTCTCCTTCTCCACAAAGTTCGCAATGCCACTCCTCTCTCCGCCTCGTCGGAGTAACTCCAGCGGCCTATTTCTCCACGTTGGAGCAGTGCCAAGGCGAGCCTCCATGTCCTTCGGCTTCGCAGCGGCAACCTTGTCGTTGGAATCACCTCTTGCGCCCTAGGTCGTTGGAACGTCGTCGTTGATGCGAACCTAGGAGATCCACCATCATTCACCTCCCGCGGCCTCCTGCACCTCGCCAGAGTGCCACCCGGCCTCGCCATCGTTTGTCGCCGACAATGGATCATCGTCCTCATCCTCAGCATCATGTCTTCCTCTTCTGAAAAGCCCCGGAGCACCGCCAGCTACCACACCCTCACTGCCGTCTTCCCCAACTCGGGTGACATAGCGCCGCCACCTTGGATGTCCTCGCCGCTCGTCGTCGGCTCCACCGGTTCGCAAGGAGGAGACGTAGCGCGTCCCGCCATCCATTGCTGCTGGAGCTTGCTGAAGGATCACCGGGTGAGTTATAACCTAGTTTTGGTGGGACTAGGAACCTGGTGGGTGTGTTCTTGTTGTTTCTTATTGCAGAGCAGGCTATGTCATGATCCCTGTAGGGAGTACACCTCATGTCATGATCTCTGTAGGGAGTACACCTCTGATTAGAGCAAAATTAATCGAATAGCCGTGCCCATGGTTATGTGCGTGCTGAGCATTGTTTTTCGTGATTAGTCTCACTGTCACTTAATAATTAATAATTTGGTTAAATTTTGAATAGCTCCTGGTTTTAGGTTATGATTAGCTCCTGTTATGAAGTGATGATTAGCTCTGGGTACGGAGTTATAGTTTGCCTCTGTTTGGAGTTATGAATAATTCATAGTTTAAAGTTATGGTTGGGCACGTGTAGCCTAGTTTGGTTGTACGGTGATGATTTAATATTGCAATTAAATACAATGTTCTAATTAATTCTCCTTTATACTTGAATGAACACCGATATGCTTTATCCATATTATGCAGTCCTTTGGATTATCCCTTGCATTTCTGCATATTTTCTATTTGCATGTGTGACTTGCGGCGTATGTTGTATACTCACCTTGCTATGCACCACCAGAAGAGGAGTTCTATGCCAAGGATGGTTTTCAAGAGAGTTGAGCTAAAGCTCGGTCGAGTGCCTATGGAGTGGAGTTGTAGCCATGCTAGACCGTTATTTCGTAGCGTAGATTTCTATTGTTTAAGAGGTTCTATCTACCTTTGTAATAAATTCTTGTGCACTTTTAATGTCAATAAAGCCTTATACTTTGTTGTCAATTTATTGTTGTGTTCCTTGATTGATTCCTGATTGATTCCTGGTCGAGGTAACACTGAGCATGTGGAATTTTGGATAGAAATTCTAGGTATGATAGTAGGCTTGTTGTTTCATGTCCATGAGCCCCATAGGAGCATGCAGACTTATACCCTTGGATATTACCACCTCTATCAGATTCAATCGTTCATATAAGGTATCATCACCGAATAAGAAAAGGAATGGGCTATACTATCTGGTTTACACCATGCATGTATAACATAATTTCCTCGTCAAACCCATATTATGTCATAACCGGTAGGCCTTTCTCCATACATATAGAGGACCCCATAATATGTGGTTGTTGTATATATGGTAGTACTGGATACCCTATACCTACCTACTACTATGACACAATCATAACGTGCAACCTTTTTATTTGAAAGAACTTATTTTTAAAAATGTCCTTGTCAAATACGCATCTTAAATACAACTAGTGATATACCCGCGCTATGCAACGGCTGATAATTGATAATCTAAATTGAAAAGGATATAATACATGGTGACATTTTTTATTTTTAAAGAAAACAACCAGAAGACATTATTATATAACAATAAGTCACCAGATTAATTTTATCCCTATACCTAAACAGAGTTTTTTTTGGTTAAATATAACATCATAATTAATATGTTCTAACCAAGCTCCATTACTTTTCTTATCGTGACATCCATTACAAAACCCCTTGCACATGCAACACACGTTCCATATTATTATTCTGGACTCAAAATGGGAAAGCAAATAAAAAAATTCAAACATACTAAAATAAAAGGTGAAAGTCTATTATAAGTGGATTGAAGAAAAAATGGTATTCAATAGTGAATAACCCATAAATATATTGGTATCAGTCAATAAACATACCAATGCACATATAAATGATGTACAAATGTTTTCATGATTAATATATGAAGAATAATATAATGTATATACATTAATTACAGAAAACATGTCTATATTACTCTGGCGCAAATGTAAAATGTAAAGGGCACATTATCCTCTACTGGAGTAATATAACACCAGTTCGAAAATGTAGTCCTGATGGGAGGGTAATACAGGAAGCATTGTGAGAACTCGTACTCTAAACAATTCATGCTGAAATCATCAACTCTGAAGTGGTCCTTTCCAAATTGCATGCTTGAGAGATGCATCAGAATCATAAGAACTTTCATTGTTTATGTATGAGGGCAGATAGCGGAAAAAAAAACATGTTATCACCAGTGTAGTAGCAAACATGCATTTGATATTGTAATCTGTAAATAATTGGCGAAATTTCCATATGTATACATATGCATAATCTTTAAAACACATACTTGCAACAGAAACTGATGATTCAGGTGAAAGTTAGGGCGAACGAGTAAACGTTAGGGCGAACGAAATGACCATACCAGCATCAGGGTGAGTCGAAAGAAAAAAGGTGTTTCGTTATTCTATACATGCTACCATCTCCACACTCACCAGTCCGACTACAACTCTTCCCTTAACAGGTACTAATATTCTAAAATACACTTTACAACATCATTTTTAGACTGTTCCATAAAAACAGATAAATAATTGAGGTAAACATGGAAATTGTTGGAGACACTTCATGTTAACCAGTCAGCTCGCTTGGCCTCCCTTCTGACAGGAATCAAAGGAATTCACTTAACTAATCTCACAAGAACACAAGCACACACTGGCTAGAATAAAATCACACACAGGAGTCGTCGGTGGCTAACATCTTTTTCTATTTTATTCAGCCTGAATGAACTGATTACAATGACTCATATTTAAAGATGCACAGCAACAAACGATGCACTAAGCTTGCCATAGGAATCGGACACCACGACCTGCTTAAGCCTGAAGAAATGCAAGAGTCCTAGATAACTAACTCACCTACGTCTAGCTGAGCTTCTCGTGGTCAATCTCCGATGCATGCGTCCATGCAAGCTTGGACCCCTTCTGCTTCAGGATATGCAGTGACTTACACACCTAACCAACTCATATGCATGCTGATTTATGTATCAACCTCGTGCACTCACCTCCTAGACTAGCGATCAGCACACTACGCACTGCCGATCCGGCTACTACGCCATGTTGCACGTATACATGTACATAGCTGCAATTGCAGGTAACAAGAACCTATACACACAACTACATGAAACTAATGCAAGATACAACAAGATTAATCTAACACCTTCAAATCTAATCAGATCACTTCTGGGCCTCAAATTCTTATGGATAATTCCCATCTTGCGGTTAATCTAACCCATAACTCCGAAACTAAATCAGCTAAGTTCACATTAAAGATCAAAAAAAACGTGAACAAAGAATCTCACTACATATTTATAAACAGAGTTATCCATGTAATCACTACAAATTGTGAACAAAGAATCTCACTACTAAGGTTATGTTCAGTTTTTTAGTCGAGTGATCTTTGGACTAATAGAAATGGGTCATTTATGATATCAACCCTCCTTAATTTCCATACAGAAAATCAAACCTCCGAAATCACAGCGAGACATGATCAGAGCAGTTCCCTTCCGATTTTTTTTTTTGAACCGATAGTGTAAAAAAACAATATTGTCTCCTTCACAAGTGCAATTGGGATGTTGCTAATAGGGCAAGATGGCAATTGGGATGTTGCTAAAATTAACGATCAATTCTTGCCTATTGATGCTGCTGAAACATTGCAAATCAATTTGTCGACGCGGGAGATGATGATTGCATAGCTTGGCATCCAGAGGAGAATGGCAATTTTTCAGTCAGAAGTGCCTATCGGCTTGCTGTTCGCCTCAGAGGATTAGAGGCAGGGGGCATCTCATCATCCGGTGATCAAAGGAAGATATGTGATGTGATCTGGAAATGCCAAGTGCCTCAGAAGGTCCGGATTTTCTCCTGGAAGGTCGCTGCAGACTGCCTGCCAACAAATGAAAATAAGAAACGGAGAGGGATGTTACAGCAAAGTTGCTGCTCATTATGTGGAACTGAAGATGAAGATGCTTACCATGCACTCTGCATGTGTGTCCAAGCTCAAGGATTGTGGTCTGCGATGAAGGATGAATGGATATCCTTTCCAAGGATCAGACCACGGAATGTTTGTAGTGAATGGTTGCAGATATATCTGCAGCAACGTACTGACATTGAGCGCACTATGGTCCTGATGGTAATGTGGCGAATCTGGTATATCCGAAATGAATTAGCTCATGGAAAAGCAGCTCCACCGACCATGTCTTCCTGCAGATTCCTTTCGGCTTATGTTGACAATCTGCTACTTATTAACCAGTGGCCGAATGTACAATCAAGTAAGGGTAAGCAGGTGGTCAGTAAAACGAAATGATGAATTCAAAGGATATTGATCGATCGCAGGTAGATATTCGGGAAATCACAGTAAAACGAAACAATGGAATGATAACTCCAAACTATCAGGTCCTAGCTGGAGTAAGCCTGATTTGGGTTGGATGAAACTCAATATTGACGGCTCCTTTGCTGAACGAGATGGACGGGCAGGAATAGGATTCATCCTTCTTGATTCTGTGGGTTTCCCTATTTTCTCTGCTTGCCAGGCTGTTTATCATTGCAAAGGAGAACTTGAATCTGAATGTCTTGCTTTCCTGGAAGGAATTACAAGGGCTCTCCAATGGACAATGCTTCCCTTAGTTGTGGAAACAGACTATATGAGTGTTTTCCAAATGATGAATTCAAAGGATATTGATCGATCGCAGGTAGCTTTTGTAGCCATGGAAGCCAAGCGCATCCTGGCTGGAGACAGGAAATAGTAATTCGCAAGATTGTAGGCTCTCAGAATAGAGTTAGCCGAGTTAGCAAATTATGCTAGAATTCAGGATAGTTCTATGTTTTGGAGAGATAATTCTTGTAACCTCATATCACATCTGGTGATGGAGGAAGTTGGAACTGCTTAATATGTTCCTGTTTTCCCGCAAAAAAAAAAAAGTGCAAGCACAGAAAACATAGATATAAGCTAGCCCAGTGTTCTTCAAGAAACCATGAAAGGCATATTTGTAACTCAAGAACAACGGAATTATGTAATTCATTCATTATATAATTTGGCCAGGTCGTTATACCAGCTATATGTGTCAACTCATGGATACCAATGGAGCCTAACCACTATTCATTTGGCAATAAGGATGTAGGCATTGAGAAAGCAGAAAAATGAATTTGTATACTCAGTATGATAAGTGAGGAAAAATAAGTGTTATCCACATTACTAAATTAACTGGCAGAAGAAAACCGTACTTTAGTCGCTGTACAGAAAAACAACATGGACCAATTACCAACGTATGACTAAAAATACTATGAAATATGACAAATCCAATTCCTAAATTCAGGCATGGATTTTAATAATTAGGGCAGATCTTTTATACAGTCATTAATCCATTAATCACTAAATCAAGCCGCTACAGATATTGTTTTGCTGTCTATGAACCATGCATAAATCACCTTTCTGACGAAAAAACAAAAGAAGAATATAGGTGCAGACATCGGAGGGGAAATTGTGGAGTAATCGAGCATTCAGGCATGGAGGTAATAGCACAATTGTTGCAGATGGGGCTATGCTTCCCAAATCCATGGACGTTTTGCATAACTGAAAATAGTGTAGCTAGAGCCGAGCAAGCACCAGAATACCTCAACCTGTCTACAGACAGTGGCGGAGCTTGACGGACAAATTAGAGGGGCCAAAGTGAAAGTTTTGTTTCAAGTAGGGTTCTTATGCTATATTTGTGTAATACTAAAGCAAGGAAACATAGGAACTTCTACGTAATTTTTAAAAAGCTGTAGGGGCCATGGCCAAGGTTGGTCTCCATAAACCTCCTCCACAATCTACAGAAAAAGTTTCTTTTAACAAAAATTGGAATCCCGCAATCCCCACACACAAGACATGAGATTTACTCTGGGATTCTGAAACCTTGCGCATCAAAGAAACCAGAGAAAATTAGTGATCAGGGTCAGGGGGAGAAAGGAAGGGGGCGATCCTGGGCGTAAACATCCTTGTCCTCTTCGAGTAGGAACTCCCTGTCCTGCAACGAACTCCACGGTGGTCTTGGTTCCTAGACAACGGAAAACAAATTAGAACACAAAAAAAAGGTAAATCAATCGCAGCAGCAGCAGCGACATTAAATCCGAGATCCCCTGACATCAATCGAACTCTATCTCTCGAATCAAAACTGCATTTCTAAAATTTTAGATACTCTGTGCACCAAGACATTTTTTTAAAAAAAAACATATTGTGGTTACAAAGACCAATAATTTACATTGCACTTATCAGGATGATGTTATTACTGAAACCATTCTCTTGATTCTCCATTTGGTGTGCATCCATCCAAATATTCCATTTCAGAATGTGAAACATGCAAGCAAAATATTAATCAACATTTGCATCTCAATTGTGCATAGTAAAATCAATCTGATTGGAGGCGGACGACAGCACCGTCTTCCCACGCGTCGATGCGGGTGGCAGCCTGGGGCTCCGGGGGGTGGGTGTGGGTGGAGGATGGCTGTGACTTCCAGAGGTTGAGGCAGACGGTGGCAGCGATCTCCCGGCATAAAACATTCTCTTATTATTGTCCACATTTGGTCTAATCTATTGGTTAGGTCTGCAATATATACTTCATCAATCATCATAAAAAAAATCAAACAATAACATGTGTTGAAAAATCAGGTGATTCCCATTTTTTGGTCAAGACTCATGAAGGTCAAAGAAATGTTTTTTAAAAAAATTTTGGAACAGTTTTAGTGAATGATGGAATACAAGTAAGATTTTGGAAGGACAAATGGGTAGGAAATCGTTCTTTGAAAGATCAATATCCTGCCTTGTATAATATTGCCCATACAAAAGATGCTTCAGTACCAGTTGTTATGAGTTCTTTTACTTTTTCCCAAGCAGAGTCAGCTTTCTAAAGCCCCACAAAGCAAGAAATTAAATTTGTGCATAAAGGATAATGTTTAGTAAAAGCAGCCCTAACTTGTTTTCATGAATGGACTGAGCATACAAATGGAAGTGCACGATAAATTTCTTTGAAAACATATCATGTCTACCAAAGCTCAAAGTTTAATAATCTGTGTAAATTGTATCAGGGAGTGCCTAGTTCCCTATATATATATTTTTTGGTGAAACGAAACATAGCACTCCTCAGAATAACAGCATACTCACTAGTTCTGATTTCTTTTCTCTGTCAACTATGTTTCTTTTCTGTAATACCCAGAAGGCAAGAAATCGACTACATTGTGCGGTGAAACCTATACCAACATGCATTTAAAGAATGGGGATTTACATTAAACATGAAGCTGTCTAGCTAGCTAGATGATGAAAAGGTATCGTTGTACTGGAGCCAGACGAATGGGTGAATGGTAGTGGTGTCCCTTCTTCCTGTTTTTATCTTATCAAGCCATTATTTTAGCAAACAAGAAGCACTGCCAATGTGCATGCCATCTTTCAGCTTTTGTAGCTAGAGGACTGTGAATGCAACTGGGGCAGGCTGCAGGATAAACCAATCAGGAAGTAGGTTGAGGCGATCTAATCATCCTTTTACCATGTGTCTGGTATTGACCCAACCAGGAGTAAAGAGGGAAGAGCCAAGAGTAGTAGTCTGTGTAAACAGATTCAGTAGAGCAGAGAGAGACAGAGAGATATTGTACTAGCGAACAGTAAAATAATGATTACCTTATGATCAACCATAGGTGTTTGATGATCTGATCCCATGATTCTCACAGCTCCTCTCTCTAATCATTCCTGTTTTTCTGGCTAGTGTATATGCACAGAAGCAGCTATGCCGCACCTGCAGATAAGAGAGCTTTTCTTAATGTCAAAAGAGAGCTAGCGAGTTTGCACCAGAAAATGCTGGGAATAATTTAACATTTTTGCAGTAATCAACTTTGTAAGTAAAGAAAAATATCATGACAAAATTTAACAAATAGTATAATTTAGTTGCTCAAATTGTGCATATTCAATTGAATGGTCAAAAAGATATATTTAGATGAAATCTGTTTCGAAATAATCATTTTTTTTCTCATTCTATGTATTTCACTCTTATTAATAATAGCTTTATTGATAGGAATAAGAAAAATCTGGAAATTATAGTTGCCTTTTAGGACGGATATATTCATGTGATATGTTTTAAGAGGGTAATTTTGATAAAGGATAATTTAGTTGAAAGGAATTGGATCGGTGACGAAAAATGTTATTTTTGTTTGAATGAAGAAAATATTCAACATCTTTTCATTAGTTGTCATTTTGCTAAATTCCCGTGGAGGGTTGTTTCTCTGTCTTTTAGGTTGAAGACACCAAGTAGTTTTGATCATTGGGGGGAGGGGGAGGTTGGGTGAATGGAGTCAAGTAAAAAGCTTGGAGGATAATTCTAGTTGGGGCATCTTCTTGTGTTGGATCCTATGGTTGAGTAGAAATGATATAGTTTTTTTTATATAAATCTTCATCTAAGTTTTATATGCACGTACTTTTTGGGTAACATATTGATTTCGATTTTGGACATAACTACAAAAGTGTGAGGATGCTAAGGAATTTATTTTAAGGAAAAGTGTATATGTACTACATTTTTCTTAACTTATAACGTGTTAGCCTAGTAAATCTAGATGTTTTATAACTTCTTCTATTTGTATTGAACGCTTGAGATTGGATTGAATGCTTGAGATTTTTTGTAAGGATTTAGTAAAAAAATTTAGTACGTGTGGTTCTTATTTTTTATGCATACCGAAATCTTGAAACAACGATCATGCATATCTTTGCAAATTTCGACTTTAGATTTAGCAACATGATTGATTGCTCTTTGAATAAATTCAATCTCTAGTCATTTTGTGTTTCAAGTGCCAATGTTAAGTTGTGTCCCGATGTTTGGTCTAATTTTGTTTATTGCTACTACGTGTGAACTTTGGTGGTGTAATAATTGTTATTGCTTCTTTTAAGGAGCTATTGCATCCCTTCTCTCATTTTCTTGTCTAATTGTGATTTTGCCCCTACTTTTCAGCTTTGTGATTTTGTGATTTTGCCCCTATTTTTTCAAATTAAAAGATATATTTGTCCTTATTCCGTTAAGTGGTGTTAACGGTGTTAAAAACCAAGTCAAAACATGCTTACCAAAGCTATGCTGGACCTAGTTATCAACAAATTAATCTATAAAAAATCATGTTAAAACATAGACAAAAAAATATCTATGAAAAAACAAGGGCAAAAACACAAAGTTAAAAAAACAGGGATAAAATCACAATTAGGACTGAAATAGGGATAAGAACACAATTATTCCTTCTTTTTAAAGTAAAAGCTGGATCATCCATAGTCTGAAAAAGAAATTAATTATCATTATAATCAACTCATCCATCAGCGTTTATCAATTTTTCTGTAAAAAAAATAATTTTTCCTCTGAACCAAACGGGTCTACACGGAAGAAAAGAAAAGGCAAATTCGTTTCATGCCGCCGAAAATTCCTAACTTGGTTTATACCATCGAAAAATTCGGTACACTATAATACCACGCTCAAAGTTTGCCCCGTAACTATTATTCACCATTTCCGTCCAGTTCAGTCGTTTTGCCGTTAAACATGACTATTTTGCCCTTGTCTCGAGTCAAAGCAGCGATAAAGACACCTTTTGTCCAGATGGAATTCAGGCGCCATCCCGTTCACATTCCGCCGCCCCGCCTCATTTGAGCGTCCCACTCGCGGACCTCGTCGCCGCCGGCCGTAGCTGCCGTGCCACGGCCCCTGCCGGTCGTCGGAGTCGTCCTCGTTGACGGCTTGACGCCGGCCGCAGCTGCCGCGTCGTGACCCCCGCCGGTCGTCGGAGATGGTGGCGTGCGTCCCAGCTGCAGTGGTGGAGACTTGAGTTTGAGCAGTACATGTTGGAGGCTTGAAATTCTCTCCACTCGACGGCAAACATGGTGGATGCTTGGCTTGAGCAGTACATATTGCAGTACAAAGCACCTGTGTGTTTGTGTTTAGCTAGAAAACATGTCAATTGTTTTCTCCTGTCTACTTTTTCCGTCTTAAATATAATAATTCAAATTTATCTCAAAATATAACTACTTCTACACCCACCTATCCATCTTTACCGATTACTAACATCTCTTATTTAATTTTTTTATCTACTTTCTACTCTCAACCAATCATAACTCTTTTTTATCTTAATCTTAATCTGCTAATAAAACGGCATAAGGTCTTCTAGAGGTAGTAGAAAATATGAGCAGTTGTTTTCTCGCCGTGCTCCCCGTCCGTGCCGCAGCTTGCAGCCCGCTGCTTTGCCGCGCCACGCGCACCGTTTGTTGCACCGTCGCTCACCCCTCACCACACACTCTATTTAGCGATTTTGCAGAGATAACGTCCCCAGACATTACGTGTGTACACAGTCATATATATCTCTTGTATTCTAGAAAACAATAAAAAAGTTAATTCCTAACGGAAAGAACCGATTGTGGAACAAAACAGTAACGGAGCTAACTTTACCGAAATCTTATAGTGGTATAAACTAAAAGCTAGAAAATATCAGTAGGGTGAAACCAATTTTACCAAAAAAAAAAAATAGTGGGGGCTTCTTTTTCTTACTTGCTAATTCCCCGGGTAACGTGTGAAATTCATCTGTTTCTGTAATGTAAAAGAAAACCAATTTCTTCTAGGAAAACAAGCCGGGTAAGAGACGAAATCAATCAATTAACCGAGTTCTTGGCTCTCACGCCGCCTCGACCTCCCCTTCGTCTTCTTCCTCCGTCCCCTTTTTCCCTCTTCAATTCTCCCCCACTCGCTCGCGATCCCGCCGCCGCCGCCGCGCGCCCTCTTCCTTCCCCCGCTCGCTCGCGGTCCCCCTCCTCGTCCACCGCCGCCGCCGTGGAGGCTCGCCCGAAGATTCCGCCAGCGCTATGCTACGCTACTAGGTGCGTGCTCCTTCCGTCAATCATCCCTTTTTGATTTGTGTGGTTCCAACGTCTTTCAGAGTCGTTGCCGTATCTAGGATTTTAATTTTATATGGTATATGGAGCGTTCGTTGCCCATCCGTCCTGCAGTATAGTTCGATCTGATGACACTTTGTTCCTGTTGTTAGCATTTAATCGGCGTGCTAATCGTTGTCAGGTTAGATAAATCTGGTTTATATAGCTGCTACGTTTTGTTGCTATGTTCTTTATGTGTAATCTTGAGCGAATTTTGGGGTGGAGAAGGCATCGGCGGCTTTTGTTTCACTGACATGTGGGTCAGGAAGATAAATCTTTTTTTTCCCATCTAAATGGAGTGTATATATGATCAAAATTTACCTTGCGTTTTTATCGCCCTTCTCATTAAAGGGTATCAATTATTTGTTGATTGGAGGACTTGCATTTTAGGATTTTTCTACTCCAAATATAGGAAGGTGGGATTTAATTTATGATCATTTGATGTTTCCTGTTTAGGAACTGATGAGCAGTCATTGATGTTCTTTTGTCTGGCTCTTCTAGCCTATGTGGAATGCACCGGAATTTTTGTGTATCACACTGATCTCTGTTTTTGTTCTAAATATATAGTAATTGAATGGACATGTTATCCAACGGGTGAATCAGTGAATTGTATGCCAGAAGATTTTTGTGCAGCTGATATATTGAGCGTATTTTTTTCTCCTTTTCAGTAACACCTCTGCTAGTCACTTATGACCATGGCAACGTCACGAGAGGTTTTCGAGTATCATCCTTTGCCTACACCAGGAGCGGAAAACAGCCTGAAGGATGAGATCCAATCGAAGGTTTTGGGCACGATAGGGAACGTGATGAACTCATTTGATCCAAAGTCATTCCCTCAGCATGTCGAAGGGGCACTGGGAGCAGCTGGAAACATCATCAATTCCTTTGAGTCAAAATTGGCTGAGCAAAAGTCATTTGATTTTGGTGGTAAAGCTGATTTTGATGCGTATGAATGTGGTGATGATTCTTGGCGTTCTGCACCCTTGCAGGCAGAAAAATCAGTAAACCTTAAAAATCTTCTTGGTGGTTTAATTGCAATTATTAATCCTGGTGGCAAAAATTCTGAAATTCAGCCACCAAAGGACACTAAGTCTAGTGTCTCATTCTTAGGATCAAGTACCAATGGAGAAACATATTTGCACTCCTCAGTCTATGTGCCAAGTGCTCCACCATTGCTAAATGAAGAAGCATTGAGCTACAATGTGTATAGGGTTGTCATAGAAGCAGAACCACCACAATGGCTACCTGATAGTTATGCTAATTCATGCATGCAATGCGCTGCTCCTTTTACTGTTGTTACTTGTGGAAGGCATCATTGTCGATTTTGTGGAGGAATATTCTGCAGGGCATGCTCAAAAGGAAGATGTCTATTACCAGCCATGTTTCGTGAGCGGAATCCACAAAGGGTTTGTGATGGTTGCTATGATAGACTTGATCCGTTGCAGAATTTATTCATTAATTCCATTAGCAATGCAACACAGACTGCAAAGCATGATGTTATGGATTGGACTAGTGCAAGAGGGTGGTTGAATTTGCCTATTGGATTAACAATGGAACATGAGATTTACAAGGCAGCAAATTCCGTGAGGAGCTATAGACAGGTCTTAGAATATCTTTTCTATTACTTACATGTTTAATCACAATATTTAGGGTATACAACACTAATAAAAATAAAAAATTAATGCAGGTTGCAAGGATAAACCCAGAAAAGTCAATTCCCCATGCAGTCCTTAGTGGGGCAAGTGGGCTTGCTATCCTGACAGTTGTGAAAGCCGGTGTGCTTCTTACTTACAAACTTGGAACTGGCCTAGTAGTTGGTCGAAGACCAGATGGATCATGGTCACCACCATCAGCTATTGTTTCAGCTGGGTTAGGATGGGGTGCACAGGTAGAAAATACATAGCTATCTTCTTCTGTATTTGACATGGACAATTGATAACTTTATAATCCATCGATTAATGAACTGCAAATTTTTCTGTTGGGTCACTGCACATATACCACAAATTTGCTTAACTGTATTAGTTTCCTTTGTGGTGTATAATGATCATAGACATTGCGCATTAATGATAAGTTCAATGTCATAGAGACCAATTGTTAGATGCAATATAATAATTTTTTTATTTCCTAGAGCAAAATAGTATACTTGTTTCATGATTTTCTTAGAAATGAAAGGACAGTGTATTTATGCCTGCACAAGAGCTTGTAAGATTGAAGTGCTAGTTCTAACACTCAATTTTCCTTTAGGTAAAAACAATTTGTTTGTCCTGAGGCTATAAAAGTTATAACTTTTTAATGGAAACATCAGGTGGTCGCATATGTTACTTATTTTTTGGCATTAAGAAATGAAATTATGTTTTATGTTGACTTAATATCTAGAAACATTCAGTGATTGAAGCCCAAATTCATGAGGTCTGTTAGTAATTAATTCTCAAGTGTTTTCTCCTGCATGTTGTATTCTTATCATTGATCATACAGGTCGGTGGTGAACTGATGGATTTCATTATAGTGCTTCATGGTCCAGAAGCTGTCAGGACCTTCAGCAGCAAGATGCACTTTTCATTTGGCGCAGGTTTAAGTGCTGCAGCAGGACCTGTTGGCAGAGTATTAGAGGCTGACCTAAGAGCTGGTGATAAAGGCTCAGGTGTTTGTTATACATATAGCTGTAGCAAAGGTAATCTTTCTGTCTCATTATAGTTCATTTTTGGCCACCTAGGTGCTGTGAAGTCTCTCAGTTAATATTGGAGGGTATAAATTTGTAGGAAGAAATTACATTGCATCACATGCTTTCATAGGAAATCATTTAACGTCTTTACTGATTTAGATCTACCATGGCAATCATTTGAGTAAAAATCCCAAGTCTTTAGTAGAAGATGAACCATCAGCAATTTCTGTATAAAACCATGCTGGAGATGTAGCTTCAATAAGATGATGTTTCGTTGATTATAAAAACTTGTGTTCTGATGCAGTGAATGATGAATTATATCATTATCTTGAAAATCTTTGACTATCATATATTCTTATAAATATGTGTTATGATTGAACAAGGAAGGGTATGGCACCTTAGTGAGGATTTTTTGAAGAAATACTGAACTTTTATTTAATCTTGCTTCCCAGTTTTTTCAATTATACCCGAAATACAATTTAACCATTTTAAAAAAATCCAAATCTTGGTGTTCACGTTCTTAATATTCAAAATGACCACGCGTGGATATGTGGCTACAACTTATTTTTGTGTGGTGATTCCTGTTAATTCTGCAGGTGCATTCATTGGTGTTTCACTAGAGGGAAACCTTGTTGCCACCCGAAGGGACACAAACCTGAGGTTTTATGGTGACCCGTATCTGACGACCAGCGATATTCTTATGGGGGATGTGCAGAGACCAAATGCTGCTAAGTTTCTTTACACAGCATTGGATGACCTTTACTCTGGGCTGAGTTGTTAGAATGATGAAAATCTCAATTGTACATATTTACTCTGATTCTGGCTGTACCTAGGTTTATTGATTCTCAAAATGCTTGTCATTTAGCTAGGCCCACTGGTATTGATTAAGTTCCAGATCGCAGGTGAAACCTCTGCAGCTTACATGTGAATATTGTTAGGAAATTCTTTGCTACCAAGTTACAGTTATGAGCCTTCTTTTTTTTTTTGTGACTTGAGGATTTCAATTAAACTGAATGGTGGGGATTACAGTCATCACTCACCATACTAAGGACATTGGGCGGGAGATCAGAACACCACTCCCTCCTATCCACCAACGCATACCGAGCAAGATCATGTGCTGCTCTATTACAACTTCTACTAGCATGCTGAATATTAAAACTAACAAAATGCATATTACGTTCTTGAACTGAGGAGATAACCGAACGCTGACGCTCACGAATTTCCCAGATGTTTACCAGCTCGAGGCAATCAGATTCCAAAATCTAGTTCTGGATACCAAGATTTTTAGCAAACACCAAGCCGTCCCTGCATGCATACCCTTCCATCACCAAAGCCTGGATTCCCCCTTGTATAAAACTTCGCCTGCCCTCTAACTGGCCGGCCAAATTCATCACGTAGGACACTACCTGTAGATCCTTCTCCGGACTCTTGGTGAAAGGCGGCAGTATCCCGAGCTCAGGTCACTGCTTGTACAATTGACATTGATTTTTCACTGTGCTTCCTCTTGTTCCTTTGCATCCACAAAGACCACATCCCACGTAAAATGACAGCTCGGTTATTTGCCGATCCCAAGTGAAGCAGATCCCGTGCCCATGTGATCAGGCTAAGTTGTGGAAGCTTAATACCAGTGCACTTTTTATTCTGCTCCCAGAATATCCGGGCGTGCAACTGAACACTGCATCAACACATGAGATATCGTCTCATCCCGTGCGCCACAAATATCACACGTTGGTACTGGTTCAATGTGCCGCGCGCCAGTGCAAGACAAATTTCGCTGGCAAAAAGCCGTCAACTCTCCACCAGAAGACTTTAACCTTCGGCAGCATGTCCAACTTCCAAACAATCCGCCATGCATCATCAGAAGATGAGCCAACCTGCTCCGAAACATCCCGGCTCCTCTTGATTGTATGCAAAAGCTTATATGCCATTTTAACAGAATAAACTCCATGCTTCTCTGGCTCCCAGACCAAATGATCATCTCCACGACTGCTAACTGGGATTCGCAATATAGCTTCAGCATCTATAGGAAGGAAACTGTCTAGCTCGTACACGATTCTCATCCCATGCATCACTTCCCTTCAGTAATTGCTCCACATGTGTCACCGACCCTTCAGCTTGCAGCGTAATTGGTCTGCCATTAAAATGCTCTGGGTATCCACCTATGTTCTCATATTCTTGTTGCTGCACCATCATCAATTCTCCTGATCAACCCAGACTGCAGAACTTCTCGACCCGCAAAGATTGCCCGCCAGGTAGAACTAGCCCTCTTCATTTTTCTGCAATCTATAAAATCAGAATCATGGTAATATTTGCCCTTCAACACCCTAGCACACAATGATCCTGGGTTATCCATTAATCTCCATCCCTGCTTGCCAAGCATTGCCGTTTTTCTGATTATGAGCCTTCTAAGCCTCTTGTTTTATACTCCTATTTTCCCTTACCGTGTAATGCTTATGTCTCGTTAAAACTCCGTAGCCCAAATGGAAACATTTTGGACGAAAATACATAGGATATGTTTGTGATGTTATACATATTATCTCATTAAAAACCTTGATAAAAAATACATGGAAAACTCATATATATAAAAAAAATACTTGGCCAGCTGATCTTCCAAATCAAGATTTTTGAAACGAGTTAGTGAAATTTTCCAATCCTCTACATCTCTTAATTCTGATTTTTCCAACATATGTCTATACAAGAGGATATGCTGGTAATGATTTTTGTGATAAATCTTGCAAGATTTCCTAACAATGTAATACTAGTAGTTCTCATGCAATACCAGTTAGTATGCTTTATGAGAAGCTTCTCACGTGATCCATCCATGTACCACATTCGTTGCACTATTGCAGTTTTAATTTATATTTTTTTATCATACTTAGTTTATATTCACTAGTACAAAGTAACATGCCTAAATCTCTTCTTCCTATCATATTTCATGACATTTGAATTGAACAATTCATTCTCTTCACACTAAATGGCTGGAAATAATTTTCATTTAGGCTACATGTATATCTTTGTTAAAACTTTTCAACTTTCAGAGAGAATTATTTTGCGTTGCATAATGATACTGTGATATGCACACTAATTCAAGAAAATGCAGTTGCATTAGATGCTATGTGTCAATGGTCTAAACTTCCTTTATGCAGTTGCATTATCATTTGTCCTTTCATATGGCGGATATTACAACTCTATAGTAATGGTCTAACAATTCTTCGAGTTCATTGTTTTTTGCAACATTCCGGTACTTAGTTTTTTTTCCTTAATATGTATGCTAGTTTAAAAATCATCAAATGCTAGTCTATCTTTGTCTTTCCTTCTGGACTTCTCAAAATCATTAGTGGAATTTGTTTTGAATTCCCATGATCTTGGTTGATCAATTTGGCAGGGCATGGTGTCGAGTAAACGTTTATGCACTATTTCAGAAGTGCATCTTATGTGCTTTTACATAGCACGGGCAATGGCCTTTACTAGGGTTGAATAAGATTACAAAAATCCTCACAATTCGGTACATAAATATTTATTCTTAGGCCTTCATGGTGCGATCTAATGTCTATTTCCTGAATGGCGATGCAGACATGCAGTGAGAAAAAAATTCATTTATGCCTTGACCATATGTGTCACAGTATTATTCTCACTTTTCTTTGACCATTGTGGCAAAAATTGCATCCCTAATATGGACAATATAGCCTAGTTTATAATTCTGATTAAAACATAGTAATCATGTGCGAGGAAGCCTTGAACCACAAATAATGATATAGATCAAAATTCAAAATCTGGGTTATGAAAATTTTTTAAAAATATCTATGAAGGCATAACATAGCACCCTTACACGTACATATATAGGTCCTCAACTATTAGGTAGCAATTTAAAGTCAAATACATACTTTGTTCTGATTGGGATTCAAACTCGAGAGTTGTCCCTCACGTGTGTGCACCTTGAACTCAACTATACAGTTTTTACTTTTCAGCCTTCCTAATTACCGAGCTATTAATTAATAATTGGTGTACCTAACAGAGTTTGAATCATAAGTTGTTAACTGAAAAGTTATACATCTCGTTCAAGGTCTTCAATAGAGGCTCGTGGATTCACCCAAGGTTGATGGGATCTCATAAGTGCTACCTGGGGTAAGAGCCAAGACTATTAGTGGTCCCATCAATAGTGCTGGTTCTACCGTGGATGTGGCATCAATGCCGATTCACAGTAGCAGAGGGCATATGTGGTGTTTCTGGAGGGTATAGATAGATAGGTAGATAGAAGTTCCCATCAATATTGTTGTTTCTACCATGGAGAAGTATCATAGATACATAGATAGATAATTCAGAAGGGATGTAGCTAGGGAAATAGATAGAAAGATAAATAGACATATGTATATGTAGTTTTAAATGACCAATTGTATTATAGGTGTCATATATAGCATTTTTGGATGGATAGATAGAAAAAATGTGATTAAAAAGACTAGCTGTATTATAGGTGTCATATGTAGTGTTTCTAAGGTAGATAGATAGGTATGCAGTTTATAAAAACCAGCTGTATTGTAGGTGTCATATAAGGCGTTTCTGCAATGTTCATGTATATCACAATTTTTGATAGAAATCTGAGTAATTAAGTTGTGCATTAATAATTGATTCTCCTATTTGGGTTGGATACAACCATGCAAGGTTAATAAACCTTTTGAGTACTTCCTTTTTTAGATATGAATCACCTAGGCATTAGCAGGCAAGCATTTAATTCAATTTGCTCACACAAATCTTATTAATTAATAGGTACATTAATTACATATTTTTAACCTGTTTTGGATGGATACAACCTCATGATGAACTAACCTCTTTAAGTGCTTCCTTCCTGAGATATGAATTACCTGGGCATTAGCAGGCATGCTATTAATTCGTTCATATCAAATCCTTTTTTATACATGATGAATTAAGCAATACATTAATTACAGAAATTTTGTGCTATCTTTGGATCCTGCATTTTTTATGGTATCCTTTTTCCCCATATGAACATATATATTCAACAACTTTTCTTACTAAGACTCATTTTACTGATCATACATATTTCCTCCAAAGCTCAGAAGCCTGAAGCCTGAAGGAAGCTCTTCTGGTGCTCTCATCGAACACAGCAAAGATCGCTCCAGATTAAGGAGAAAAGGTACAACCAAATCTCCTCAGGCATGACTCAGCAGCCAGATCTCTTGAAACTTTTTCTCTCATCTTTCTGATATGTTGACAAACAAACGCATGGAACTGATGAACTGATCGATCTCTTTGTTTTGCTTCCAACTTTTGCTCTTCTTTTTCTTACTGGCATCAACCAGTAGCCATGGATGCATCCAAGGAGTCCGTCACGCGGATGGGGAAGCAAGAGGAGCAACAAGTGTCACCAGCAGCAAAACCAGCGGCGACAGGAGCTGCAGTGACATCAAATCCTGCTGGCATCAAGCAACAAGACAAGGCTACTTCCGTTGCTACTCCTTTCGCTGCTACAAGTGCTCATCACGCTCCTCCCCCTCCTCCCCCTTCTCCTGCTTCTGCTCTTGTTGCTTCTGGTGGTAGAGTCGCTGAGGAGGAGATGGAGAACGCTGGTGGTAGTAGCAGCGGTGGCGCGGCCGTGGAACGGTCGCCTCTCGCCGCGGCGGTTTCGGCGCTATCGGATCAGGTGCTGGAGAGAATGATGAAGGTGCTGATGAGGAAGTGCAACCCGCCGCAAGATGCGTTCCCGCTGACCGGAAAGTCCCCGGTGATGCCGCCGTGGTGGCCGAAGGGGAACGAGGGGTGGTGGCCGGAGCTCGGCGCCGGTGCTGTGGCGCCGCCGTACAGGCCGGCGCGCGTGCTGAGCAAGGTGGAGAAGGAGGTCGCCGTGGTCGCCATGGTGAAGAACATCGCCCCCGACTTCGAGCACCTCGCCATGGCGATCCAGATGGCGTCCACCGTCACCAGCGTCATGACCGACGCTGAGGCCGCCGCGTGGGACGCCGGTGTCGCCGCCGAGCACGACGCGTACGTCGCGGTGGGTGCGGCGCCGGTGACCAGGGCAGGGTCGCTCCTGCGGTCGATCAAGCCGGAGGCGGTGAGGATGAAGAAGAGAAAGGAGCCGACGCCAGCCAAGAAGAAGACGCCGCCGGTCGCGGACACACGCACCGTTGTGCTCGCCCTCCCTGCACCCAGTGCGCCCCTCGCCCGCCGCCCCGTCGGCATCCCTGCTCACCGCCTCCGCCACTTCACCACCGCCCCCGCCGCCGCTGCCACCGCAGCCCGTGGTGCTCCGGCCCGTTCGGGGGGCCGTGCGTCCATCCCAGCGGTCGTCGAAGTCGAAGCGGCAGTCCGCGAGATGGCTAACCTGAAGGCTCCAGGTGCGCCCTAGCTATTATCCTATGCCGTTTATTAATTCCTCTTCTTACTAGTTACTAGTCGTGACAGCTTTAAGGTTAATCCATACTTTGATCAGGATTATGGCCAACATGATTTGCTTAGATAAAAAAAATTATAATATTGTTTAAAATAAAATAAAAAATATTTTTTTGTTAATTGTGTGACACATAAC
The DNA here is from genome assembly GCA_000325765.3 of Leersia perrieri. Classification (NCBI taxonomy): domain Eukaryota; kingdom Viridiplantae; phylum Streptophyta; class Magnoliopsida; order Poales; family Poaceae; genus Leersia; species Leersia perrieri. The sequence continues at coordinate 7,702,424 of CM002485.1, forward strand.
TACCTTCTTTCCTTTTCAAAGAGTATAGGTAGTTATTCATTTATATTTAAATGTTTTTAATACTGATTAGAAAGTTTAAGGGGGTAATTTATAATGAAATTTTGTGGGGTGGTACAGACAAATTGTCTTGTTATTCTGATCTTTTGTACTGTATAATAATCCTCTTCCAACAGAAAACCCAATAGTTTGGATGGAGTACGATCAGATAGCATGTAGTTAACCATCAAATTCACGGAAATCATGCACCATTAAAATCCTACCTTGCAGTCTAATAGGGAGGTTTAGATTCCAAGAACTAACTGGTGTTCAACTTTTCTTTTCTTTATTCTGTAAATACAACTCTTATAATCTAGATGGAAAACTAGACTGATTGGGAGATAGGGAGTAAATACAAGTACCATGATCTGCTGTAAACAAGCCCTTAGATTGATCCTCTAGTCCTTGTTTGGCTAGTGTGGACAATTATCTGTATGGAAAACAACACTCAAATGGAGTGGGCGGATCCCCTTCCACCACCCAATCTCCTCAGGCTGTCACACCAGAGAGAGAGGGAGGGGGGGATTTGATTGCCATGGCCAATTGGATTGCTAGGGGAAAGCAACCTACATATAAACTTCAGACCAAATGGAAATCAATACTAATACTTCTATTTTAGATAATAAAAATGATCGGATAGGAATCAGAAAATTCGAGCAAACAACAAGAATGGATTCCAGAAATTGTAGAATAAGTTTTCAACATCACAATTTTTATATATTTTTTACTAAGCAATCCAACAACTGTATAATTACTAGCCATTTTGCCAGTATCATTATTAATGGCGAAACTAAATATTGTTGGTATACTGTAAAAATGAGACAATTTCATCCATAAATTTGTTAAGAACTGTTCAAAAAGAAAAATCATCACTAGTTCCACAAAATCGTGAGTTCTATTTACATCAACTCCAGTCACATATAAAAAGTCCATAGATCATAAGTTCGACATCAGCCTAGAGGATAAGCATGACATGGTTCAGCTGGCCATCGACCTCATCCTTTGTCAACTGCTGCTATATATGCAGTGAGTCAACTGCTGCTATATATGCAGTTGGTGGCATGGAAAAACTTCTGTACGGGCCACAATCAATTAGTCATGATTTGTGTAAGCCATGATATTTGAAAGTAGAGTCCGGCGATAGCACCTGAGGGAGGCTGCAATGGCTTGCAAAGATGGTTGGAGGGTGGCAAAGGCAGTGCTTAGAGGGAATAGGAAGGGGAAGCGCATGGAGGGACGAGGAGGACAACAATGCTCGTGAAAAAAGGCGTCATGTGAGGTGAGAGGCGGCAATGGTTGCAAGAGGGAGAAGAAGCTATTCGTTGATTGGCACATGATGGATTTCCCAGTCTTTAACTCATGGTGCAATTTTTAATAGGTTGGGGGTTTGGAAAGAGAACTTAGTTTCCCAGTCCAAAGTCCATACCAAATAAACATTTTACCGTATGGGATATTTCCATCGCATGTGGTGAGTTTTGTCTATGAGGCTAGTACTTAATCCTAGCGTAATCCCAACATGTCAAACAAGGCCTAAGAAAGGCATAACCATAATTTTCTCAAGCATAGGAACGAGCTAGTGCATTTTGCATAATTTTGCCTTTTTTTTCTCTACCTTTCCAATATTTAAATGTGTAAATATGGGCTTAAGTGGAGCAACAGCCCCTAGGCCTTTGGGCTTCTCTGGTTAAACCTAGACCATGGGAATTCGAGGGGGGTTAATCACACACCTTGATAGTTGGGGAATAAATCCCCCAAACCCCTTCAAAATCCTCACGGGAAAGATTTAACCTAACGAACCCTTTTGAAGGATTTGGAGTCTTTACTCCCTCATACGTCATATCATGTTCTATCTTGTCAAGAACATACAATGTTTGACATGGCCAACATCTAGATGCTTAGGTCTAGGTTGTCAACTGTTACCATTGAGGTTCTTGTTGAGCATCTAAGCTAAACAGGTTTTTCAGCAGTTATTAAAGGACACATGACACACAAAACATTGCACCAAGATAGGAATTCATACTAGATCAGTTGGCCTAGAACACCAAAGTTTGAGTCCTCGTTGAGACGAATTTGGGTGCCTAGTTTCCTAAAACAAAGTCACTTAGTTACTCTTAGGTTGATATTTATTTTTTCCCAAAAATTGGAAAATTATGTGGAAGTTCCTTTCACAGATTAGGTGCAATCTCTTGCTTTTGTTACGTACAAATTTGTCCTTTGTCACTCATCAGTTGTGCCACGTTAAACATAATTCTTTCTGTCTTTGCACCATGCCTGTTCAGGGCTTAGACAGGTTTTCCTGATAAATTCATCCAAACACAATAAATTTTGTTTACCATTCCAATGTTTAGTACACGTGATTGACACTGCAGTATTCCAGGAAAAGAGAAAGCTGAGCAAGCCAATGCCTGTGGTGTAGCTGGTGGAAGTGCTGTCTATCAGAATGCTGGTGCAGGTTTGTTTTTAATCGTTTAAGTTCAATGGTTTTTCATTCTATTGTTCTCAAACTGTTGTAAATTTAACACTGCAATACTTGTACCACTGGACGGATTTTTCAGAAATGATGGGAAACCTTGAAGCTGGTGAAGGGAGATGCATGCTGCAGCCTAATGCTGGTATGAAAAAATGTTGATGAGATCAATTTTTTTTCTAAGTAGAAAAGGTGGGGTGCAACACGACTGCACGAGGACTAAAATTGTTGATGACATCACAAAATAATTAAATATGCTGTTAATCTTTTCAATGAATGCACACATACTGGCTCTAGAATTCTGCAGAAACGGAATTGTCGTAACTATGCTATATGAAAGATTATTGAGCAGATAATTTTGCCTATTATCTACTTGAATGCAAGAATATATTAAATATTTTCAAAAATAAACTTAACAAATAGCTTAAAATAATTGGTCTAATCAATGCAGTTAAATTTTTTTTTTAAGGAAGCGTATTTTTTAAATTGTGGAGCAAATAATCAGTTTTAACACGCTAGAAGCCAGTTACTCTTAGATTATGCCACACCAAATAATGCAAGAAAAATTTTCTTTAATTTGTGAAATTATGCAAATGTATTTGATTATTTTCCATTTAAAACTAAAACTAACATTGTCATGCCAAATGTTTGCTTGGTTGGAAACCTTGTAGCTGGCTCCAAATAGAGACTTGGGTGGAAAGAAAAAAGAACTGTACCCATTTTTTTATTTCTCCTCTAATGGCCTTTTTGGTAATCAAGTTAGTCATCTTCTTGCACGCTGACAAATTTATTTTTGTTACTTTAAATGCATTAGGTACAATGTATTGTGCAAAAATATGACCATCTTGTAATCTTGTTTTATTGTGCCTGTCTAGGCGTTGGATGTATATTTCTGCTAAATTCATCCAAACACAATGGTTACTTTATTAATCATATCAGTGTATTAATTGCACACATTACTGACACTGAAATATTCCAGGATCTGCTGGCAGGGCCATCTATAAGAATGCAGGTCCAGGTTTGTTCTTGAATAGTATTGAACTACGAGTTAATGGTTTCAGTTTTTATTAACTATTTGTGAATTTAACACTGTAATTATACTGCTGCTGTTGTGTGGACTTTCAGAAATTAGTACCAGCCTTGAAGCTAGTGGGAGCAGCAGCAAGCCACGTACCATTCTGCAACCTAATGCTGGTATGAAATTGTTGATGTCACCATAGATGAGTTATGCTGTTTAACTTTTAAATGCATGCACACATTATTAACTGGCACAAAAATAGTCCAGAAACAAAATTACACAACTATTATTACTACTAGTACATTAAAAGTCGCACGTTTGCACGACTATAGCCTCCCGTCTATCAAATATGTTTGTCTGTTTTTTATAGTAATTAAATAAAATTATAATAACATTAATTATAAGTCATGGACACTATATCTTTCATCTCCCTTTTATCGGTTGTTGGATTTTTATAGATATAAATATAAGTCAATGACCTATATGCAATTATTTTTTGTTCAAAGAAAGGTAATGTAAATATGTATCTTCGCAAATAAGTTTCTTCTAAAGGTTCACATAGCAAATTTATACGAACAATCTTATCTTTTTTAACCTTCCTTCATGATGCTTCTAGACAAATTCTTTTTGTTCTTAAAAAAATCAGGATTACTGCTTACTCTATTCGACGACTCACATTTCTTCTAGCCATTTTTGTCCCCATGTGAATCTAAAGGCTATTATTTTGATGATTATGTGACTTATTTTTGTTGAGTATTAGTATTCACTTTTTTTTATCTCCCTCCATGCTTTAGCAAAGTTGTATACATGCTGTTTTGTGCTAATAAATTATACTTTTCTATAATTAAGTGCTCTGGCGAACTTGGATTTGCTGATTTATAAATATAGGTTGAGATTAATTTGTACTATTTTCAAATAAGGCATATCAAAGTTGTAACCCACCGAGCATTTACTCTATAAAAACAGAGATACGATTGATTTTTTTGTTTTTCCTGTTATACTGTAGATATGTATCCAAATTTTATATTTTTTCTCCATGCAATTTTCCTCATGCTAAATAAAATTTTGTCATAACAGTTGAGCTGTCATATAATATAAAACCATAGATAGAGGATTATAATCTATTTATAAATCAGATTTTTATTAATTGTCTTGAGTTTCATATACAGTAATATTTATTGGTTGCTACAGTTATTAATAAACATATGGATTTTTTTTTAATATGTGCTAAGGCATGGTTTGTCTTTTGGCCCATTTGAATGCCGGAAGGAGGCGGTAGAGAGTATTATGCCGTCGTCCATTTGAGCACACAGAATGTTGATGCATGATTATTCATCGAAGCCCTGTCCATTTGAGTGATCCATGACGATTAATATTTTTTAAGCTAACTGAACTAAGATTATTTTAACAGTGCAAAGGATCAAAATAGACTACGTGAAAGTATGTTGTCCTTAAAAGTATCAATCAATAATGTACATGCTAGAATGTCCATCATAAATATTGGAAAGTATTTATATTGTTTACTTTTTTACAATAAAATTATGTTTGAATTTATTAGAGAATGAAATTGATTGAAGTAAGTCCAGGTAGAATGCAAATAAACAATATTCGTCCTAAACTTTATATCGATATGTAAACCGAAGTTTACGTGTCCATCATCTACATAATTCTCTACTTTCGTGTCATCTTAGTTGTTGCATGACCCACCTTATAGTTCCTTATTACCATTGGTGTGCACACATTGCTATGCAGATGTTTTTTTTTTGTATTTAGTTGACAATACATAGTGAGCATATAAACTCAACAATGCCTAAACAATTAATATCCCTCAAGTTTAATAAATATTTATGATTAATAAAATTTATTTTCTGACTATTTTGTGTTATTATGACTGTCACGGAAAATTTTAGCACTTGGGCTTATTCTTTTTATAAAAAAATAGCTATATAAGTTGAGGGTCCATTTATAAATATTTTTTTAATAGTGCATGCTGTAAAATAGAATCCAACGATGGGTTCTCTCCTTTTCTTTTGATGTGACTGTGTACGGGGCTAATGCCTGGAAAACTCTAGAACACTTTTTTTTTTCTTTAATTGATCCAACGTTTATCATTGCTCTGTGCTCCATCCAATGGCCCAGTTTTTGTGGCACACGTGGATCAATGGGGTGCTACTTTGGGGTTCCCCTTTCACTTAGAAAGATAATGAAGAGTTAGCTGGTAGTTACTATAGATATGCCATGCCGAAAAGAACAAACACCATTTTGTTTAATTTATCAAATAATGTGAATGTAGTTGATTTGTATTCAGCTAACATTTGGTAATGTGTACACTATTCAATGTTAGGTGTTAAAATTGAAGAAAAAGATCAGGATGAAATTAGAAATGAAAGTGGAAATGAAGAGGTCAAGGCTAGTGGAATTGAAACAAACCATGGCCCATGTGCTATGCTTCAACCAAACAAAGGTACCTAAGAAATTGTTGGCGATGCTGGATTTTATGCTACACTTCTATTTATATTTTAAACATGTTTCTCTGTTGAGACTGCAACAGATCTGTAGTACTTCAGTATTTGCTTAATTGTGGCCGATGATCGATATCGGGACCATTTATATGTGATTGTGCTATTTCATCAAATTCAGTTTCAGATTTTCTGAACAAATGGTTTAATGTTTTTTTGTCCTTTTTAAACTTTTATTGCACTGAAGTGCTCCATAAATAGTACTGAATTGGATATGGTGTAGCACATGGGGATATTTTTCTTTTCCATTTGGAATGGAACTTTTTTTTTTTGGTGAAACTACTGCATTCAGTTGAGGACCTATTTGGTTATGCATATTGTTGGTAGGTAAATTAAATTGTGAATCATTAAACTCAATGGAGTTGTCTAGGTTTAGAAACTCCTTAACTTCTGATTACCTATGATGTTCTTCGTGTGCTTACTATAGATCCTGCCTCTGAACCCTGGCCTTGACCAAAAAATTTGGGCGAAAACAACCCCATCCCCTCAAGTCGCCAAACCCACACTGGGACACCACACACGGTATATGCATCCTTGTGAAGGCAACGACCTATCAACCAGCGGCACAAGACGACTTGAAAGGACGGTGACTGGTGATGCATCATAGCTGTGGTGGATTACAGGGTTGAAGGAACGGGCAGAGGTGGGAGATCAACCCACACGAAGAGAGTACAGGGTGATAGCAATAGCTGCAACAAGGATATGTGAGCGATGCCACCATCTCCGAGGCTCTGAGCATTGGCCATCTCAGTCCTCTGAGCATCAACATAGTGGCCTTTTGTGTGTAGGAATTGAAGGTTGCGATATATTGGGGACTTTGAATTGGGGATTTTGGGAGTTTTTAATGTTAATCTGATCTATACCTTGGTTAATTGTACGTATGGTGGCGGCCTAATGTTTTTTCATAACTAGCCTTGATGAGCCTTATACCTCGAGGACCCACATGTACTCTGTAGGTGGCAATCTTCCCCCATCCACGCATGAACTTGAAGCCTGTTTTGATGGACCCAAGGGGTGAAACATTGCCTGTGCCCCCTAGGGGATTTTGCCATCCCTATCAACTTCAAAAAATCAGTCAAGCCATAAATGCTATTACATCCCTCAAGGGTTATGGTTAGAAGTGGGGCTTTATGTGGTTCAGGGGTTCCTGTGCTTGATTCTCATTTTTGGTTGAGGGGAATGGCGGTATTACTGCTAGGGAAGGTCTAGGGAATATTTTAACCTCCTAGAGGGGTCCACTGGACTAGCAACGAAAGGCTAATGTATCAGATGTGCATTCACCAGACTAGAATAAGATGGTAATGTATCAGATGTGCAATAGATATATAAGTAAAAACTATGATATCTTCAGCCATTAGTTTCCCTTAATACATCATAAAATTCATTTCAAGGAATGCTTTAATGTATTCTATGCCAACATGTAAGGAAACTAAATTTCTCAAGCACCCCCAAAGGGAATTAAAAAGAATACTCCCTCTGGTTGTATATGATTGACGTTCGCTAGCTCTTTTTTGAGCTAGCCAATGTCAAATAAAAAAATTCGGAGGAGTATAAGTGAGTACAAAGGATGAGTTCATACCAAAAAATGACATCATAATAAGCCTAGTCCTATTGTTAGTTCATACCAAAACGTACAGAAGTGTGTACAAAGGATGATTTCATGATATGCTTGTTTGGCTCAAAGAAGGATGATATGTCACAGTTCACATCTTTCTACAATTCGGGTCATTTGGGACTTTCAGACTCTAAGGAATTCTGACCCCTGGATTTTCGCAAAGATAAATGTACGAAAGAACTCCAGTTTGTAAGAAAATTTTTAGGATTTTCACTTGTCATGCGCAGGATTACGTCATGGGTCATTAGATAAGAACCAAAGATAAAGAGGTAAACAAAGAATCATATAAACAAAAAGTTTAAGAGTAAGCATTACATAATCTCCAAGATTTAAGGAATCGATTACCCGTTGTTCCTTGCAACACAAATCCACTAGGATCATTGTACCAATGCACCATTTCTATGCGACTCCTCTGTTTGCGTAATAGGGAAGGATCAAAGAAGCTTTTTCGAGTGCACACATGTGTTTGCTTATATGCATGTGTCAAGTCCTTCCTTTGCTTAGGTAGGAGTGCACTTATTTTTGTATGGGTTTGAGTATTGTTAGTATGTGTTGAATCCTACATGGACATGGGCCACAAGATTCTTTGGGTATATATATCCCGACCTCTATAATAAGTTTTGGTGTTCGTCGTTTTGATGGAAAAAAAAAGACGACGATAGTTGCGTCTTCCAGAGAAAAAAAATTCTTGAGCTTTCTTGTTCTAGTTTTTGCGGTGTTGATCAATCCTAGTGAAATCCCAATAATTGGAATGTAAGCTATATCAAAGAAGGTTGATTTGTCAAACTACATGGTATCAAGAGAGAATTTTGTCATGCTGTAGTATTCAATGCTCAGCAAGTACAACTATATGGCTTGGGCAACCAAGGCTAAGGTGTACATGAAGGTAATGTGTATTTCAAATGCAATTGAATTGAAGGGAACAATTGAATTATGTAAAGATTAAATTTCCCTCGCGGTGATCTACCGAGGCATAGATGAGGAAACCCTCATCTAAGTCACAAAAGTTCTCGGATCGATGGGACGAGGAATTGGAACGCGGGACGTGGAATATTAATTTGAAGAAACACGGTACGAAGAGGTAAACCTCTTCGGAACGTTTGGTCAAAGGTCGGATCGTGTCCCATGAATTTTTGGGATGATAGTTTGGGTCGATAGAAGCAATCAGCGTGTCATGGATAGTGGAAATTCGTTGTTTTGATGGATAGAAAAAGGTTGTATTGCAAAGAATAATCCTAACTGAATAGATATTAAAAAAATTTAGGGCATATTTGATAGAAATCATTGAATGAAGCATGTTTTAAAGATTTTACAAAGACAAAGGGCTAAAATGAAAGAATACCAATCTAAAATATCTTAGCCGATAGCCCACCATATCTACCATGCGCCCATCCCCATATAAATCATCGATTCCCATCCCTTTGTGCAAACCCGCGGTGGTGGTGCTCCTTGATGCGACGATGAGCTGCTTCCTTTCCTCCCTCTGTTGAAGACGACAGGTCTACTCTCATCCCCATCCCCTAGGCGGAGCCCTCCCCTTCCATCCATCCCTTAGGTGTGACCCATGAGTCATCGGCAGCGCTTGTCCTCGACGGCAAGATGGCCGGTGACCCTTGTCCTCGGCGCAAAGACCCTGGTGTGTCCTCTACTCATCCCCCAAGCAATCTTATCCCCCGATATGTGGCATGAATCCTCTGAGATGATGACCTAGGCAGTGTCCCATTAGCTTCTAAGTTGACGATCCACACAGAGTCCCGCCCCTGATCCGTCGAACGTTCTAGGTCGTCGTCTCCGACCCTCTACCGGGATCGCGGCATCGTCTCACGATCTAGTTAACTTAGACCCTCATCAAAATTGCCAAGAAGGAGACGACAAAAGAAGCGTAGCATATGCTCAAGACTATGGATATGGGCATGGAGCATGTGAACGAGGAGTGAATTCAGGTTTTCAAACCGAGTTTGAGGGGTTATAGACGATGGACACAACGTCCGTTGATCAATTCGTTGTGAGATTGACAACTATGGTCAACAAGATCAGTGTGATTGACAAGATGGATGAATTATCTGTTGTCAAGAAGTTGTTGCGTGCATCTGTCGAGTTCTTTCGATTGTATGTACCATGGAACAATTGTATGATCTAAAGACCGCTATGTTGGATGAATTGATTGGAAGGATCAAGATGCTTTGAATATCTAAAAGTAGGATATAGTCAAAACAAATGAGAAGATGAATTGCTAATTACCCATACTGTGTTACCAAAGAAGGGAAAGTATGGCATGCACAATAGAAAGTTCAACATGACAAAGATGCAATGCTACAATTATATGCATGATATGTACATACATGTATATGTGCCAAGTTCTTTCTTTACTTCCATGAAGTCCAACTTATTTGCATACAGGTTGAGTCCTGCATGGACACGGGCAGCCAGGTCCATTGGCTACCAAGTGTGTGTTGAGTTGAAGGACAAGAAAAGACAACAATAATTGTGTACCGCCGAGAAAAATTGATTCGAAGTCAAAAAGTTCCTTCGGATGACATCCCTAGTGCTAAGATGACCATCTCCCTTCCACATCCTCCTAACCATAGCTCGCACAACCAAATTCTCTAATCCCACGACTCTTTTTACCCATCTTCCCAAACTCCGTTGTTCATCACAGGACCTAGCCATGTCCCTTGAGCTAATTCCCACATAAGCCGACGATCACTGCCTCCTCCTTTATGACTGTTGTGTGCTCATATCTTGGTCTTCACCTATGCATTCCACTGGAATCATTGGATCACACTCTAGAAGATCTCTCTCAGCCTTATTGACTTCGCCACCAGCAGTTGTTGCATTTGCTACTAGCCATTGCACTATCCGCCAGCACATCTGCCGCTCACCACACCCTTGCATGCTTTTGTAGACCAAATACTTACTTGATATTATGTACTACATGTAAGATCGCTCATGCAACATGAGTCTACATGGTAATGAGCAATGAACAATATCTTATATATAGGAATTATTGATGGCAATAATATAAGTAGAGGAACTCTTTAGAAAAGTTTACATCTTTTGCCAGTAGTTGCGAACAAACATAAAATAAGATATGTCCAAGCGCCATTGTTCATAGCTGCTACCTCTGCACATTTGCACAGTTGGCCATGTTGCCTCCATCCTTAAGTCACCATGTCCCACAAACCTCCATTCCTTGACCTTAGCTCTGAGCCTTTGATGGTCATGGTTCTACACTAGTTGATTAGGTACATAGCCCACATGTCACATCATATAAGAAGCTAGTAGCCTAGTACCTATCTTGAAATTGAATAGTCATGGTCTAGGGGCATAGCGTATCTTCTCCATCTCTTTGACAGATCCCAACATGGCCACACCACACTATATTGCAAGGTAGCAAGTGGATGGTGGATATAAAATCGATTTTTATGTTAACTGGAAAATCATATCATTACTAAAGTCTATCGATTGTCATACAAAGAAGTAGTCGGTGGATATCACCATGTCCACGCGGTATGGAGGGAGGAATTTGTTGATTTGATGGAGGGAGTGGCACACATGCAATCGTAAATCTGATGAGGTAGTGTTGAAACCATGCGAAGGACATATTTAGTGCCACGGGTGTGTTGGAGAATGATGCAACAAACACATGGTGATAATTCTATTGATAATTCTACTGCTACACCGTAATGTTAAAATATACATGGAGGTCCTTAAGGAAAAAATATTGACCTAAACGACAACTGTCAACACTATGTGAAACACGATTGGGCTGCTATAAACACCAGGAATTACATTTTCTAATGGCAGTTGAGTTATTGTTTTATAAAGGCCGTGGAACGTGTGTGTTTTGAATTTCTAAGTTATTTATTGATGGTCTAGCAATTCAATTGTGTTGTATTGAGAGGAGAAAGCTTGGCCCAACTAGCAAGGGTCAAATCATGAAGTAGGTATCTAGTTATGTGACTGTGTGTTGCGTTTAAGGTAAACATAGCATTTTGCGCTATCAGATTTTTGGACAAATACGAGAAAATTTAATCTTGCAAATGCAAATCCTATCCACTCTTACCTATGCAACAATATTCAAAAGATGTTTAGTTCTTTTTCCTTAGATATATGCCTTACATGTCTAATAAACACTTGGATTAAGTGAAACATTGGCTGAGTGCAAATTATTAATGATGATCCTGACATGCTATAGTTTTGACAGATGGGAATCTAGAGGGAGATGATGACCTATCCATCGAAGGAAGCATTGCTACACTGGAGAGTACATTGGCACATCAGACATGTATGTTATTATTGATCAAACTGCATGCACAACTTATATATTTTTTTTCGGGGAACATTCACAACTTATATAATATTAGCCGATTCATTAACATCAGAACAAATCTATTTTCAGTGATGTCTAGTGATGTTATGACGGGTGACAATAGCACTAATACTGAAGTTGAATCTGAGATAGGTATATCTGTTTTTTTGCAAGGAAGTATATCTAATTTTATAGAATTTTTCTCATTTTTGCTAGTATACATTGTGATTACTGTGGAATTGATTGATGCAAATTCAATATGCAGGAACTTTCCGTACACTCTCTGGTGATGACAACAATGGGTCTGCTCTTGATAGATGGTTTGAAAAAACATACCATTCCGAAGGATTTCAATACGTCGAAGATATTTTTGATGACGCAGACAAAGATGACACATTGTAACCATATTTGTCACCAGATCTATCACTTTAGGATAAACAAAATACATCAAGTTTAGCATTTACTTCAACTTGGCTTTTGAATGGTTCTCCTTACTTGCTCGATGCCTTCCCTATTTGGGCTAATATGATGATCATTATTTTACTTCATGACGATTCAAACAATGAATATATTATGGTACATCCTTCAGGCAATATACATGAGATGATCTCTACTAGTCAATTTTTGATATAAATAATTCTAGAAATTCATATAGAAATAGAGTAATATCATAACTATATACATGAGATGATCTCTACTAGTGGTAAATATAAACATCAAAAGAATAGGAAAAACACTCCTAGTCATGTTCAACACTAGGGTGAAGAAAACATACCTAGATGAGAAGCTGGATCAAGAGTTGTTGTTGCTGCTGCCATTTCCGCCTCCTCCTCCTATGCCATTGCCACTTTCTCTTCCTATGCCATGCCTTTTCCGTTTCCTGCACCATTGCTGGTCTCCACATGCATCGCCATCCAGATGAAGAAGAAATTGATGCAGAACTAGAGGAAGAAGACGTCGATGCAGCAAGCAGCCGCGCGTACCACATAGAAGTGCTACCCAAAAACAATTGTTGACATCCAAATCTGGCTATATGGAAATAAGATCAAACTTGGAAGCCAAATTGGAGAAGGTATGGGTATTTCCCCCAAAGGCCGGTCAGAGCGGGTCCTAGCCCATGCTCAAAACGGACACGACTGGTCTGACCGACACGTATTATGTGGACTGTGAATGGTGGACCGCACTTATGTTGCCAAGGTTAGCGGAGGCGGAATCGAAGCCGTCGATGACAATGCCGAGGCTGTGAGGGGCGGCATTGAGGGAGGGAGACACGACACTGAAAAGGTGAGTAAACCATGGCAGCAGCGTACGATGAGGTGCCATCGCAGAGCGTTGTTGTGGAGTCGATGAGGAAGGATGTTGTAGATAAGAACAGTTGCTGGATGCCAGGGCCGGCTCTATGTTTGCAAGGGCCTTAGGCAAACTTGTTCGCTATGGTCCCTTTAGGCTAAAATTTTTTACAAGCAAAATATACTATGTAAACCATTTATTCGCTAATGTGAGACAAACAAGCATTACTAATATGATATGACAAGTGGTTGTAATATGATATTTAATTCTCGATAAACAATACCATTAGTGTAATGAAAATACTAAAAGAACAAGAAACTATTATTAATACCTTAATTAGAAGATGACAAATATTTGATATCTCTCATAAAAAAGAACTTCTTCGGGTATTTCATGATACAAAATCATCCATGACAGTACCAAGATCAATGTTATCCAAGATATTCTTCTCAATGCTGCACATAACCAAGCCATTCAATCTTTCCTGTAACATAGTTGACCTCAAATAGTTCTTCAATAATTTCAGTTTTGAAAAACTTCTCTTAGCTGAGGCTACAATAGTCACGGGTACAGTCAAGAGGATTCGATTTGCAATAGAGGCATTTGGATAGCAATCTGCGGCTGTAATGAACTGAAGAATCTCATGTGCTGACATTGAATCACTTGGCAAAGTCACTTGCAACACTTTAAGTTCAGAGACAAAATTGTTGAACTCAACATGAGATGAGCCATCATGAGAAAATGCTTCTACAAAAGTAGTGCAAGACTTCTCCAGATCATTATTGTCCAAAGACTTCAAATTTTTTTGAGTTAAATAAGAAACCGCTCAAATCAACTAGTCAGGGAAGCAATTGCAGTATCAATCATGACAAGAAAGTAATTAACTCTGAAGGATTCTATTGCTGACCGTATTTCTTCGTCTTCGTCATTTTGTTCATCAACGTGATTCTTTCTTTTACTTTGACACTTAATAGGTAATGTTGGCTCTACATCCATGGTATATCCAATCTTTTTTGCAATATCAATACTAGAATTAAAGCCCTCATTTCTATACGTCTCAAAATATGAGATGACCCCTTCAATTTGTTTGAGAGTAGCATCGATGCAAACAATCTTGGATTGCACTTTCTTACTCACCATGTTTACAGAAAAGAGAACATCATGCCAAATTACCATGCCAACTAAAAATTCAAAATTCCCAATTGCGGTAACCAAACATTGAGCATCATTTACTGCTTTTGGGTCACGGTGTCGAAACAAGATTTTGGCAACAGATTTGTATGTAGGATTTTGGCGTGAACTAGATCAAAGAATTCGATGGTGACACAGAGATTTACACAGGTTTGGGTCCTCCTCAGAGTAATAACCCTACTTCCTGTCAAGCTCTATGCCTAGTTTGTGTATTGCGTATATGGATGTATGTGAATCTGTTTCTGAAGGGGTCCTCCCTCCCCTTATATAGTCGGGGAGGTCGGGGTAAGACATCTGGGTAGGTTACAAACCCTAGATATCGTTACTGACTACAATAATATTTCGAATAATAATCAAGGATAACTTTCCTAATTTTGATTCTTCTTTCTTGATCTTCAAGCATAATCCGATCGTCAATGATCCGACTACCCATACCATACGGAATGGGCTAAAGGTCCACCCCCTGGTGATAATATGGAGGCCCATCGTTAGGGTCCTGGGTTCCATAGAAATCTTCAGTAGCAGATTTCTCTAGTGCCAACAAAGCCAACCTTATTTGAGGATTTTGGTACCTAATGAATAGCTTGGACACTTTTTATTTTACTCTCCCAATGAGTATCAGACAAAGACTTCACAGTCAATTTTGGAACATGGTCAAGCAAAATCTTCCACCTTTTAGTAGAACAAGAAAACAATGTATATATTTGTTGTATAATACCGATGAATGAAATAACCTTACCACAAGATTTCACCATATCACAAAGGGTTAGATTTAGACTATGGCTTGCACATCGCAGGAAGTATCTCCATCTGGTTGTACTAAATGAGTACATCTCATTGTCAAGTGTCATAAACAGGCATATTACTGCTT
The DNA here is from genome assembly GCA_000325765.3 of Leersia perrieri. NCBI lineage: Eukaryota > Viridiplantae > Streptophyta > Magnoliopsida > Poales > Poaceae > Leersia > Leersia perrieri. The sequence goes on from CM002485.1 coordinate 7,717,743, forward strand.
CACCTATATCATCAGGAATGTGATAACCAGTTGACATGTGCAAGTACAAGCTAACATGTTACCGCAGGGATTTTCAACTCACATGGTATGTGGTTGACATACCATTTCCTGCATTGAAACAATTAATGAGGCTCAATTGAAGAACTAAAAAAACAATACATATAATGTCGCCACTACAAAGCTGGATTCCACGATACAATGCACACACTGCCTATATGGGGGGGGGGGTTATGTTCCAAACCATGGAAAAAGGAGACTGGCAGAAGTTAGAATTCGGTAAGAACCGCAATCCAGTAGCTTTGGGAAATCTGCAAGGATTAGAAAAAATACGTACAACTGTTCTGGCAGTTTTACGCTGGATAAGAAAATTGCTTCCAAAATTTCAAGAAATTGTCAATCACTACACAGATAGGAGCGCTAACCTGACACCTCATCGAATTCCTCCTCCCATTCAGTAGGGAATTACAGAGTTCCATGCGTGTGTTTTTGTAGTATGATTCAACAATAATAGGATTGTCCAAGCCACCATAGCCTTCCCTTGTTATGGCTAAATAGTTTCACAATTGTTTGTTAGCCAATTGGTAATGCTAAATTTACAAGATCTTAAAACTATTGTTCCTCAGTAGGTCAACATAAATTACCATAAACAATTTGGGGCAATGGAAAACCATTGAGGGAAATAGGTGTGATTTCGCTGTCATCTTGAGCCTTCTTTTTGCCCTTTAAAATATATTGACTTCCTCGGGTGCTGACAAAATTTCGATGAGGGCTGCTAAACTGACCACTGTCGTCAACGCGTTTACCAGAGACATTATCGACCATATGGTCAACATTTCTGACCCTCTCTGTGGTTTTTGTTATTCATGAATAACAATTTTACAAATATGTTTGTAAATCAGAACCATACCGCTATGGTATCTCTACCGTCGTCCTTTTTGGTATGATTGACAAGGTATCTGCTCCACCCCCGACTGAAGCATACATCTGAATCATCCCTTATCAATTAGAAAAACACGACATTATATATGAAATACATTATACAAACATGGAATCAATTTATGCTCGAAAAAATTAAGGGCATGTTCAGATTGTAGTCATTTTCGACCTTACCAAATTTTAGAGTTGCCAAAATTTTGGCAAGTCACCAAATGTTGGTAATATTCTAGAACTTTGTTCCCTCGTAACTTCTACTAAAACTTGGTATTGGCAACAAACTGAACATCACCATCACAATCTTACCAAATTTTGGCATTACCAAAATTTGGAAAGGTTAAAAGTCATAAGTTGTTATGTAACCGTGCATTAAACTGTTTATATCCTGCGCAATGCGAATTCTCACATGGTATGGCTTAAAACAACCAATCCTCGGAAAACTGCTATGTTCAATGTTCCACTTTCCCAGGTCAATGTTATCTAAATACCACAGCTGATCATAAGAAAGTTGCTGTCAACATGCTTTATTAACAAAATACTACAAAAAAATTAAGTTTGTAAATAAAAAATAACTTGTGCACCTGCAGATAATGAAGGCACCCTTGGAGAGATACGTCGGCCTCTTCATTTCATTAGATATCTACCTGAACACGTATGTCTGCTTGCCGAAGGACACGAATAACAAACCGGCCCAGTTGTAATCTTTGAACCTACTATGGTCAGATACAAAGTTCAACATATCTATGTTAACAATCGAGCCCTTTTCTTTGCATCCAGTAAATAACGAAACAACATAGATGGCGCATGTTACTTTGAAAGCTTTCTGCTCAGCCTCAGTCATGCATGGTGTGTACTCCTTCGACATAATATGCTCGAGATCTGATGCACTCACACATTATATTGGCTTCAACAAATTCAAAGACATCAGAGAACTTTCCTCCAGGTTAGGAACAATTTCTAATCCATCCGAAGGGATGCCAAACAACAGGCTAACATCTTTGTCAGATAGAACTAATGGAGAGTTCCCACCACTGGCCATCAAACACATTGAATTTGTGTCAGGATTCTCTGGCAGCCATACGGCTAACTCACTCTCCACAGATTGCAGCATAGGGAACCTTAGGAGACCACCCAGCCCCATACTATCAACAATCATGTACTTCTTACCACTAAAAGAACCGAACAACTCACTGAACCTTGAAGCTGGGATCCCACTGTTATGGTTTACAGTCCTTTTTTTGACATGCCTAAGAGATGGACCCCTTGCCGAATATGTGTTGTTACATGATTCAAAATCATCTGCACCCCATACTCTGAATTTAGGAGAGGAGTCCTACAAAAAAAAAATGCACTGTCAAGATTACAAATCTGGAAGTAATAGCTGCTGTCAGGTCTAGGAGTAACATAAAAAAAAACAATCAGTTCCAACACGATGCATAGTAACAAATCAGAGTAGGTTATTTGCATTTAGCTACTTGTACTCGGTTTAAAGCATTGAAAAATGATGTTCTAAGAAGAGAGACATGGTCAAAAATGCTTGAATATATGTTGGCCATGATGTGCAAAACTGTACTACACGTGCTCTAAACATTTATCGAACCAATAGATAGAAAAAAATCTAGAACAATTGTATAATAAAATACAAGTAATAAAACAAATCTGCTAGCAAAAAAAATTCTTATTGAAGTGGTGCATATTTCAATGATATATACGGATCTCTAGTTCCTTTCGGTTACAAAGAATTATAGACATCGAATTTATACTGAAAAAGACCATGCGAAGATGTTGTTTAAGGTTTAATTAGTGCCATATATTCCTATGTTTTTCTGAGAAAAAACTAGAAACTAAAAATGCAGAACAAAAGATTTAGTACCAAACAACAGTAATGCAACACACAGCATGAATCTTGGAGGTGCTACCTATTTAAAATAACATTCTGGACCAAGGGATCATGAAAAATAAATTGGTTGGTTCCATAAAAAAAAGTTAAAAAACAATCAGAATGAAAATGGGAAATATTAGACCAAAATGTAGCAAACCAAAGGGCATGTGCTCATAGTTTTTTTCGAAGTAAAAAGATGGGATGAACATAACATAATCGAACAAGATAATCACTCACAGGCGACCCTTCCGAATAAGTTGACCTAGTCCATCTGGTATTGTCCAGACCACCGAACATCATTGATCTGGCGGTTCTTTCTGATGTCGAGACCAGGACGCTTAGATGCTGAAAAAGTTCACCACGCTAGATGGAGATCATACCTGGTCAAAAAACAGGGGGTTCTTCCTGACTTCAAGCTCTCGTAGGAAAATGGAAAAAAAAATGTATCAATAGGGAGGCGGAGAGTCTATGTGTGCTAGAGGGCGAGAGAGAGAGATGAAGAGAGAGATAGAGAGGAGTAGAGAGGTATAGAGAGATCGACTGTAAATGAGAGAGAGAATCCGAAAGGTAAAGGAAAGCTCTTCGTTCGTGTGTTGTGTTTCCAACAGTGGGGGTGGCATAGTGAGAGAATTATTGACGAACTGTATTATGGCAGAGTAGTTCTATTCATATCTTACTACTGACAGAGAAAGCGAGAGAGAGATAACAGTTTGTTCGTTTGATCGAGAGAGTGATCGACTGCACCCAGGCTTGAAAAGCTGACCAAGAAATCTTCCATAGGAAATCTCTTGCTGTCATGTGAATGGAGAGAAAGGAAACACTACTCCACTCCACTCCATGGACAGAACAACATGTCCAGCATTAAAACTTTCCCTTGGAAATGACTCCCTCCATCTCAAAATAAACAAACCTAGGATGGGATGATATATTTTCTAGTACAGCAAATCTGGACAACATGGGTTGCAGGTGACATGACCGCGGGATAACTTTGATAACGCATTTATGCATGGACATTTCGTTCTCTCCTGTCTGCTTGAAAAGTCCTGATTATCGGAAAAACTAACACCTACATGTGGCCGCATTAAATGCACCCTGTATACTCTCATGCTATATAGTGGTCTATAGAGATCCCAATGAGTTTTCCATCATCCATTATTTGAAACAGATATTCATAACTATCACTGTAAATTAAATAATTGGGATCGCAAAACAGAAGAAATGGATATAAAAGATAAACGTTAGTGGACATAACAATGTTAGCTAATGTTAATAGGATCATCCATACAGCCGTAGCATTACATGGCCATATCTAGACAGTCACAGTAGCGTAACTGTGCAGGAAGATTAAATGTGTAGCAAACGAAAAGCACATTGCTGTGGTCCAGCAACAGTGTGGAGTAACCTGACAATGTTTTTAGTTAAGTTAAACCACAAAATAGAAAAGATCCGGCCACCACCAGCAATTGATTACCGGTAGGCTTACATAGCTTATGTTCACTAAAGAACACACAAAAAAAAAAGGTAAATGTAGGCAGCAAGCTAGTCCATAGTTCAATTGCCCGGCTTGGGTTCTTCAGGTCCAAATCCAGTCACCCTTCAATGTTTTAGATTGATTGGCCTGTTGCAGCTCGCACTAGACGTGCTGATATGTGCCACGGTAGATGAAGAGTTTGCATCACCCGCATAATGCAGCATAATGTTTCTTTTTTGTCGGTGACCAAGTTCTGCCTCATTGACCATCTCTCCAGCAATAACATGCGGTATAAAAGAAAAATTAGTAAGGCAAAAATAATTGAAATCCACTTTAATGTTAAATGAAATAAAATGAGTTATTGACACTGACCTTGTTCCGCTCTAAGGCTAACATGTTGTCAGCAGCACTATCATCGGTCAACATTGAGTTGTTTGTCCCTAGATTGTAAATGCTGGTGGCGTCATCCTCAGCTAAGTATACAGAAGGAGCACGTCCCTGCATGAAAATTATTAGAAATAGTGTTAGAAAAGTTATAAAGAACAAACCTAATGTAGGAATGTGTGTTGATTTATACAAAAAAAATTTGAATTTTTAGAAAACTAACTGTAGTAACTGCCTTTCCTTGGCTTCCTGAGAACTCACTCAGGCACGATAGATAATCACTGACAGAGTAATCGGATATTGGTTCAGTGTGTTTGACTTACTATTGTTTTGGTGGGTAGAAGAAGTTGGGGCCTTTTTATAGAGCTTGCCTCCTTCACTGTAGTGGCTGGGCAGCCCATATGTTTCCCTCCTCTCCCAGTGGACAGATTCAAAAATTCAAATCTCGGGAGGTAGCTCAGCATAGAGGGCCTACCCCCTATATGATGTTAACACATTTTATGGCATGGGGTACGTTCGCTTCTTATAAAGCTGAAGATGTCCGTTTCTCAGCAATGAATATTATCGCATTCATAGGAGTAGATGGTATACGTTGTAAAAAAGGTATCCGATGTTTAGAGAACCTGATGAAATGTATTGTACTAATATTATGCTGCAGGGATAGATCTTATCACTCTGGTAATACCATAGCAAAATAAAGGTTTTGCAGGACATTCAAGGCAGATCAGTAATACGATGCTAAATTAACTAAAAAAGAATGAAACAGAAATGTTTTAGTTCAACCTGGGTATCTCATAGACTCATACTACAGTTATAACATTCAGTACTACTGGCAAAAACACAAACACCTTTTGATAGCAGCAGCAAGGGTGTGCCTACAGTTAAAGTATCAATACACAGAAATATCATGGTTCATCTTACCACCTTATTGAAATTCTACCATTGGCATTACAATATATGGCAAAACAGGATTTCCTCCAACCATTTAGGCACAAAATATATCGTAGACATTAGATTGTCTACAACGAAACAACAATAATATATAGATTAACATTGACTAAACATCAAAGTATTGATGCTTCAGTCGTCTGAATCTTCTTCGTAACCAGATAAGATTGGGCCATCTGTGCACCTTGGATCTGTTTTCTCTGGATAGGTCCTTATGTCATGACCAGGTTGGCGGCACAGACTGCAAGATTGTGAAAGGAGAGAACTGGTACTGCTCTTCTTCTGCCGTACCTTCTTGACTGCACCGCTTGGTTTCTCTATACTAGTTATCCTGCAATGAATCCCGTCATGGTACCGTTTGTTGCTGGGTCGTCCGATCTTCATTTTCCCATCAGGTGCACGAATGTCGCACACACGTGAGACAATCCTGTTTGAGGTATTAAGGACTTCTAATTCATCATCAATTCTTAAATAACCAACTGCACTTCCAATGTTTGCAGGACTAACAGTGTTGCCTGCACTTGAACTGGAAAAATATCCAGCAGCTTTTCTAGCTGATTCTATATCAATTGTGGACATCTCCTCTTTTCTTGCCTTGGCCAAATGTTTCACCACTATGTTGTAAGTAGCATCGGTGTTGTCACCCATCTTGACAACTTCTGTTGCAGTCCCATAGAGTAATGGGTGCCTCATTACTCTTGGTTGTCCAACAGTACTAGCACCAGACTGTGAAGCTAGGGGTTTAGGGATGAAATCACGTGATTTCCTCGTCCAGCTTGTTTTAATATGTGCATCAGGGATTTTGCTAACACCAAGGTTCAGCACGACCTGCCAAACAATATCACACAAGAATTCGTCGTTACTACATATAGTACTCAAAGTATTATTCCTATGGCTACTATTCATGGATAGACTCAATACCAAAGATATGATGCAGAGAAAAAAATTTCAAATAAATTCAGGACCTGAGTGTGTGTTTTGCAATACAAGGGCACAAGAAGACTACACATACTTATTCTTCTCTTGCAATTTTGCTACCAGATGCTGGAATTTTCTTGGAATTCATTGGAACTTCAGTATAGAATTTATGAATTTGATCATGCAAGCACAACAGGGTATCCCACAGAGTTTCTTTATTGAAGTCATTGCAGTGGCACTGTGGAATATCTGGCAAATTAGGAACACTTTAATTTTCAAAGACATCTCTCCATCTTTTCCTTTATGGAGACAAATGTTCAAAGGGGATTTCACCCTACTTTTGCATAGGGTGAAAGAAGACAACCAAAACACTTGGAGATCATGGATAAAATTCCTTGTAATCGGTTCATGTAAATATTGTAACTCTGTAAAATATATATATATAACACAGGAGGAGTATCTCCTGCTGTATTTCATCACAAAAAAGTACTCAAAGTATTGAAGACATGATAACATTAGATGCATAACAGGTATACTCACGCTGATGGAATGTGCGCAGATCATCCCAAAGTGTTCAAATAGTCCACACTGACAATTATATTTGCCGGTATTGTCATGATGGATAGTGTGGGAACCATGACAGAATTGCTCGATACGATCTGCATCGAAATGCATTGCAATGTACTTACGACCAACTTCAATGGTCGAAACTGTGCACGAAGTTGATTTCATGAGTTGTTCAAGGAAAAGTTTATAGCACACAATTGTATAGACTTTGATTAATTGCATGTCTCTCTAGTGGGTAACCAAACATGACATACACCTCCTTCTGCATTTGAGAAGAAACATTATTTAGGAAAAATTCTACTTCAGTTATTAAACTATGCAACTTAGCCAAACAGTGTAGTATAAATTGTCAAAGATAGTACTCACATGCATATGTATCACATTGATACAATCATTGAATTAGATATTTAAAAATTTCATTTTGGAAATGTTACCTGTGAATTTTTTATCTGATGCTCGTCGTCATCTTCCTCACACTAGTGAACCAGTTTACCATACTGCTTCACAAACTCATTGAGTGAAGATTCCCTGGTTACAAATCCCTTGACCATAAAGTTTGCACACTCACTACGTTATGTGCTGGTCATCCTTGCACACAAAACGTGAAAGAAATAGGGTTTAACCCACATGGCTGAGGTAGTCGTTGCCCCCAAGGCCATACTTCTCTAACATTGCTGCCCATGCCTCTTCGAATTCTCGAATGGTATACATGTGGTTCACTATTTTGTCAAACAGGTCTCCAAACTCATGATATTTCTTGTATATGTGACCAAGTGCTTTTAGGATATCTTTTAGTATGTGCCATTTGCACCATCTGTGGACGTACGTTGTTCACATATACCTCTATAATGGCAGCAGTCATGGACTTTCTCTTGTCTGCATTTATGAAAAAAAATATATTATTTTGGCTGTCAATGGGGAATGCATTTTATAGAAAAGAAAATATTTACTACAGTGCGCAGATACATGTTAATATTGTGGTAGGCGCAGGACCATCCATTAACTTGAGAAATTCGTTGAAACACCACTTGTAAGTGTCTGTATCCTCCATGGTCAACAACACTCCAGCAAAAAGGACACTCTAGAAATGACTATTGATGCCAACAAACATACCGAAAGGCATGTTATAGAAGTTAGTCTGGTATGTTGTGTCAAATATAACATGTCAGCTCCCGGATTTAGGTCCTGGAATCCTTTGTGTATAAGTATCAATCCTTGGATCAGTATATTGATACACACATCAACAGGCTGGAGTCTTCATTGCATATGCACAAAAATTTTATTACAACACTTATGGTTCTACAATTTAATTGTTATAAAATTAATTATACAATGTGTTGCACATAAAGGATTATTGTTCTAACTAAAAAGTCCAAACTAAGGTTTTTCTTGGGTTTCCACATCATTGTCATAAGGGTCCTCCTCTTGACCCAAGTCTGAAAATTTAGTGAAGCAAGGCTGAGTATAAAATGACCTGAGTACTCAGCAAATCATCATGTAAGATATATAATATGACATGAGTTAATAGGTTATTTGCATAAAGCTAATTTTTCTTTGCATAAGGTATATTTGAAATATCATAGAAGGTAAACAAATTCATTATAATTAATTTAGTTTCTAGCCAAGAGACTCTGTGAGTCCCGTTGCTCATATATCCGCGAGCACAGCTATTCGAATAGACTAAGATACTCATACTGCAGTAGACATATGCTGGACCCGTAATCCATGACGTGCTAAACAAATTAGCCTTGTCACGGTCCAGACTTTAGGTTTTCTAGTATTAGTGGTACCTACTCAATGAACTGTAAATCATCATACACTCTGATTGTCCATTATCAGCAGCGTGAGGAGTTTGGCGTTCCCGAGATAAAAGGAGAAACGGTTGTATGACACCACATCATCTCAACCAAGGTTTTCCATAAATCACCACTGAATGTTCAATGTATAAATAATTCAATATGTAATGAAAATCTCATGTCAATATTTACCCATACAGAGTAAATAAACACATTTACCCATACTGAGTAAATGGTAATTTCCAAACTGGCAATATTAATAGTTCGAAAAAGAACCAGTATGTGAAGGAACCATTTTTACCAGATCGCCTAAATAGGTAGATCTATACCCTTTTTAGAAATGCTGTCGTACTCGTTTCGTTCTTCACATATCCTTGGCATATACTTTATACATACTGTTCTAATCTAAATTGCTCAAATTTATAAGAGCGAAAAGCCAAGCTAGATTTTCTAATTGGTTTCCTAAGTTCATTTATGCATATAAATGAGGAATTTGAATGAGAGTAAATAAATAAAAGCATAATTTTTATTAATATTTGCGGATTGCAGGTATAAGTGATCAAGGAATAATGATAACTTGCTTTGCTCAAGATCTGAAGATTCAGGTTGTAAATTATCTATAAAGTCAGAATTATCTTCAAACCTTATAAATTTTATTTCAAATAGGATTTCAAAAGAGTCCAAATAATCAAAAGGAAATCAAATAAATTGAAAAATAGCAAAATGGGTATCATAAGAGAGATCTTGATTTTAGATGAATTTATTCATGTTTCATTTATTTTGGATTTAAAATAAGGGAGATATGAGCTTCTAATGATTGGATTTAAACTAAATCCGAAATTTCACTGTTCATGGGCCCCACCCAACAGATAACACTCTGCCTCTGTTTTCTTCTTCTTCCTCTCGCCTCTTCCATATTCTCTCTCCCAAAATGGCTAGCTTTAGGGATTACAGTCAAATGGAGAGGGAAAAGTGAGGGGAAAGTGAGCGCACGTTGAGAGGGGAGGCTTGTGGGCTGCTCCAGCGTCCATGGGCAGCAGTGTGGTGGCCGGAATTGCTTTCAAGCAGCACAATGGCTGGGTGCCGCGGCCTGCCATGGGAGCCAAGTTTGAGGAACGAAGCTCCAGCCTATTGGCGCATCAAGGCGCAGGCGCGGGGAGTAGCGTAACGGCTCTGGGAATGGGATGCCGGGCTTTACAACCGCGAGCGTCCACATCGGCGACGCAAAGTTCCTGCTGGCGGCTGGAATTGGTTTGGTAGGAGCAAAAATTGAAGGTACAAGTGTGAAATTAGAGGCTTGAAGAAGCTTAGAACAAAGAAAATCTTACCAAGGACAGTGAGCTGAAGCTGCAAGGTGTGCTTGATGGTATTGAATCAGGTATGTGTAGGAAATGTACAGAATTTGCTTGGTTCAGCAGCAGAGTGCTTGCTTACAAGGTACTCAATTAGTATTTTGTGATGTGGGTGTGGAGCAATGAAGCAGAGCTTCAGTGTAATGGTGTTGGGGTGAGAAATAGTGATGGCAAAATTGGATGGCATGAGGAGCTATTTATAGGGGTGGCTGTGACGTACAGATTGGTTTGATATGGTGGCAGATCATGTCGGTGTTAATGTTGATTCCGGCAGTTACAGGATGGATTTTCTGCTTGGGTTTTGGCACGTAGGGCTGGCTTGATGTTTACCACGGCTGGCTAATTTGGTGGCAAACTAGCCCAATCTTGATACAACACGTGAGATTGGTGTGATGGAAATCAGCCAGCAGAGGACATCCAGTTTTTATCTGTGTGAAGGAGAGGTGATCAGGATGGTGAAAGAGTGATAGTGGTGGATTGATGGCTTTACTGCCATAGGTGGCTACGAGGAGAAGAATGGCGTTGATGGGTGTGACGCGTGTGCGGCGGCGTGGTTAAACCCTTCGGTAATTTTTGTGAGAGCGGTGAATCAAACGGCGGGGTGCGCGAGCCAGGGGCATGATGCGCGATCAGGCGTCGCCGAGCATGCTGATGTATCCACGGCACTCCGTGCTTATCGCAGTTCATGTCGAGGATATATCCATCTCCCTGATCAGGATCGGCAAGAGAGGTTCCAAATTGGGCTGTACTATTTGGACTTTGAAGCTGGGTTTGGGGTGGCTAAGGTTCAGTCGTTCTAGAAATTGGGCTACTGTAGTTGGGCTGAACATGCTGATAAGTAGGTGTTGTGCAGCAAAGAAAAATTTCTTAATTTTCATAAAGCAAAGAGATTTAAATGGTGAAAATGGTAGGTACAAAAATGGAATTACTTTAGGAATATGGCTCTGTAGGAATTTTCTGAAATTGCAATAGGTTTATGATTTTGGAAGGAATTTGTTAAATTTGGTTGTACGTGGAAATAGGATTTAAGAAAGGTTACAGTTTTGAGGATTTTTGAAAATTAAATAGGAAAGGTGAGTGTACTATGGTTTAGTGGATTAAAACTTGAACCAAAAATCAAAAGAATCAGAAAATACTTCTTTTGAGGAAAAACTTTATAGAAAGAAAATAAGTAAATTTCCATCATGATGCAGTCCAAATTTTAGAATTAAGATTGAGGATGTTACACAACATCACCAAACTGGGTTATACATGCGCCTACTCCGACCGTTGCTCCACATCAAAGACTTGATCTTGTTGTCCTCATCATGCTAAACTGAGAATCTAAAGTGAGGATCGTTTCCAGGCTTCATCAGTTCCTTAAAAACCTCCATAGGGAGAAATCTAACAAACCTTCCGTAATGTTCACCACCATGCATTATCATCACGGCCATCAGCTCGAGGAAACTCCCATTTCCATCCATGGCGGATGGCAGCCTGGAAGGGGGGGGGGGGGGAGAAGAAAGGAGGGAAGGAGGATTTCTTTTTGCCAGCAATGAATGAGATGGAAGATAAATGACTGAGTAGTGAACATTCTGTAGAAAGAGAGAGAGAGTGGGAGAAGAGTGCTCATAGTCTCGTCGTTCGGACACAATAAAAAAGGGCAGTACTTTTTGTGGGTTCCATCATTATTATGTATGTTATACGAATACATAGTGTATTTGACACTAACATCTATACGGGGTGTGGAATACATGGACCGTATATCCTGGGAAATGGAATACGAAGCACACACATCTTGAGGCGAAGATCAACGGTGCAAAAGGTAGGTGCACATGCCAGTAGGTTGCAAAAATCCGCCCAGACCTAGGATACAGTGACATCCTCAAGTCTGAGATGATTGAGATTGGGGAAATGAAGCATTTGGACGGTGGACTTAAGTAGCGGTTGCACTTGCTGATCAATGGTGGCAACACAGAGGCTGGAAGAGGAGCGTAAGATGGATGCCGGTGCAGGGCACAGATGCATGTCTCGTTCTGTATAGATGGACTCCATGAAGATGTCAAGCTTGAAGCTCCTCAAGGTTCATCAAGGGCGGTGGATCGGAGCCAGGCGGCATCGAAGGCATCTCACGTCAGGCCAGACGTGCAAGGGTTTGGTAAGGGGAGACGCAGAGGTGGCGGCAGGGGTCCGGGTGGGTGGAGGCGATGCTGGAGACAATGCCGGCGGATCTCCCTCAGAGAACGCTCATCCACTTCCGCAATCAGCTCGGGTGCATTTGGCATCCACCTCTTTAGAGTGTGACCGGCCTCCTCCATTTCTTCTGGCCATCTCTGTGGGAGAGGACACCCGAGGTCAGTGACCGGCGACGGGGATGTGGGACACAGGAGAGGGGAATTGGGGCCCGACGGATTTGGGATTTCGGAATGAAGCACAGCTGTGTGCTTTGTGCAGAGGACACACGGCCAAGGATAGAGCCGCATTGCTTTTGCCCTAGCAAAACTGCAAATGTCTTTTTCTGCATGTAAGCTCGCAGGCCATGCATATTCATGCCCATATTTAAATTTCTCATTGTTTGAATCTATTTGAAATACACAATATTTAAAAATTTGACATTAAAATTGTAGATGTTATGCAGATCCACAACTTAAGAATTGAAAATATTTTCATTTAAGTTTATTTTGTCACCCAAATATGCGTTATAATTATTTGGATCTATTTGAATAATCCCAGATGAAGAAGCATCCCATATGAAAGCTGTATATTTTATCGAGAACACCATATTTTTAGTTAATAACTTTTTCATTAAAGACCATATAGAGTTTTAAATATGTGTTACATGTTTTCAAATTAATAGTTAAAAGAGTAATACGAAAGGAGCAATCACAAGTGATCATAGGTGAAATGGTTAGGGCGGTGTGGTTTGGAGGTAACGTTGTAAATCCCACAAATTGCATTCATATAAAAATATGCTCAAGAAATTGTAGATTTGTAGGATATCGTGCTTGAGGATGGCTACACGTATACTTAAATTTAAAATATGTATTTCTAGTGTTGTAAAAATTAAAAATCATAAAATATCATCCATAATGCCTCGTAATTATGACCTGTTACAATTGAGGGTTTTGACCCATGACTGATGAGGGGTGTTGTACTAGTGCAGTATTTTGTTGATTTTTTTAATATTACTGGTATTGCTTAAACCAGATAAGCATGCACATTTTTTTTTTGTATATCTCAATATCCCTAACAGTCTTTTTTGTTTTTTCATAGTAACTTTCAGAGCTACTATGGTATAGCTTTTTGAACAAACCTATATGATTAACTTGGTGGCCTTTTCCGCCTTATGTTAATGTTAACCGAAGTTCTGTACTACTGCTGAAGAACTTGTCTGGTCCACAGAATGATATATATTGTATGGTAAAATCATTTTTTAAAAAATTATGGACGGAGATTTTTGAAATAGGATTTGCTTTTAATAATATATTGTCATACAAATTTTGTTGGCGCTATTATTTGAATTTGTGGTGCAGAAGGACATGATGCAAACTCTGTATAATAATTTGGTTGAAGCTTAATTCTATAGAATCAAATGCTGGGATTTGCCATTATATAAAAAAGTTAGCGTCTAGCTCAGTTTTTTTGACAAAGATGCATTTGATGCGTTAAACCATGCAAAAATAACCAGCTGGTTGTCTTACGGTACCCAAAGATGCATCAGAGAAGAGGTTCTCATACGGTACCCAATACTAGTACTATAGGTGGGATTAGTATAGATAAAGTATATTCGTTAATTTATATGGTTATTATAGTAATTGGTGTATTAAATTAATAAATTATCCACCACACCATCAACTTTAGATTTTAAATTCACGATATTTAGCTTCTTGAAGAGTAAGGTCATATAGTTAGTACCGTTTTTTCTATACAAATGCTTTATACTATTATGTAATACAGATGTGTACTACCATACACTAACTACTAACTGCTAGTATAATTTAATCTTGACCATTCATTCATTAGTATAATTGACTAGTATACACTACTAACTTAGTATTGGGTACCGTAAAGAACCCTCAGAAGTACATACCCAATGAACCAAAATGAGCATGTCCTATAGTATATAACTGTAGAACGATTTTCAAACTTGAGAAACACGAAGATTATTTGAGATTAAGGAGAAACAGTGATTATTTGTTGAAAATATCAAAAGACTAGAATAAAAACACAAACTTTAAAACACATGGATAGACCTAATACATAATCAAAATGACCGTCCTTGAATGAACGAGAAATAAAGGGAACTTTTCCAGCACCCTCTAATTGCATTTCCCATATCTAAATGCAATATGATCGGGTGTAATCGACAGGTCGGAAGTATGATTGATATTCATGAAGTCATGACTTTTCAAACCTTTAGATCTTGTAAACTCAAACCGAGCATCTGTTGAAGCTCTATTCAGTTCGAGTTGCTTACGCTGATCTTTTGTCCAGTCGGACCAGTCGTTAGCATTGGAGAGAATGACTTTTATGCGTGGAATGAACAAGTGGGATGATTGTTTTATTGAACAACAGCATAGGTCGCTGGAGCTGGATAGTAGGGCTTCAAGAGATGCTCAGTTTCTTTTCACACCCAAGGATTGTCCTTACTATTGGATGCATGTCCACCAAGTCCATGATTTGTGTCTTGCTGATCCTTTTGAATGCACATGTTGAGATTTTCTTTGGTGTACGATGGTTCAACTATACAAAAGGGCTTCGCGGAGGATTGAAGACTCATAGATGTGTTGTCATTGAGCTGATGTTCTATATTCATGTTGAAGATTTATCTTACCGTCCTTCCAAATGTATACTTGAGATCTATATTGGGCATGTTGAAGATCCGCCATTGCATGATGTATATTCATTTTTGTGTTAGCCACATTACAGATTTCTAGAGGTGACATGTTATGTATGCATATACCCTGCTGTAATTAATCAGATGTTTTTTGAATTGATATCAAATTGAGCAGACTCGTTTTCAGTGTTTTCCAAGCATTTAAATCAAGGCCACCAAGAATGCAGTCTTTTTTTCTACTTCTCATCAACTGCGTTTGGGTCATTCTGGCTACCAATTCTTAATTCTATTTGTCATGATTTTTTGTGTTGCAGTGTACAGAAACAAGACATCTGATTTGAGTTGCAATGTTACATGCAAAATAGTTGATTGCAAACATTACTTCTTTGGCTAATCTGAAAATCATGTCAAATTGAATGCTCAATTTGGCCTCAGTTCTTGTTATCAAAAGCTCTGCTGGCTCCTTTGTGCTTATTACATTTCAGCTCTATGCTTGCTGAGCTCCCGAATTAAAAAATTTATGTTCTTGCTTAGATTCTTGGAACTGACAAAGGTTAGGTCATTCAGTTCTCAGAGCTAGACTACGCATTCTCTTTTATTTGCTAATTGATGGATGCGATCCACACAAAGTAATTTGATTATAAAAAAAATATTTTAAATTTTAAATTATTTGGGAATAGAATATGCCCAATAAGAATGCTGTATATCTCAATGACAATAATTGACACCTTTGTAATTGACAATATTTTTATTTTGGATTGTTTATATGCCCAAATAAGTGTTCTGAGTGATGAGATCTATTTTGAAAAATAAATTTTAGAATTTATCGAACAATGTCGAATGGACACATGATCCATAGTAAATTATAGATCTCGACTAAATCTACAACTTCGTAATTAAAAAGTTTTTCATTTGACATTATATTCATGCCCATATTTAAATTTCTCATTGTTTGAATCTATTTGAAATACACAATATTTAAAAATTTGACATTAAAGTTGTAGATGTTATGTAGATCTACAACTTAAGAATTGAAAATATTTTCATTTAAATTTATTTTGTCACCCAAATATGCGTTATAATTATTTGAATCTATTTGAATAATCCCAGATGAAGAAGCATCCCATATCAAAGCTGTATATTTTATCGAGAACACCATATTTTAGTTAATAACTTTTTCATTAAAGACTATATAGAGTTTTAAATATGTGTTACATGTTTTCAAATTAATAGTTAAAAGAGTAATACGAAAGAAGCAATCACGAGTGATCGTAGGTGAGATGGTTAGGGTGGTGTGGTTTGGAGGTTCTTGCTTGAAAATTGGAGTTTGAATCAATTAAATTCCTTGAATTCATTCAAGTCGATATAAGTGACACATACAACTATTTTATGGACTAGTTCAGGTATTTCATGGTTATAATCGACACATCTACATGATGGTCAAATGTGTGCCTTCTATACACACAAAACCGTGAATTTACTAAGTTGATTGCTAAAATATTAGCATATCATCCTGAACACCGAATTCATTCAACTCGAATGGAAAACATTGTTGTATTCTTCTCATATGCCTTTAATAACATTTGAATGGCCCGTCGAGTTTGAGATTAGCACCATGTTCCAAAATGTTCATACACATAATGGTTGGTTACATTCTCTTATAGTTGACAATCAAGCTCATAGCAAGACCATTAATTGTATATTTTACCAACATCTAGTTGGAGATATGCAGCTTTACACACTGCATCATAAAATCAAATTCATCAAACTGCAATCATACGGCTCCCTCCGTTGTAGTCAGTACTTGAAAAATTGGCCTCAGCCAGATTTCCCATCTGTGAATCTGTAACATTTTGCACGTGTCGTATCACCACCATAGCATACATCGATGGGCATTAGGAGACTCATATGAGGTATTATTATCGGTCTATCATAAAATACCTTAGATCCTTCCGAAGGGGATTATACATTGCTCATATACTACTCACATTTGAGGATATTCCAGGCATTAGGGTGAGATTCATACCACATAAAGAATGCCAGGAATTAAAAGTCATTGTTTTACATGAACATTCCATCCTCATTTCCATGTACCAAAGATTTCAAACCATATCGTTCGAAACAACTTTTATTTGCAACACATTGCAAATAGCCAGCCATAGCATTTACTTCTCATTATGTTGTCATACAAATTTGCATCCACAATGTTGTACCAGAAAGAGTGGAGATATCTTACAAAACCACTCAACTCCCAATATCAAAGTAATAGGGGGAGAAGTATGGTCACAACAGGATTTAGCTTATTGAGAAACAATATTCTCAAAAGCAGTAAATGTATGTCAACATCTGTTGATAGACTCCATATGCATATTTATTATCCAATGCCTATGGATGTTGACCATCCAAAAGACCAGCATAATTGCGCATAAATTTCAGGCGCTGGGTCACAAGAACGCCCTAACTCTGTTATGGGAAATAACATAAAGTGCAAAAGGGTTGACATTTCCACACGCTATATTGGTTCCATTGAATCATCATACAAAGTCTACAAAATGTCGATATCTCCTCAAAAATTGTCATATACCTTCACTGGATCCAGACCAAAAGTCATAGGCAGAGTGTTCATTACACTTAAATCGGGTCAAATCAAAAGGTGACTATTAAGGAGAATTGCTTTTACTCGATAATGGAGATATTACCATAGTAATATATCCTTCTTATAATGTCTTCCTTCTAGAAGCGTGGCAGTGAGATCGCAAGAGCCTGTATCATACGATTTCTTGTAGAGACCTAGCATAACATACCCATTGGTATGTGTGGAAATCAAGTTCTATATTAAATCATGCCAGATGAAATGAATTTGATAGATTCAGAGAACCAAGTCCTGATGGACTTCACATTCTGAATCCAATTACAAATCGCAATATATATTGTGTACAAGTCAAATTATTATATGATTTGATATTGTCAAATTATTGTGGTATTGGTGGTTGTGTGAGTTCCTTCCACAGAAGGTAAACTCCAACCATGATGATTGCTGTGTGCTTACAAAGAAATCCACGATTAGAGTTTTTATCATCTCAACAAATATTGATGGTTTCGAAATCATCGAAAGCACACAAACCAATTGACAATCATCTATGTTTAATTTCTCATCTGAGTCTTAATGATGGATTTTGAGATGATAGCTTTGGGTAAAACCAAATCATGCTTAAGTCTATAACTTAAGCACATAAATCAGTTTTCCAATATCTAAATGATATTGTATAGTCATATCCATGAACACTTATGATCATTTCATCCCTAAAGATGGATCAATATTCACTGACCCTGGGATGAAAACTATATGCCATTAAAGCGCTCATATATCATGCAAATTGCAATCAGGCTTGATATTGCATATACAGATATCTTGCTAGCACATAATAGCGCATATCTAATATTACCATCAGGTGAGAGTTAGACATGATATCCTTAGATATCTTTATGACATGAAATCAAGATAAAACCATAGTGGGATATGTATATCTTGGCAAACTAATCCCCGCAAAGCCAGATTACATATTGATTATCATTAGAAGTGATTAAATATAATTACTTCACATATCATTTTGATGTTCACAACCTCGTAGAATGATTAACCGCATAACTATATTATGTGGTTTTGATTTCATTGAATCACCTATCATTATCTATAAAGATAATGATATTTGCGTTGTTCAATTGCAAAATAGGTTATCTTGCAAACTACATCCCTACCAACTTCACGATAAATTCACATTATGAGAAATTGCTATGTGGTCAATCTGTGTTTTGCAAGGGGCAGGGGGAGTAATCTCCTAGACTAAACCTGTTCAAATGCAAATATTGTACTCTTTTTCTCTCTTGTGAGTTTTTCCTATCGGGTTTCTCATGAAAGGTTTTTAATGAGGCAATATATCAACGCAAGTATATCACATCTCTATTTTCCCCAACAGGGGTTTTTAAAGGGATACCAAAGATATATAATAACTTCTCACATTTTTCCTATATGGTTTTTTGGAGAAGTTAACCTAATTATGATCCAAAGGTTATAATCATTATCCTCAAAATTCTCACGTGAGTTTTTCCTATTTCAAGGTTTCTCAGAGAATTCATGAGATAATAACACATATATGTCATACCATTTTCTCCTTATTTCTCCCACTAGGTTTAAAGGAGTTTTAATGGAATATCTATACCATGGTTTCTCCATAAATTTTTCCTACAGGGTTTTAGAGGAGTTTTTCCCATGGATGCATCAAAAGATGATAGCAAGAGATAAATTTCAGGGGAAGACTCTCTGAACGATGGTCCTTGTTAAACGATTCACATTGTACTCTTTTCTTTTATGAGTTTTTACCATCAGGTATTCTCATACAAAGTTTTTAATGAGACGATGATTGATGCAAGCATACGTCATATCTCATGTTTTTCCCTACAGGGTTTTTCTAGAGATAAAACAAGGCATAGATTACTCCTTAAACCTTACAGGTTTATGATAGAGCAATCATCAATCATATTATTCCTAATTTTTTTCCACGGGGTTTTTCAAAGGAATTAAAGAACATATTGATCTCAAAAGGGACTCGATCAAAAGGGGGAGTGTTACAAAATGGTCATTATTTGATCATGTTAATATGAGCAATCAATATGTTGTAACAACCAAGATTTATGTGCAGCAATTCGTGCTCATCAATATTTTGCAGCCATTGTTAAGAGGCTACAATCAGCCATTACATTAGGATTCATGAGAATACCAATGTCTATATGTAATCCCTATATAAAAGTCAAAGAGCTCAATAAGAAATACAAGGATGATTCACTATTCAGCAGCACTCTACATTTGTGTCATTCTCTGTCTCCCTACAATTTCATTTCACAACAAAAAAATCAGCACTAGGCTTTATCCATCTCCCTCTTCTCTTTTGCTTTTCTCCGGGATCGACTGTATTCAGGGAAGACAGCTGTGCGCCTGTGCAGCTTGTGCGACTGCCAGACTGGCTATCAACCCCCAGGTCCCTTCTCACCCCCTCTGTGATTTGGTTCCGTTCATGCCAAATGTTCTTCTTGAGTTTCCAAATTTCCTTCATAACCCTTCTTCCAGATGTCTGGCTAACAAGCCTCACTTAAACCTTCCCAATTTAGGCTCTGCCAAACTGTCCTTGTTGATTTACATTTTAGTAAAAGATGGCATGCGTCTTCATTATATCTAATGCACATCACACACCTACTATCAATCTCCATACCATGTCATGCTAAGTTTGTTCGGAGTGTGCGAATATTGTGACAAAACCACCTCAAAAAGTGCTTTGTTTTCCTCAGGACCTTCATTTTTCACAGCTTCGTCCACAAATCATCCTCCCCATTTGTTCCGAATGAGGTGCTCGCCTCACCCCAATTACTATTCTTCTGGCTTTTAGTAACCGGGCACGAAGTGAGTCTTGGTTCTGTACTAACCTCCAACCTTATTTGGCTAACATCACAAGGTTGAAAGCCCAATCCACCCTTGCACTTTGGATTTGTCAATTTCTCTCAACTAACCCAATGCCTTTTGTTCTCCTTCTCCTGATTGCTCCACCAATACCTTGCTATCATCTTAGGGTGTGTTTGGTTGCTTGCTTAATCCTAGCCTGCTCCATCTCTCTCATCCGTGTTAAGTTTGGCTAGACTAAGTGGATACTTGTGCAACTGTTTGGTTGTTTGCATTGGTCTAGCCTAGCTAGTATGGGATTTTGTTTGGTTGCTTGTATGACAGATGCGTTCCCAAGAGATTTTGTTTGGTTGGGTGAAAAAAATTTTAAGTAAGGTCACCTCTTCATTTGGTTAGGTAAGCTTATCTCTGGAATACCATATGGAGAAAAAATAAAGGAATAAAGGAAGTCTTTTTTTCACATCTATACTACTTAAAAAGAATCTATACTACTTAAAAAGAACGTAAAAAGAACCTAGTGGTGATGGTGAAGCCAACAGGTCAGCGGCTTAGATAAAATCGTACAATAGAATTATTCATGCTCCTGGCAGAATCACATCATCCCACCAATCGATCCGATTTTTCCGCCGCATCCACCCCGTATTCCTCCACTTTTTTGCATTGCTATCTCTTCGCTTCCTCCGCCCAAAACGCATCGCCCAAACCGAAATCACATCGCCGCCCTCGCCATCCTCCGCATCACTGCCTTCACAGCCGCCGCCGCCGCCAATCCTTTCCTGCCGGAGCCGCGTTGGAGCCCTCGGCCGCGCCCGCCTCCGTCTCCGTCCTCGGCCGCCTTTGCATTCGCCATCGCCATCGTCATCGCTGCTGTCCCATCATTCCACGTCGCTGTCGCATTATCGATCCACGGCGGACTCATCGACAAGGCGGGCCCCATCTCCGCCCACACGACAGCCTCCTCCATCCCACTCAGCCGTCGCTGCCGCCTTCTTCATCCAGCGTCGTCACCGCCTCCTACATCCAGCGCCGTCGCCGCCTCCGCCCTCGTCGGTCTGTCGTCGCCGCCCCTTGATCGTCGCCCTCCCGCGCCTCCGCCTCCGCCGGATCGCCTCCACGCCAGTTCGTAGCCCTCCCCTGCCTCCGCCTCCGCCGGATCGCCGCCGCCGCCTTGTGTGGAGATGTCCGGGAGGTTGCACACTTGCAGGCATCCATGGTGTAGTCCACTGAGATTTTGGTAAGAGGATCTGGACCACTACCAATTTTTTGACCGAAGTTTGGGGATTTTGGCATCTCCACTCTGCATTTGCACATACACTGCGTGTGTTCATTACTTGCTCATGTTAGTTGACAGAGGTTTGATTGTTGTTGTAGCAGAACCACTGATTGGACTTAGCCTTGGACGCTCAATGTAGACCACTCAAGGTATCAACCAGTTCCTTCCAACTCATATGTTTTTTTGTCATGTCAGGTTCCTATCGTTTACTGTCCTGTTTGATTCCTCTACTTGGTTTATGCAAAGCATCGTGCTTGATTAATTGCCGGCTGATTGGCGTGTTGTTCTTATGTGCAAGTGTTATTTTTAATGAAGAGTAATGGTTTGTCGAATGAGCTTATGTGATCGGTTCTTCATGCATTTAGCAATTATCAATCAGTACTTCATTTCTTTGGCAATGTTAAGGTAACTCAAATAATGCACTACCTAAATGTTTAAAACCAATTAGACATGCAAGTAATTTTAGTAATATAGTTGGCTTGCTCTTTGATTTCCCAACATATATATAACTAGGGTAGATGTGTATTCAGAGTTAGACAGTAGAAAGCGTTTTGAGCCCTGATCAGTTAGTGTGGGAATATTATAACACAGATAGCTGATATTGATATATTTAGTAGTCTGGTATTTAAATTTATATTCTCTCTGAATATCCACAATCATAGCAGCCACAATATAGTTTTATGTATTGTTTAAAGCAAATATTTTTCATTTTTATTTCTATGTTTTAAGTCATTTTGATGATTTATGATGTTGCACATGGTAGATGTTGCTTAACGCTTATCAGAATATTATATACTTATGCATACATATTTTCTCCTGTTTGTGATGTGTGAACTCCTGTGAAACGTTATATAAGATGGATGATTCCCTGAAGTGGCAGGCCAAGGGAGTAATCTCCATTGATGTTGAGACCATGAGCACTCATAATTGGGGACTCTTATCATGGTTAGTTCACTAAACATCACACTTTATACTCCTGTAATTGAAGTTTTTGGTCATTTTAAAGTGCAAAAATTTCCACGTATTTTGTTATTTTTTAGGGACTGCAAAATATTACATCCATCATTAAAATTATTTCCATTATATTTTTATGATGGAAAATAATTAATATGCAAAATGCTAATTTGGTCTATCAGCTGCTGCCACCAGTGTTATCATTGAGGTAGCAGGCAGCCTTGCACTCAATTTGTGTCAGATTTGAAGTTTGCTCCCAATTCCAATGGATTGCAACCATTCCTTATAGCTGTGCTAAGAAACAAAGCTACAAACAACCTACTTTATTTATTTTTCCTTGAGCCACTAACCGCTAGAGATTAACCAATTTTGTTTCGGCAGTGATGTGATCTTATTGCTTCCGTATGGTACGTGATAGTTGTAGTGATTGATGGCCAGGTCACCAGATTTAGTGGGTCAGTGCTGCAATCTAAAGCAATATCTTCATGTATATCCTCTTATGCCTCTCTCAGAAATATATAATTTGCTGAATTTCTGCAGGAACAAGGTGAGCAAGGACCTAATCAGTTTGTTAAAATGGAGCATATGGAGATCTGGGTAATATTATCTTCCTGGAGTTCCCAAAAAGGATATTGTGCAATGGTAATACAAACGAAGGCATTCTTTGATGTTTTATAGGTTAACAAAGTGTACCCACATTTTTGCTTTCTTTCACTGTGTTTGCTGAAACATGGTGTTGATCTTTTGAAGTGTATGAGTGCATGAATGAGCGCATAATACATTAGAGAAATTGTGTAGAAGAGAGGGCACTTCAATTTCTACAGGCGTGTTTCCAATTTTCAATGTGTGTGATGTAAATTTTTTAGTTGTTTCTGAAACCTTCCATGGCAGGTAACATTTTAGACTTGGTACTGGTATATGACACTTATTTATCTTTTTAATAGGACACACAAGCCCTTCCCATAGTTGTTTCCTGCCTTTGACCGGGACGGCGAAGCCATCTGTTAGTGGTATAATTTGGCTAATACATTTTCATTTGAGTAGGCCAAATTATTTTGGCTAATGCAGGATTTTATGATTGTTGCACATATTGGGTGCGAGGAGCAATTAGCTCTATTTGGATCAATGCTACGTTCATATGGAGAATTTTGGCGTGGAGTTTGTGTGCAAGCTATCATGGCATAGGCTGCTGCTACAGTGTTCACTTTAGTAGCTTGTGGTGAGTTGATTTGATCGTGGGAGAGCAAACTGCAGAGGGCTACGAAGACCTGGGCAGCTGGTTATTTGTTGTTTATTTGCAAGCTTTGCTTGGAGGTTGCTTTTACCCAATGGATCGCATGGAGGCTGTTTCTTATCTGATGGTTCCTGTGCGGAAAAGAGATGGAGGCTGACCATAGGTCCGATTGAATACACAGGCAGGTGTAGTCACACCTGATTACGTGCGAGGGTGGTGGGCGTCTGTCACTAGATATCGTGTATCTTCGGAATGTATTAATTTGTTAAGGTCGAGTCCAATATGGAATATTAGAGATAAACTTTCGGCAGTTGTTTTAGTAGATCAAGTCCCAGTCTGTTTCCATGGAATCTTCCGATTTATTTTGTTTAGGCTTGCCCCCATATATATTGGGCTATTAAGTCGGTTTTAGCTCTGAAACAATTATCAATCTACTACTTTTTAGTTCTATTTTCTACTGTTATTTTCTTCGTAGCCAGTAATTTTTGCTGTTCTTCGGTCAATCCGAGGTGCAGTTTATCTTTGCCGTTTTGTGCTAAAAAACGGTCGGTTTCCTCCACGAAAGAGGAGAATTCTTTGTTGCTTTGCTTGGAAAGCATTCGGTCGTCGTCACGAAAGTACGGCGTTTATCTTGTGATCACGTAGATTAATTTTACGTGGTAACACCATCCACCCCTTTCTGCCATTTTATACCCTCCGAGCATGAGATACTGGCGCATCTGGATCTTCCCCAGCAAGTCGACGGTAGCTTAAAGACTGGCGCATAATACTACAGAGAAATTGTGTAGAAGAGAGGGCACTTCAATTTCTTCAGGCGTGTTTCCAATTTCCAATGTGTGTGATGTACTCCTTCCCAAAATATTTGACACCACTGACTTTTTTCTATATGTTTGACCGTTTGTCTTATTCAAAAATTTACATAATTATTAATTATTCTGCTATCATTTGATTTATTATTAAATGTACTTTAAGTATGTCATACGATTTTGCATATTTAATAATTTTTTTGAATAAGACGAGCGGTCAAACATATCTCAAAAAGTCAACGCCGTCAAATATTTAAAGAAGGAGGGAGTACATTGTTTTAGTTGTTTCTGAAACCTTCCCTGGCAGGTATCTTTTCTCTTTATGGAGCATTTTAGAAACAGTTTACTACCAAGAATCTGCATATCTTCTTCATTATGAAATTTACAATGGAAGTCTGTGTTCCTTCTCCATGAGTAACCCAAATCCTTTTGTTTGTTATGCAATGTAGGCTTGAAATAAGCAATGTAGACTGTAGAGCTGTCAATTATTGTACCCCAAAATATTACTGAAAATGATATGAGCATAATGTAAGTTCCACGGTTATTTTTCTATGCATTAAGTTGTCTGTATGTGAAGTTGTTAAAAAATTTACACTATTTGGCATAATGTTGTCACTCTGCACATCCAGTTCATTTATTCTTCCTAGCTGGTTATGCACATTGATGTTTGTAGTAACATTTTCTAAATCAAGACATGCATTGCCTATGATATGAGTTTTAGTATGGGGGATGGTATTTTGAACACTGATTTATCTTCAAAGTGCTGTACCAGTATTTGTGAAACAGGTTGAGTAAATGGAGATTTATACTTATGACTCTTGTTTATTGTACGATAAGATGAAGGTGAGATAACCTTAAAGGCATAAACTCAGTCTTTTCAGTTCCCTGGTCAAATGATTCTTCCCCGTTGTATTTTTTTTGCTCTCAAGGGCTGACAGCGTAGTGGATGACAATGGCAACAGTGGCCTACAGTGAGTTCCTACTGGACAAAAGTGGGTGAATGTAGCAGGATCGGTGTAACAGAAACGTTCTACCTGTAATATCAACTTTGGTCTGTATTCGTTGTATGCAATAATATGTTCTAATCGTACAAGGAATTATGTGGTTTTCTATACGTGATTTTTTCCACCGTAGTTGAATATTTAAATTATCTTATTTTTGGCTCAGTGTCAAATTAAATATAAATTTATCCGTAGCGTTAGCACGGGCATATTACTGGTTGTTAATAGCGAAAATAGTACATCGCGGAAAATCCATAGACCAGATGAATCTGTAAAAAATATTTACAGCAATGAGACTAGCAAAGATTGTCAAACAATGAGACTTCAGTAAACTGTCAGATAGGCCAAATCTCTCGATAAAAAAGAAAAGGAAAAGGAAAAAAGAGGGAGATGGAGCTCATTGCACCACACGCCCCCTACACCGCATCTATCGGTCTTCTATCCCACAAGCTAGTTGGTCTTCCTTCCATCCCTGGCGCTCGCTGCTCCTGACGACGAGATCTGGCGGACGTGAGTTCTTGGTTGCCGGATTCGGCGTGACCTCGTGGAGGCCCGCTCGAAGCCAAATTTGGCGTTGTGAACTCCAAGCCACACGCATTGGCTCACAGTCAGATCTGGTACAGATCTGGATCTGGTCAGTCGAGAGGAGATGGCGGCGATGACATCTGAGCGGGTGGCGACGACGACGGCCCTGCGGGTGGTGGCGAGCAGCGACGATGGTCGAAGAAGACGATAGTGTGAGGGCAGCGGAAGGGCGAGATGACAAGGGAGAGGACTCGAGAGATGCGGGGGCAGGGTGGTGACCCCATCAACTCACCTTGCACACGCTGGTCCAACCGATGCACGCGCGGGTGTAGCACGGTGCACGCGTCTGGCCAGGCCGAGATGTGAAGCACGAATCGAGCGTTTATGCTCAGCCTGGCCAAGGAGTCTTTTTTGCATGCGCGGGGCCATGCCAGTAAGTCCACCCAGGCAACCAAAGAAGGGTACGTTGAATCAACAGATACGGGCCAAGGCTGATGTAGGGAACTAAATAGCCCCTTACTAATCTAGTCACATATGTTCTTTGACAGATCAAAACACCCCATTCTACACAAATCAAGAATATATAGGGAGATAACGGGTCTCTTTGCCTTAAGCCCCTCCCCGGTTGAAACTCATCCTGACAACTCCCCGTTTACCTTTATTCCGTAGGTACACAGTTAACACAGTTCATTACTAATTGCACCCAGTGTTGGTTAAACCCCAACCTCACCATCATATCATGCAGGAAGCTCCATTCTACTCGATCGTATGCCTTACTCATGTCTAGCTTCAGAGCTCCATAACCAACATTTTCCTATCTTTTGTTCCTCATATAATGCATCAAATCATAGGCAATAAGAATATAATCTGAGATCAGCCTACACCACACAAAAAAGCACTTTGAGCTGGTGATCGAAATCACCTTGTACTTTCTAGATTTGATGCCTTTGGTATCAGGCCTATAGTTGTCTCATTCCATCTTGCAGGCGTTTCCCATCTGGCCCATTCGGTATGGAGCACAAAGTGATTCATTCATCTCATCAGTCACTTTGCGCTTCACCATGTGAGGGATTGCTCTTCAACAACAGCCTCGGGAGCAGTCGGCTGGGAATCAGTAGTACCCGGCTGATTCTTAGCCGGGATAGTCAACTCAACAGTTTTATTATCATCCCCGACTAGTGAAGTAGTAGGGGGCTAGGGAGGTGACTCGCTGACCTTGGTAAGGTCGTCCGTCATAGGTTTTGTGCAATGTATTCAAGCTAAGAATGCTAATGGGATTTTGCCCACCCTGCTAGTATTTCTTACGATCACAGATAAATCCGCAGGTGCCGGAATACCGTTGTAGCATTTCACCCGAGAGTATAAGTCCGAGGTATCGAATCCACAAGGACGCGGTCGCATAGAGGCGTCGGCGGCGATGATTGAGGTGGCAGGCGAGAAGCTGCATCGGCGGAGGACCTGGCCGCAGGGAGACGACGGTGGCGCCAATCACCGGCGCGTGGCCGCGTAGAGGTGATGGCGGCGGCGCCGGTCACGAGTGCGTGGTCAGGTGGGCTCCAGACGCGGCCGCGTAGAGGCGACGGTGGCGGCAATCAGGGTCGCGGACGCGATCTACCTCACTGGCGGATGCTGCCGCGAGGAGGAGATGGAGGCGCCACTCATCGGCGCGTGGCCGCATGGGCTGCGGAAGCGGCCGCGTAGAGGCGATGGCTGCGACGGTTGAGGTCGTGGGCGCGGAGGGGCGGGCAAAGCGGCGGGGGTGGCAGGCCATAGGCGATGAAGGAGGCAGGAGGAGGAGGTCGCCGGTGAGCACGATAGCTCCACTCCGTTGCCGGCCTCCCTGCTCACCCGGCCGCCACGCGCCACCCCTCCTCACTCGTGCCTGGAGAGAGGGGAGAGAGATGAATACAGGGGAGTTGAGGAGAAAGGAGGAAGAAGAGGAGGGTGAGAATGTCATGTGGGGCTCACGTGGGTTCCACTATTTTTAAATTAATTTTTTGGTGCAAGCTGACATGTGGGCCCATAAATTTTATTATTTTCCATATCAAATTGTCATGTAAGCACCATGTCATTTCCATGTTGTGTGAAGACCGAGTCAAAATAGCCACGGAGTGAAGACCGAGTCAAAATAGCCACATCAGCGAAAAACCGCCGTCCAAACCGCCAAGGGACTTTATCTGCTCTGGTTTTGATAGTTCAGGGATCTACGAGAAGCACTCGTGCAAGCGTTACAAAGCCCTGAGCTATATGAGGTGGCCATGGCAAAACATCGTCTCTTCTCCAATCCGTTATATGTGAATGAGATCACATTTGAAGAACAAGATAAAGCTGTAGATGAACAAGATCACAACCAACCGCTTTATAATGAAGGGAACATTGGGAACGCGCATCTGCGGTGGATCCTAATTGATCCAGGTTCCGCTGTGAACATACTACCCATGCGTAGTTTGGCTCGCGCTGGATACACGATAAATGATTTGGAGGACACTGATGTGATGATTTGTGGATTCGATAATCAAGGGAAGCCAACTCTAGAGGCGATTACCATAAAAATTCAAATGTCTACATTCAGCTTCAAAGTACGATTTTTCGTTATTGAAGCGAATACATCATACTCAGCCTTGTTGGGTAGACCATGGATTCATAAGTATCATGTGGTTCCCTCCACGCTACACCAGTGCTTAAAATTCCTAGACGGCCATGGGACACAACAAAGGATCATCGGCAATCTCTCTCCATACACAATTCAAGAGTCACACCACGCTGATGCAAAATACTATTTCCCAGTCGATGATTCTGATAAAATTCTAGGTCAAACGACCCCAGCAGTAGATCTCTTGGTCACACCTGGTCGTACACCTACAACGGAGTTGAAACGCCTCCTCACTCCTGGTCCCTTTGCTGATGTGGTGGAATCCTCTGCCCATCCTTATGTCATTTTTTTTGCTATTGAGGTTCTCTCTATGACCTACTACCTCCGTCCTAAAACGTAACTATTTTTGGATGGAGGGGACTGTTGGTATTTCTTATCGTCATCCTTGAAAATAGAATTCCCAATGACGGCAACTTGAAATAATCAATGGGTAATCTATGGTTTGCAGAATAAATCAGCAAGTGCACGGATACCATTATAGCATTTCACCATAAAGTATTCCAAGGTATCGTATTTATTTAATTCCAAGGGAAGATTATAAAGAACTAACCTTTCTAACATTATATCATACACTTGCATACGATATAGTTCTAAGTAGGGGTAAGATAAATAGTCTTCGGTAGAGTGACACAAGCAAACGATTATACTAACTATATAATTAATCCTAATCTAGTCCTAGCAAGAGCAGTCATAGACAAGTCCTATTTCGGTACTTCCATTATACACTAACCGAGCATATACTAACTATTATACAACAGTATAGTGTAGTCTCCTTACAATGCAGCTAGCTAAGCCTTAACCTAGCTGAGCCCTCCCGGTGCTTCAGAAAGTTACTTCAGACTGTCGAGTTCCTTATGGCTATCCGTCCTAACCATCCAACCAAAGTTAAATGCGGAGGTGCATCTAACCCCAGGAAATGTAATGTAGGAATATATACTGTGGGGGCGACACCCGTACTGAGCTGTCACCATCAGCGGCCTGCGTTCCCTCCAGAGTATATACGCCCAAATAATGGTAAGATCCTGCTTAGACACCATGTCTATGCTATCACTCCCTACTTCACAGCCTCACGATTGAAGTAGAGCACCTAAGTTCTAGATTAATAACTCTTGTTTCAACCTAAGCAGATTATTAACCCAGTTCTTAGACATTATACCCGCACCAATGCAAATTCCAGATAATGTAACTATACTAAGTACACTAGTCATGTATAAGTTAAGCATGGCATCCATAATCTAATGACTTAGACTAAAGTACCACAAATATATAGAGGAAGAATGATTATATTGAAGTATTGAAAGTCTTACAAAAGGAACTAGAGAGCTAAGTATAACTTTACCGAAATTCCTCCAAAGGCTCCCTTGAACTAGAACTATGCTAATTCTACTAATGCTTGGACTAATACTACAAGTAGAGAAGCTATTCCTTGCTTTGGTGTGTGTTGGAGTGAAGAGAGTGAGGTCTATTTATAGGCTGGTAATGGCGGCAACTTCGCATGCGAAATGACCAGAGTGCCCCTCACAACCGCCATCATCATCCAACTAGCAGCTGCCACGTTGAAGCTCAGGTCGGTCGGCGCTGACCCTAGTTCAGCCGAACCACCCTGATCGCTCACCGACCTCTGCCTTCTCCAGTGACTGACATGCGGGCCCTTATGGCGGTTGGCGGTTGCAAAGGGGTGTTTTGCAAAACTTAAAGAGTGTGAAATCAGGCGGTTAGCTGCAAAATAACGCGCTTGGTTAGTTGACCACTAGGTGATGATTGAAGGGCTCTGATTGCCCGTATGCACAGAATACACTACCAAGTGTCAATTATGTAAGGGCATGAACAACGTGGTGATGCTGCCTGGCAGAAGATGCCTTTTCCATGACATGAATGAAAGAATGACAAAAATAAAAGAGAGAAGTGATGTCTATTGATTAGAGAGAAAGACTATGGAATAGTCATCCGTCCGAACGGACGGCTTCATCTCCGCACTCATCTTGCCCCCTCCTCCTCATTCTTTTCTTCTTCCTCCTCCTCTTCCATCCCCGAGAGCCAACCAGCCCGCTCTCTTGCGCGCCTCCCCTGCTCGCCCCGCCCTTCTTGCCGGTGGTCTAGCCAAAGTGAGTAGACAGAATGCAACGTAAGGGGACGATATTGACAGCCATGGTGGGGAGGAGACAAAGAACAGGCTAGATCTGTTGCCGGTTACCACGGAGACAATAGATCTAGTGGCAGCGGCGGTGAGGATGTGCGGCTCTGAAGAGGTACCCAATTCCGACGAGCCATGAGGAGTCCGATGAGGTATTAACCCCCATATCGGAGGTACCATTTCT
This sequence comes from Leersia perrieri, assembly GCA_000325765.3. Classification (NCBI taxonomy): domain Eukaryota; kingdom Viridiplantae; phylum Streptophyta; class Magnoliopsida; order Poales; family Poaceae; genus Leersia; species Leersia perrieri. The sequence goes on from CM002485.1 coordinate 7,749,026, forward strand.
AATACCTACAGACACTAGCATGCGGGGCGCAATCTTGTTTGGTACCAGAGCAGGCACCTCCTCATCGAATGCCGGCGAAGACAAAGATGATGACATCGACAGACATCACCCAAAGGGGGGATCAGATCTGATACCTCTGGCCATAGCCCTCATTGTCCCCTCCAACAAGACCCTCACCGTCCTCTCCGACAAGCCCTTCCTCACCCTCCGGTGATCCCCTCCACATCCTCCAACGAGTTCTTCGTTGAGCTGGACTGCTGGCCTGTTAGGATGGTATCGTCACCTCGGTCTGCTGCAAGGTGCGACGTAGCGATGGCTCCACGGTGTGGGGGCGGAAGCGATGCATGGAAGCAGCGGGCAAAGAGAAAGGAGGACATTCAAATGGACGCCGGTTCAGTTGCTGAGCTGTTGATTAAAGGGAAAAATCCAAATAACCCCCTATAATTAACTAGTCTTTTTTATTCCCCTCGACAACTCTGTTTCGTACGAAAGACCCCTATAAGTTCAATTTCTCTTTCAAATTTCACGCTTGCTGTTAGATTTCAATGATTTTTTAACATTAATTCAATTATTCCTGTCGTATGGAGATGTAGCTAGGCTGCGTAAAGTCACCTCATGCAGCCTGGACAAAGACACCTGCTAGTTTTAGATGTTTAAAATGGTCGTGTTGTGTTTTGCATCGGTGTTCGCCACCACATACATACTATTCGTAGAAGTCATATTGATCTCACCATTATAACTCCATTTCTACATGGGGGATGACCATATAGCATAAGAACCTGAGCGAACGATGATAACCATTGAAATCTAATGGCATAGTGGGAAATTAAAAGAGAAATCGAATTTGCATGGGACATTCTGTACGAAAATAAATTATAGGGGGAAAGTAGTAAGGCTAGCAACTTATAGAGGGGAATTTGGATTTTTCCCTTGATTAAAAGTTGGCTTTTAGAAAATATTGATACATTGTATTCTGATGTATATTGTACTGACCCTTATAGGGTATATATAGAGCTACATGAGAGAGAAATCTTGGAGTACAAGACAAGTTAGGAGAGATTTATCTCTAACATTCTATCGATATCTCTAAATATTTTATCTCTAACATCCCCCTTTAGTCATAACGGGAGCAAAGTGCACGATTACGACCGAATTTAAAATCTGGTTATACTATCTTCTATGCTTCCACCATCTTCTCTCTTCACCACATCGATTGTACCTCAGATGGATGACAGTTCTCCACCTAGTGCGGTTCCTGTGTCTCCTTCTGGTGCTGTCCCTTATGATTTGAAATCTGGTTACACCATTCTATGCTTCCACCATCTCTCTCTAAACCATCATCGAATGCATCTCAGATGGATGACAGTCCTCTACCTCAGATGGATGACAGTTCTACCTAGTGCGGTTCCTGCATCTCCTTCTGGTGTCATCCCTTACTCTCCTCTATTCCCTCCCGCAGTCATAACGGGAGTGTCATGGACAAAGCGATGACACAGACGCTTTTGACTGGAGTTGTCGATGATGACTTGCTTGCTATATATGTAGTTAGTTTTGAAGTAGCAGTGGTCGTGGCAGTAGTCGATGTAGCCGCAAATTGCCGAAGGCGAAAAAAAATTCCACCTTACGTAGTAGCATCTTGCATCTTGTAGATATCAGAGGATGCAATCTAGAAAGTCTTGCAAATGTCAGAGGACGTCATTGTTGATGACGCGATTGATTCCGTTGTCAAGCATCTTGCAGATGTATCTGTCAGAGAATGCAATGATGTCCATCCTTGTGGACGAAACGGCGATGGCATGCTACCATGTTTTTTTTGGGGAAGCGTGCTACATGTTGATGAAGACCGTTGGCGAAGTAGTCGTCGATGATGATTAATTTTATCGGTATAGTCGTACAGTCGATGAAGAGAATTTGTCCGTATAGCGGGTTGTCGTAGATTGATAGTCGATGTCGTCTTGGTTGCGCGTGGAGATATAGGAGCGCCGGCATGGATGATACAAACCAATCTTAGATCGTTCGATCTGATCGGAGGCGATGCAGTGATGTGTCATTGATTTTTGGCGCCGACCGGCACCGGCGGATGCCCAGGTGCCATGATTTGATCTGCATCTGGATATTTCTTGGCGATGAGGCCGTGCGCCAAGCACATGGCTGCCTCACGCACGTTGTACATGCACCATGGATTGTCTTCCTTGCCACACTTGTTGAGGTCGTGCCGGTGTGGCCGCGTAGATTGATCTCCATGGAAGTCGCCGGACTGATCTGCTGTCGAGGTTGATGTTGCTTGGAGGCGAATTCGGTAGGGCGCTGCTTCTGGCTCCAATCGATCTCCTCTTCCTCCGTCCTAATCTAATTGCTTAACCCGAAGAATTATGTGTCTAAAAGGGAACTAATCTATACTAATCTATTGGAAAATTCTGAGATTCACGATAGCTAATGGAGCGACGCCCCAGGGAGACTATAGGGATGTCATCTCCCCAGGGCGATGCGAGTAGAAGGTGTCGATGAACAGATCAAACGACATTGGTCTATGGCTCTGATACCATATAGAAAATATTGATATATTATATTCTGATGTATATTTTAATGATCCTCATGGGATATATATAGAGATACATGATAGCTCGTAGTACAAGACAATTTAAAAAGATTTATCTCTAACTATTCTATCTTTAATTTAAATAATTTATCTCTAATCTTTACCTAGACGCTTAGTAGGCAGATTAATTGCATACCATCAACGACATAATTACTAAATAGAAAATGGTACCATCTGCTCTAATTTTCACAATATAGTACTACATATCAGGACGTAATCAAGGATATTCCAAAACGATGATATAGATGACCATATATTATATATATATTGAGTCAACGTGTTGATGGAAAGTTATTCCTGCGTGTATGAATGGAGAAGATATTTGCAATAAAATGGTCATTAGCCATTTTGGATTCAGTGAATAACCGGCCGGCTATATACACATGCATGATCCATTGCCTCCCCTGACAACATTCCGTCAGATCAACACCAAAACACAAGTGAGAGTCCAGCACAAATTAACCATGGCGGCCACCCAGTAGCAAATCCTGGCCATCCTCCTCATGGCAACCTTCCTCCATCTCCATGCCGCCACGAACACGACGGTTTACGACATCCTGGAGCGGAACAACATACCACAGGGGTTCATCCCAAAGGGCGTGAAATCGTACACGCTCCGTCCGTTGGAGAGCCACCTGGAGGCAAGGCTCGGCGTCGGCCATTGCGACTTGACCTTCGTCGCCGTCGGCGGCAAGCGGTTCAAGTTCCGGTTCGCGCACACATTCGGTGGGGTCATCGGGTACGGTGCCCTCCGCGAGGTGTACGGCGTCAGCGTCCAGGCGGAGAAGGGGTTCGCCTGGGTCAGGATCAGCAAGGTGCTACGCGACGCCGGCGCCGGCGACCAGCTGATTATCCTCGGGGAACAGGAGTTCGACGAGTACTTTCCGACCAGCGACTTCACTGTTAGGCCTGCCTGCAGTTCGATCATAGGGAATTGAAATCTCTCTCTCTCTCCCTTATTGCAAATAATTATACATGTTTTAGAGTGACAGTGTTTATAGGTCTTAAAAAGTGCAATATTGTGAGCGGAATATCTATATAATTTTTCATGTGGTGATCACGGGTGTGTGCGACTCTTCTATTTGTAGTCTAATCATTTACCCATTTGCACATTGGTTCTACCCGCGGTGGACGCAGCTTTAATTTATATATACATAGGGCGGAATATTTTTTATTGGAGTCGATACAGTGTGGCGAACCAAGAGTTGAATAAAAATAGTTGAAATAATTTTATGTTATATTAAAAAGTAAAGAAATTTTAGGTTGAAGAAAGTACTACATCCATTATTCCAAAATATAAGAATTTTTGCACAGATAGGAAATATCTTAGAATAATGAATTTGGACATAAGGTTCATATATTTTTTGCATTGATGGAGTATAGGATACAACAAATATATTAGAATTGACATGTCTACTAATACAATAAATATATAGTGAGTATTAAGTAAAAGTTTAAATAGGTTAAGGAGTGGTATATGTCACATGACATCCTAATACAAGCTGATCTATTTGTGATATATAAAAGTCATAAAAGATTTACTGATATGAGTTAAAAGAAAAAAACAGGAGATTTCTAGAAAAAAAACAGGAGATTTCTAGATTCGAATCATAGATCCTTAGGTCACTAACGTCAATGGTAAACTAACTCAGCACATCAACGATGATGTATAAATAGCAAAGTTTATAAATATAGTAAGTGTAAAACATTATGGGCCAGGTAGAAGATGTGGTGAGAGACAGACATGAGCTGGGCCAACCGACCCACCCTGCCCAATGGGTGGGTCTGCCACTGGGTCCTACTTAGACAGATGCAAAATTCAAACTTCATAATTAGAAAATTGTTTTAGACGTCATCTCACTCCCAAATCGCAAATTAGTTTTCGATAAAAGATGCCCTAGCCCCAAGGGCATCTTAAAACTGATATATCTTAAAAACCACAACCAGTACAGAGGAAATCATGCCAAAAAAAATGACATGGATTTCTTCTCCACTTCATCCATCATAACCATGGCTACTATGTATTGTTCCACATCCCCATCAAACTCGTCAGAGAAAGAGAGAACAAACAAATAGCCAACAAAAATCTTGACGAACCCCAAAAAGTACGGTGGCTTTAGTAGACTGCAATTAATTGTCAGCGGAAAATGGGGTTGTGGCTGTAGTAGCGGCACCGGTGTCCGTCATTGGATGTTGAAGAGGAGCTTGGAGATCCGCTACTATCAGGTGAGTGGTCACGTCGGCGATAGTTCTGATCTCAAATCATGTTGCTCAGATCTCAGGAGTTGCGTCACTCGCGGTTTCAGTTGTCAGGCATCCAGCTGCGGCTGTCGTGGTCTTTGCAATTCTCGCTGGGTCACCTGTCCTCTCAACGAGAAGGCCTTCGAGATGGACCTGTGCACTTGAGTGCTTCACCGGCTGCAGCGGGAGTACGTTGTCAAGACAGGGACTACTCTCCATTGGGTCGGCGGTTCCCATCTGTGTCATCTTCCTCTTGAGGCGTCCTTGGTGGAGTAAGAGCCCTAGGTTGTTCTTGTTATGGCTCATGAGCAAAAAATGGCCCAAGATCTGTTGCGAGAGAGAGCATCTTCCGAGACCATTTGACTCCTTCGGGAGTGGTGATGTCTGTGGGAGCATTACTTGTTAGTTGGTGAGCTTCATGCAGTCGTGCTGCAGGTGTGATCATGTCATTGTTGTTGTGTTGGCCAGCACTACCTTAGTCGATTACTCGAACATATCATCAGAGGGCGATGTTGAGGAAGTCCATGATTCCGCATCCATGTCGTAGAGCTCCCAGAACCCATTGGGTCCATAGCCGAATTCAGGGTCATAACAGTGCGGAGCATAGTCAAGCTTGTCAGGGTTGTACTCAAGAAAATTGTCGCCTATTCACTCGATTAGATCATTGGGACAACAAGTCATGACTCGAATAGTTGGTGGTCATGTTCTTCAAGCAGGCTGTCTGGGTTCCTCATCGGAGGAATGTGTACATGACCTCATTAGGACAGAGATAGAGAGAGATCCCACTTTGAAGGAGCAAGGCGTTGGTCGAGTCGTGTCTCCCAATCTAGGCTCGTTGTAGAATTCCTTCATCTGAATAGCCTTTGATTTGCACCATTTGGCTTAGTCATCTTAGGAATACCAGAATCCTAAGACTAGCTGACTAAGCAATAAATGTAGAGAAGAAGAGATTTTTATACTAGTTCGGGCCTCTATTAGGGTAATTAATAATCTTACTCTAGTTGGCCGTGAGGCCTATTTTGCCTTAATCAATAGATCAGGTGTGTCGTCGAGTACAATGAACCACTGCAGAAGGCTAGTCTGAAGGCTTCGACTAGTTTATGGGGGTATAAGGTTATATAGGTGTATATGTGGGGCTAGTTGAGTAGGCGAGATTGTCGACGTGGCGTTTTCAAGGTCTTCGATATGCTTTGGCGATTGTAAGTCTCTGGACCCAATTGAACATGTCCTTAAACCCTCCATGGTCCTCTAGATTTATACCACTTGCGAGGGTAGTTGTGGCCTACTCAAACTCAAGGATCCTGCGTAGAAAGTATAACAGAATAAGAAAAGAATCTATCTTAAGCTACACGGATTGCATCTTCCAAGTATAGAAAGTGATCCTAGCCTTTTCTAATCATATAGTACATACCAGGCCTTCTGCATATGTAAAGATCTTCGAAATACGTGGCTACTGTATATACAATACTATGGAATACCCCTTACCGAGTAATATGACAAGTTCCCTACCTAGCATGCCAGCTATCGGACGGTGAACTCCTCGAGCAAAGGTCGATCAGAGCTTGAGGTCTAAGTGGTTCAGCATAGGATGCGTAGGCGTGTAAAAATCGTATATGGAATGGAGACCATGCTGGCTTTGGCATGGAAAAAAACATAGTGTTTATATAGGTTTAGGCCACAAATGATTTGTAATACCCACTCCTGTGTGGCAATTTTCTTGTGAGATCTAGTGAAATGGTTTCAACCCTCTCTCTCATATGCCTGGGCCTTCTTTTATACCTCCACGGGGCTTCCATAGGGGCATTAAACACACAATGAGTGGTACAAAAAGTAATTGGACACTGTGGAGCGCCTGTAGTGTACATCTCACGCTCTCCCCGTTATGTAGCATGACGGCAAATGAAATGATGATGAGTGAGGACAAATGCGGCGGCTTGACTTCATGACCCTCCCTCGCTGCGGTCGTTGGCTCCATGTGGGCAGTCTTAATGAGGCATGGCCCCACCTACCGATGAGATGGTGTGGCAAGGACACCGTTTAAGGGAACGACACCACTTTGACCGATCGCTGCCATCGAGCACAACGGTTGACATGACGTGGGCAGGCGCACGCCCCTGACAGGGAATTGTGGAGTCCTACCGAACACAAGACGTTGAGGAGATAGCCACCATCCTATTGCATTTATTGCCCAGGTATGTCTCACTGATGGCAAGCCTTAAACATGTTGTTTGGGTGCCGGTAGTTGGCATTAACGAGGAAAAACTTGACTTGATAGGAGCTGGTATGGTGCCGCCAGACCCCAACCTTAGGGCGGATTCTTGTGTTGGCCCAGGATTTGTTTCCGCATTCAGTGGGCCTTCAGACGCATATCACTGAAAAACATTTATTTTTCATATCAAGATGGTGTTAAAACTTTAAAATGCAAATTTGAATGCTAAGTTATGTTGCAAATTATATTGAAATTTTGTTTTAAATATAATATTATAGAAGTATATCTTCTAATCTTACCGTGCCAGTCAGCAATGATGAGCTTCTTTTACGAGCATTATGTATCCCTACTAGTTAATTCTTTCTTTTTTCAAAGCAGCTTAAATGATTTAACCTTATCCATCATCGTGTCACACTGTCACTGTCCTCATGATATATAACTGTGTCATTTAATGGATTTCTTAAATTTTATTTAAACTAGCTTTCATAGTTTTAATAATGGAGTTATTTTATATTGGTTAACTAGACAAACCACACAATAATCTAGAAGCAACATACATTTTCTCTTCCAGCTGAATGGCAAATTCGTTGTCACAGATTATTTGTCACCATTGAACAAAATAATATAATTCTTTTTAAAATTATGCATCACCATTGTTTTAATCCATATTTTTTTCTAGGCTGTTTGTTCGATTTGTAAATGTATAATATTAAATGCAATTCCATCATCGTTCATCAGTTATCCACATTTTATCTAGAAACAAACATGATTTAAAGTAAGGGTTCAGAATTAAGATTTAAGAAGGAACAAATGTGCTATAAAATTGATAAGGGAATTGGTAATAAAACATCACATGTTTTGTTGTAGTATAATTGGAGTGTAATTGCACTAAAACTGCAAATAACTGCATCTATCAAATTGCATCAACATTCATATAGGAGTATGGAAATTTGTCCGGAATAAACGAATTAAAAATCTGTGCAGATCTTATCGAAATATGTGCAAAGAGTAGAAAAATAACCTATTTTTAATACCCGTGTCCAAATAGTATAGTAGTAGAAGTTAGTACAATAGTTTTCAATATACTTGTTGCATTCAAAAAATTTTCCATCAAAATATTTCCACAGTTTCTTGTATTCCCTTAAAAACACTGTTATCTATACCTCCTTTCATTTTAATTAATTTTTTCGCCCTCAACCGGCCTAGTATTCAGTGAGCATTTCAATATATCATCTATAGTATAGGCTTTGAAAAGAATTAGTCGTATAATCCAAAAAGGTCCACCCCTACTCCATCGCCCTTTCCGTCTCCACAAGCTTCTTCCCTTCGTCTTCTTCTTCCATTCTCCCCATTCTCTCTCCTCTTTCTTCTCGACTCCACCATCCCCTTCTCTCTCTCTCCACAATAAAGGATTCGAGATTTCTCTCTTCCTCTTCACGGGCGGCGTAGTTGTTGCGGGGGAGTAGGAGAAGAGCTCGGCTCGAGGCCAAAGAATCGAGTTGGGCGGAGGAGCGGGCGCACATGCCGGAGAGGTCCGAGCTGGGGCAGCAGCTCCCACTGAGAGGCCCCCTCAAGGCGCTCGAGGCCGACATCCACCATGCCAACACCATGTGAGCGCCCGTCGCTTCTTCTTTCACTTTCTGGGTTATTTCCGCGCGATTTCTGGTTGTTCGGGGGTTAGGATTAGCGGCGCTCGTGTTGAATTGGGAGGTAACCGTGATGGCGAATGATGGCGAAGTTCCCTAATTTTGGAGGCGGCAGTAATTTTGTTCTGCAGATTTGTGTACGGCGTTTCAGGGCGGATTTCAATTTTCGAGCGATTCTTGCGGGAATCTCGTTGGGAAGAAGAGGGTAATTCGGGGCGTTCTCACCGGCCGCAGTCATGAGTCTGTACCGAAATTTGTGTTGAGGATTACTGTTTATTTTTAATTGGTCCTTGTTACGTTCTTGAAGTGAGTTCTAAAATTTTGAACTCTTTTGGGAGTAGCAAATTAGAGCAATAATAATCTGTTCATGAATTATTGTAGTTCTGAAAAAACCCTGTTATGGCAAAGGAATTTTTTCCGGGCTAGTTCTGAAAAATGGCGTGTTTTTAGTATGTGCAAACAAACACAGTCCTGAAATAGTACCATTCATGTCAAGGGTAATACTGATCCATGGCTAGTCTTTTACTATGATAACAGCTGCCCTTATATCTGGCTAGTGGTATATTAACGAATTTTTCAGTTAGTGTCAAATGTAATACATTGAAACCGAGCTCACATGTTCTACAATCGGTTCCATTGTGCAGAATGTTTCTTTACGAATGTATTTGTACTTTTTCTCCCTGTATGACTACAGGTTTTGGTTCAATGATGATAGGTGGTCGTTATTGATTTATGACTTGTTTTGAAATTTCAGGGCTAATGCTATTCAGAGGAACTATGGTGGAGCATGTGTGCAGATGAGGTTATCATGCAGCTCCCTGGCGCCATTCTTTCTTTACCTTGTCCAGTGGCTGGATTGTGGCTGCTGTTATACTCTTCCCAGTTATCTTGGTCTTTTTCACATTCTCATTTGCAAGGTACAAATGATGTATGGATGTCTATATTTTTGTATAAGAAAGCATGAATGTATACATATGTTTTACAACTTGCAGTTGTGTAAGAGGTTTGATTTCATCTATCAAATGCCTAATGTTTTGCCTGTCTAGGTTTATGCAGATGGAGATAGCTCAGTGTCAACGTATGAGAGGCGTGCAAGCCTTAGAGAATTCTATGGTAAGCTGTAACATTCATGACCTGTATTGTTCGTAGCAGTTTAGTTTGGAGTGATAGCCTCACAGAACCTCTGTATTTCAGCGGTCATCTACCCTATCATGCAACAGCTTGAGGGTAATTTGATGGAGAGGGACCTGAAAGGGAAAGGGCGATGTAAAGACATAGTCAGTAGGAAGCGTTTGGAAGACTGGAGGAAAGTTTGTAACAAGGATGTCGAAAGGGAGGATGAATGCGGGATTTGCATGGAGACATGCACCAAGATGGTTCTACCTAATTGCAGTCATGCAATGTGCATAAAATGCTATAGGGACTGGTAAATAGTATTTTCACGATTTATTTGCAGCCAGTAGGAACCTATATGCAATTTGGATACAGAGCCTCGGTTTGAAAGTTATGCTTTTTTTGTTCATTGGTATTGTTGATTGCTCTGTGGTCATCAGGTTGGTTTAATCTTGTTTTGTTCTTGTAGGTATAGAAGATCAGAGTCTTGTCCTTTCTGCCGAGGTAGCCTTAAACGGATTCGTTCAAGAGACCTATGGGTGCTGACAAATTACAATGATGTGGTTGATCCTCTAACTCTAGAAAGAGAAAATGTGAGGCATTTCTATAGTTATATTGATAGTTTGCCTCTTATACTTCCAGATAGTATTTTCTTTTTCTACTATGATTACCTACTCTAATCGCAAACACTACAAGTTGTGTGTGTGAAAATTATGAAAGCAGACGAACCCATTGTAGTTTTTCATTTTTAGAGCTTAGAAGAATGGTCTTTCCACCTCTGACATAGTTTACTTCTAGAGTAGCGGCATAACACTTCTATAGCAACTGTAAATAAAATCTGCTGGTGAAAGTTCATTACATTGCTTATGGTCCCTGTTTTATGATGAACACCTTTTCTTTATCAGCATACATAAATATCAATGCATGATGTTAGCTGATAAACTTTGCTGGTCCGGCCAACTTAAAAGGCCTTAAGGCCTACATGGTAACAGAGAATTCTTTCTCATGTAACAACAATGCATTTGTAATTTCTCGTGTCCAACAATTATCAGTGAAATAACTGTTTGGAGAGAAATATATTTTATTTCTCTACCTAACTCGCACCGGGGAAAACTAAAAAGGAAAATATATGCGCGGGCATGCCAGTGTACTATGTACACAAAAGAAAGAAGAAGACAATGTGACGAAAATGTATTTTATTATAATTCTCTGGGAATTACGAAAGAATACAAATTCGGATGAATTGCGCCTCCTATCTTTCAAGGTAGGACTCCCGACTTCGGCGAATTGGTTCTATTGGTTCGCGGGGACTTCAAAAGAGCCTCCGGTTAATTACTCCCACGAGTTCAACTCGTGGGATACCTTCGATTAAGCTGTGTTGGTCGTCGTCATCAATATTCGCTTCACGTTCTCACGTGCATGGTGATTTCATGCAATTCATGGCCTTGTCGGTCCGTGTGCCACCGTTGAGGACATAGTCTTTGTATGAACCCCGTCCTCCTTAGCCATCCAGCCTCATCGATCTTGAACGGCGTGTAGTGAATGGAGATTACTCGTTGTAATCATGCAAGGAGATACATGTAAATTAAACGGCTTGACACCATGGCAGTAGATGGAGATAAAATTCATGGGA
>CM002485.1:7766422-7806137 GCA_000325765.3 Leersia perrieri
GAACTTGGCCATTCTTCTTTTCAACCGGGACAATATTGGCCAGCCATCGAGGATACTGCACTTCCTTAATAAATCCTTCTGTGGTGAGCTTATCAACTTTAGCAATTACTTGATCTTGAAATTCAGGGCGCAACCGTCGTGGCGGTTGTTTAACAGGTCAAAATTGAGGATCGAGTCCCGACATCTCCTTATACGTCCAGGCAAAGCAATCCCGGTATTCCATCAGGAAGCTTCTATAACTTTCTCTCTCTTCATTTGACAGTGTAGCACTAACGAACGTAGGCAAGGGTCATCCTCCGTGCCTAAATTAATTTCCACCAGGTCATCAATAGTGGGTTGTTTCTCCTCTTCAAGCATAATCAAATCATCCGATTCATCCTCTTGCTCGGTTATCATACTGTCATATAATTCCCGAGGAACTTTATAAGAGCAACTAATGTCATCCTTTGTCTCAATAGACAATGTACAACACTGAAACATGTTCCAATCATCAAACTCTTCTCCTTCACTATCAGATGAGTAAGGCCCTGCATAACCCAGTCCATACTTTGGTTGGACTTTGCCTCGCTTCTTAATAAGGTCTTCCGCTCGTTCCCACCACTCTTCGCATATTGCCGGTGGTGGTGGCACCCGTCTATTTTGTTGAATATCGATCCCCGCATTTTTCAACAAGGGAATCAATTTAGCATCCACCTTCAAGGTGATGGTTGTTTCCTCTGCATTAGGACGACGGTTAGGGAGTATGAAAAATGAATCACATGGCTGCACCCTCGGCACACTTTAGAGAATAGAATGTGAAGTATTGGAGGGTCTAGGAACAGCCCAAACCTCTAGAGGAGTAGCTATCGATATATAAAGTGACGGAGGCTGCACTTCCTTAGCTCCCCGTACAACTCTTTTAAACTCTGTAACTTTTTGTTTAGAGTCTTCCTTCTTCCCTTCTCCCTCTTTCAACATTGAACTGTTGTGAACTCCTAGAGTCACTGCCCGTGGCGCATCCTCGCTGATCTTGAACAGCTTGCTGCCTTGAACCCCTGCAGTATTCTCGGTTAGTAAACCGTCACGCCCAGAGTATTGAAGTTCTTGTGAAGGAGGAGCACAGGAATTTTGCAAATCCTTTGCGACCGACCTTATTGTAATTGGGGCAGATGGCATGGTCCCTGTTTTTAATAACAGAGGTGTGGTTGTTGGCGTTGTAGTAGTAACATCTTTCTTTGCCAAAATAGTGATGCAAGGTTTCCTAGGCCCCATGGATGATTTACTCCCAGACCGAGTATTTGCGAACGATTGAGAACGAACATTTAGGGTGTGACGAAGATTTGGGGGCAGCTACAAAATAATAGCATGGTAGAAGAGAAAACAAAGGGGTAGGTTTTTTCCTGAAAAAATATAGTGTTAGGCGGGCGGATTTTTGGAAAATCACCCACCCCTGAATGATAACCATTGGATAGACATCTAAAGGACATTATTTCGCGAGCGCATGTGTATACATATAGCAGGCTGAGTGCAGCCTGACATGTTGCCTATAGAATTAACAATAATAGTATTTATATTCCATCAGTCAATTAACTGTTTTTCTAGTGGGATCCCCTTCACCTATGACAACAGAAGATCAGGACAGAATAATGTGCAGGTGAGATTAGACCGTGCGCTTGCAGATAACAGCTGGAGAGATATCTTTAGTGATGTTCAAGTGTGCCACCTAGTATCCCCTTGTTCCCACCATTGTGCCATCCTTCTGAAACTAACACCCGAAGTACAACAATAGAATCGCAGTAGATGTGTCCATTACGAGATTGTTGGGAGAGAGAAGCAGAGCTAGCTGAAGTCATTGAAGAAGCATGGAAAATTGTCGGGAGACAAACAGGATCTAAGAGATATTAGTAGCTCCCTGGAAAAGGTAATGGCTTCTATGCAGGGATGGAGCAGGAAAAAGGTGAAGAATGTGAGCCGTGAATTAAGAAAGACAAGAGAACACTTAAAGTGCCTAATGGAGAATAACGCCGATCAGGCAGAAATTAGGAATCTGCAACATCATATGAATGAGCTGCTGTACAGAGAGGAAATGCTTTGGCTACAAAGGTCGCGTATTAGCTGGTCTCCGCAGATGGCACTGTTCACCGTACGGCAAATGCTATGGAACAAATGGTGACGGACTATTTCAGGGAGATGTTTACTACAGACCCAACACTAAACCCGGCCACAGTGGTAAGGCTATTTCAGGAGAAAGTAACGGGGGAAATGAATGAAAAACTCTGTGCTGAATTTGTAGAGGAAAAGATATCGACGGCCTTATTCCAGATTGGTCCACTGAAGGCGCCTAGGCCAGATGCATTTCTAGCTAGATTTTATCAGCGAAACTGGGGAACAATTAAAAATGACAACATCAGAGCAGTGAAAGAATTTTTTTGACACAGGGGTAATGCCAGAGGGGGTTAATACCACCGCTATTGTTCTAATCCCAAAAGTCGTTCAACCAATGCAGGTTAAGGACTTTAGACCCATCAATCTTTGCAATGTTTTGTACAAGGTTGTGTCCAAATGCTTGGTGAACAGACTGAGGCCCTTGTTGGATGAATTGATCTCGGAAAATCAAAGTGCATTTGTCCCCGGACACCTGATATCAGATAATGCTCTTTTAGCGTTTGAATGTTTCCGTTTCATATAGAAGAACAAGAGGGAGGATCAAACTGCTTGTGCCTACAAGCTGGACCTATCAAAGGCATACGACCGAGTAGATTGGGCCTTTTTGGAGCAAGCGATGTATAAGTTGGGTTTCGCTCACCAACGGGTTAGGTGGATCATGGCATGCATAAACTCGGTGAGATATTCCGTAAAATTTAATGGAACCCTACTGAGTGCAATTGCTCGGTCACGAGGCCTTCGACAAGGAGATCCCCTATTCCCCTTTTTGTTCCTATTTGTAGCTGATGGTCTGTCCCTCTTGCTGAACGAAAAGGTGGAACAGGGAGCACTATCCCAGGTGCATATCAGCCGGCTTGCACCAGGAATATCTCACCTTTTGTTCGCAGATGACACGGTACTCTTTTTCAAGGCAGATGCAACTCAGGCGCAAACTATTAAAGAAGTGCTGAATAGTTATGCTGAAGGTATGGGGCAACTAATAAACCCAGCGAAGTGTTTGATAATGTTTGGTGATTCTTGTCCATAGGAGATTAAAGTAAGTGTCAAAACCACTCTTGAGATCTCACAGGGAGTTTTGAAGATAGATATCTTGGGTTCCCTACATCAGATGGAAGGATGAAGAAAGGAAAATTTCAGAGACTCCAGGAAATTGTATGGAAGAGGGTGTTACAGTGGGGGGAAAACTACCTGTCATGTGGAGGGAAGGAAGTACTAATAAAATCAGTGTTATAGGCGATCCTGGTGTATGTGATGGGGATCGTCAAATTGCCTGGATCAGTTTGTGAGGATCTGAAGACACTGACAAGGAATTTCTGGTGGGGGGCAGAAAACGGGAAGAGGAAAACTCACTGGAAAGCTTGGGACTTGTCACACCCCGGAAAACCAGTTCCAGAATGCTAGTGTATTGTTCCCTCCTCCCAGGATTAGGCAGGGTACACAATTGATAACAAATCACACCTTTTAAAACTTGTTATTATTTACATCTATACAAAGGTATTTAGGAAGCCGGATAACCAAAGAGAAACAAATAAAAACTACAGCGGACTAAGCGAACGGTAGCTCCAACGTCACAGGCGCTTTAACTGGGGTATAAGCCATGACTCTACCTTCAGGATTACACCTTATAAGCCTCACTTAACTGGAGAGAAGTAGCACGCAAGAATGAGTACCCGAAAGTACTCAGCATGATGAGGACATCACTCTTTCCGATGCACGCAATACACCTCCATTGGATATTCAAGGTCCAATCACTAGAGCTCGCGCACGACAATTAAATTTAGAGGTGAGCTCGTTCCTATGTTCTTATTTATATGATTTGGAGAATAGATTGCTACCTAATGATTGTATTATGATTAGGAATCATGGAGAGGACATGGAGTCATTTGGAGGGATGCTTAGAGGCATGGACGATCGTCAAGGGCGTCCAAGTCAAGATGGAGGCCCAAACCAATTCGACTTCGGCCACGGTTCGGAGTCCAGGACCAGTCTGCACTAAAACGGGCGCCCCGGTCGCATACGTGCTCGGATTGAGGCGTTCTTTATATGGTTGGAAAGCTAAGAAGATAACCTTTCCAATGGTTCTGGTCCCACGTTCAAATTCCTTGTGAGTCAACAGGAATCGTCCGAACAAGTTAACGTTCCGAATATGATCCGGTGCTGCGTCACCGTCTTTGGGCCTTTTGGGCCATGTATCGTGTCCGAGTCCTCTAGGGACACGTCTAGGGGGTCTTGCGCGACCCTAATCTATATATATCAGTAGCCATCGCCTAGGTTAGGGTTGGGTTTTGCTTAGATTATTTCTGTCAAGAACAGTTTCGCCGCTTGCTCGGTTTGTAAGACCCAAACTCGTGAGCTTAATCATTCATCTGCAATTTTGGTTGCTTTCTATCTCGTTCTTGTTTGTGTTCTTCGATTCGCAAACAGGGATTAGCCTTCTCGGCGAGGCCATCTGTGTTCCGGCACGGGTGGTAACCAGAGGATACCTGGTGCTGCGATTGCGGGGCTCAAGAAGCCGGATCGACGTGTGTTGCGACTCCGCCCAAATCGTTGGTTATCAGAATCTTTCGGAAGATCGGGAACCCTAGTCCACATCACAGCAAGCCATATGGAAATGCAATAATAGATGCACAGGATATCGAAGGATAGAGGCTTATAGGGCTATTTTGCTAAAGACAGCAGTTTAAACTCATTTTAGTTCAAAGGCGAGTTTTAAAACAAGGGGCAATTCTAAAGCTCATAATTTCCTCATATTCATCAATTTATAACTACAGTCCCACGGATTGCGCGTGCTTGTAACCTGGGCAGTACTTGGTCATCACCAGTACTGTTCCTATCCACCATTCCCTATCTAGGTAATCCCAGCAAACCAGGGTTTTCAAAACATAAAACTAACCTCAAGACCACTGCTCAGCATGATAATGACCAGGGACACGGCTATTCGAATAGATTTTACACTCTATAGAGGTTGTATAGCTTTACCCACAAGACACTACCTTAACAGCATCAGAGCCCATGCGTATTGTAGAGATACCCGAGGTGCTAATGCTATGTCAAAATCCTTTCTATGACCGTCCCAAAGTAGTGGCTCTGCCTCCCCAAATTTCCCAGAACTATGAACCAAGTATTATAGACGAGCCGGATCGGCAGTCGTTTGGTATAGACCTTTGTATCACCAAACCGTTCAAAGGACCCGACCAGAGGAACACCCTTTGGTAACGCATTACAGTCCAGATCAGGGCTTCCCATAAGAGACGAGTGGTCGTATGTATAAGGCTTTGCACTAGAGTCTCTTGGACCGGTCCTTAACCTTCCTAAGTGCCACCCGGCAACCCAGGTTAGGTCCCACTTTTATAAATCAGTTTAATTTCACAATCATCCCATAAGTCATTATCGACCATCCAGCCGAACCGACTATCCCAGTCAATATTTTAGTTTATTAGAGACTACTCTCATTTCTGAAAAACACTAGTTGTATCTAAGCAGGGCTAAGAAGATCCTATAAGATTAACCAGTCTATCAAATAGGGTACCAGTTACTCCAATTTATTTTGCCTATATGTACAAAGGATAGCACAAAGGATATTCAACTCACTTCATGGCTATAAATAAATAGGATAAATAGGCATAGTATAAATATTGGTGGCTAACTAAAACAGTAGTTATGAATTGTACTCTACGCATTTAATAAAGCATATGCAATTAATAATGGAAAACAAAATAACATTTATCAAACTGGGCTCAATGATGATCAAGGATGTATGACTTGCCTGAGTCATTCTCTCGAACTTCCAAACTTCTCCGGCGAACTCGAACTATGCAGCGAACGGCTTCCGAACGGCATAACAACTACATAAACAGCACTAACTAAGCTAAACAACTAGATAAAACCCAAAAAAGTATATAAAAGGCACATAGAAAGGTTTTTTAGGTTATAACAAACAATTAACAATTTGAATGGGTCAATTCCGAGTTCAAACGACCAAGTTATAGCCGTTTGAATTTAGATGTTTTTTAATGACAACTTTAACGAGTTCTTGTATTCAATTTAAACCCTACAAAGGGAGGAGAGGACACCACGTATGTGCTTTCCTACGAGAAAAAACACGCGTACCGGAGGTACACGGCGAAACCCTAACGCTAAACTAACCTCTACACA
Source organism: Leersia perrieri (assembly GCA_000325765.3). Lineage (NCBI taxonomy): Eukaryota > Viridiplantae > Streptophyta > Magnoliopsida > Poales > Poaceae > Leersia > Leersia perrieri. The sequence goes on from CM002485.1 coordinate 7,772,723, forward strand.
ACTAGGGGAGAGAATGGGGTTCTTACCCAACAAAACGACGGCGAACGACGGCTTCTCCGGCGATCAACGGTGAACTCCGGCGCAGGGTGGCTAGGCACGGGCGCGGCTGGCTAGTGCTAGGGCAGGCGCGGGTGGTGGAGTAAAGGGGCAAGGGTGGCTCTCTATTCAAAGGGAGAGGTGGGCTGGTTTTAGGCCCAAAGGAAAAAGGAAAAGGAGTCCTACTTGATTAGGATTAGGACTAGAATTCCTTGGAGAGCAAGAAAAAGAAAAGAGATGGGAGGGAAAGGAAGTGGCGTGGTGGCCAGGGAGATGGGAGAGGAGACCGACTCGGGGAGAGAGGGGAGGGGCGGCGGCCGGCCTGGGCCCGATGGGCTCGGCGCAGGGGGGATGAAAAAGGAAAGAGGGGGAGATAGAAAAGGAAAGAGGCCCCAAAAAAGGAAACTATTTCTTTTTAATTCTTTATTGTGACATTAGAATTAAATAACTTTCTCTGTAAATTTTAAATACATTATTTGACCGATTTTTCCGACCGGTAGAATTTTTAAAGGAAAAACCCTCCGGGTCTTAATTGATTTTTCCTTGTACCACTTTTATTTTTGATTATTTTTCCATTAATTTTTATTATTCCAATTAAACAATGATTTATAAAATTAGGGATTTATCGGGACGTGACAGGACTACATGACCAGACCGAAATGCCAAAATGCCAGGGAGGCTTAGGTTTCAGAGACTTAAGTCTGTTTAACCAAGCATTACTGGCGAGACAAGCATGGCGCTTAATTGATAATCCAGAGAGTCTCTGTGCACGTGTTCTCAAAGCGAAGTACTACCCGAATGGGTCCTTGTGTGATACTTCCTTTGCTGGGAATGCATCTCCAGGGTGGAATGCAATTGTTTACTGAAACAGGGCATAATATGGAGGATCAGCAATGCGAGATTGGTGAGAATCTGGCGTGACCCATGGCTTCCAACTCAACACTCAAGAAGACCGATCACGAGAAGAGGGAATTGTAGACAAAAATGGGTTTCAGACCTCATACAGGAGAATGGCACCTGGGATATTCAGAAATTAAATCAGATTTTTCTTCCACTGGACAGAGATAAGATCCTTAAGTTAAAGCCATCGACGAGGTATGATGAGGATTTCATAGCATGGAACCCAGACAAATTGGGTAGGTTCTCAGTCAGGTCTGCGTACCAGTTAGCGGTGGAGTTGGCCAATACTCAAAAGGCTGGTACTTCTTCAGAGGAAAATATCAGTAGGCCTTGGAATTTACTATGGAGCTGCCCAGTCCCGCAAAAAGTCAAAATCTTTGTGTGGCGAGTGGCTGCAAACTGTTTGCCAACGATGACGAATAAGAAGAAAAGGTGCCTTGAACGAGTGGATACCTGCAAGATCTGTAGAATGGACACAGAAGACACGTACCATGCGCTCTGCAGTCTGCAGATGCCCCCAAGCCAGGTGGTTATGGAGATCGATGAAGGAAGGAAATGCCATATCAAAAGAACCTCACGAAGTTCGCCCAGGTACTTTTTGGCTTTTTGACCTGTTAGATTCAGTACCAGTTACTGAATGTATGTTTTTACTAATGACGTTGTGGCGTATATGGCATGTGCGCAACGAGATTATGCATGACAAGCCTGCACCTATGGTGGAAGCATCGGAGAGATTCATCACCAGCTATGTGGAGTCGCTGCTACAAATTGGGTAACATCCACAGGCAAATATTGATAAAGGAAATCTTGGAGCACCACTTCCTAAGGCAATTTCCAAAGGCCCGAGCAAACAACAGAAATGGGAGAAGCCGGCAGACGGTTGGCTAAAGCTGAATATCAATGGCTCCTATGACAGCCAGACAGGGCGAGGGGGCCTGGGTATGATCATGAGAGACAGGGAAGGGCAGGTGATTTTCTCAGCTTGCTCATTTCTGTCGCAATGTTCAGAGCCTATGGAGGCAGAACTACGAGCTCTGAAAGAAGGTCTGCTGTTGGTCTCCAATGGTCTCTGAGCCCAATAATAATCGAGACTGACTGCACCATGTTAGTCCAGGCGGCCTATGAGAAGGAGAGGAACCGATCGAGGTTTGCCTTCATAGTTAATGAGGTGAAAACCAAGCTGTCAGGAGAGAGGGAAATAGAACTCTGGAAAGTTAATCGGACTGTGCAAATAAGGCTCGCTGTGAGTCCCTATCAAAATTCTGGGCCGAGAACACTTGTAATCATGTTTTAACCCTGGTGGGTCTAGACAATCTCATTTAGTAATATATTTCCCTTTTTCCCCGCAAAAAAAACTAATTGTTTTTCTGTGAGTAGTTATTGCCCAGTTCCTAAATCAAGCAAGAATTGGAAAGGCATTAATTACATAATATTTGCCGATTCAAACTTTGGCTTGAGATTGTGTGTGGTATTTTCTTCTCTGTAATTATTTGGAAAAACAAATTGATATGCAAATAGATCTTTTTTTGTGCTCAATCAGAAAACCATTTACATTTTGTTGAATTTGCAGGTCCTTTTGAATTTTGATCAAGACGCACATGCACACTCGCACACTCACTCACTTAGGAGTAGTATTGAAGGACTAAGACCAGCAGATCACCTGTCATTCCCAAGCTGCCACCAAGTTTCTATTGAGAACTCACATATGTCTGTAGTATTCGTGGGCATATTTATGGTGCAACATATTTAGGATATTTCAGTGTTTGGCTAGTTATTTATTTAACCAAACCAATAATATTATTTTGTTGCCAAATATGAACTATCATCGGAGACATGAATCATGTTTGTTCCACACATGATGCATAATTATGGATCAATTGGAAAGAGTAATATAGTCTCTCAGATCAATAATAAGTTATCTATTTCGAGCAAACAGAATAGCACCTTATCCTTTTTTTCATAAATATAATAGAGCACCCCCTAATAACAGTACTATCCCTGAAAATGGCATTATTAGGTATGGCAGTTCATAATACTCTCCCTATCCCCAATATTATCTGTGATCACCGATAGTCCAGCCAAACTGGAGGAAATCAAGGAAATATATCTAGTCCCCAACGCCTGGCCCCTAGTTTACTTGGTGGTTAATTAATGACAGGACAAGTAGAAATATCGAATGACATTACATTGTGAATGAACGGTTGTCAAAGCGCATCTCGTTGTTGATGAAAAGAATTGACATCAATCTTATGGAACTTGTACCTTTTCATTTTCTTGAATTTTTTATGCCATTCTACTAATAGGAATGCCACACATATAGTTAGCGTAGATTGACACTAGTGCTTAAAGTCGTATTTCCTCTGAATGTCCATGTTTTCCTAGTGAGAATGTTCGACACTCGGAATGTCCATTTTTGCAGTACACTCGAGGTTCGTGTGAGCTAAGGTGATAGTGGTAGGAATATCCAACCTAGTAGTCATAATATCGGATCCACCGGATTGTTCAAAAAGGTAACAAATTTGGTTTTTGGCTTGGATTTAACTACTTGATCGAAGATTCTGATACCACATTGGAATACCCGACATTCGAAAAGATCAATAGAACTTGCTGTTCGGTTGACTTCTAATGTTTGGGGCTGAATTTTCATGACGGGTTTTCCACTTTTCACCCTTGGTAATTTGTTTTCTGGTAGTGTAGTCAGAATATACCGAGCAACTTGATGCTATTGCTTGGATTGAATTGAACTTTACTATATATTGAAATGTTCAGTCAGTTATTTTTGCGAAAACCTGGGTTTGTTTTTTTATCTATTGGGGACCTAACATATGGATTAAAATATTCTACCTTAAATTCGAAATATGTGGGAGTTTCCTGTTTGAACTCTCTCTCTCTCTCTCTCCCTGATGGCAGATTTGGGAGTTTCCTGTTTGAACTCATACCCGTTGTGCTGAAGTCCTTTTGATCTCTCTCTCTCTCTCAAATCCTTGTGCGACGTGCTCTTGTTGATTTCTGTTTGGATTTGGAGTTTGTGATTCGCCTAGTACGTGCTTTCCTCTGAGCAGCTAGGCCTTATTCAAAGAGAAATGTGTGGGATTTGTTACAGTGGTTAAGGGCACCTGGACAGCCAGGTGTCGGTCTCAAAGCACTGAATCTGCTAGTGGTGTGGCGACACAAGTTTATAAAGTCTGGGTATTGCCCTACAAGAAAAGAGATAAGTTATGGGAAGAGTTTTAGGCAACCTCGAGAAGAGGGTTGGAAAAAAATACGGCTCTTTAGGATATCCTCAGGTAAATTCATCTGGATGTTTTGAACTCCAGGAAATACATCCGCTAGTTATTAGAGAACAGACTTTTCGACCCAGGCTACATTAGCCCGGTACTAAAAGAATCTTTAGTTCTGGTTGGAACCACCAACCGGGACTAAAGTTACCAACCCAACGCCTAGCTCCACATGCAAAGGATAAGGGATATTTAATCCCGGTTGGTGGTTTGAACCTAGGCCGGATTGGTGCTACTAACCAAGACTAAAGATCCCCGGCCCGCTAGACTTGTTGGAGCTACGAACCGGGACTAAATGGCGACTATTAGTCCTATTTAGAGCCACAAATCAGGAGTAATGGTAAATCTCAAGGATATAAAAAAAAACTTATATTATAAACATATTCACAAATATTTAATTTTTGACCTTGTGACTTAGGCTTGTCAAAAATTTAGACAGTATGCACGGGAAACGACAAAAACGTGAGTGGCAGATTCCGTGGCCCGCCAAAATACCCTTTAATCCCAGTCGGTGGCCACAACCGGGACTAAAGGCACTAAAGGTCAACCTTTAGTCCTGTTTTATTGCCAGAACCGGGACTTAAGGTCCACCTTTAGTCTTGGTTGTGACCACCGACAAGGTCACATTCCTTTATATCCCCCTTCTCGACTTCCTCCTCCATCACTAAGTTGTGCCATCGAGCCATCCATCCGTCTTCTTCCCCGTGATATCGCTCATCTCCAGACGGCTCGCATCTCGATCTTGCTCATCCCCGGCCCTGCCACGTCGTCTCCGGCCGGCTCGCCTCCAAATCCAGCCACACCGCCGAGCTATATTCTGTGCCTCCTCCTTGTCCATCGTCATGAACGCAATCTCGCTAGTCTCCGGACAGCTCATGCCTCCATCTCGCTCGTCCCTGACCCAGCCACATTGCCAGCTGGCCAGCTCGCACCTCTTCCCTGGCCCACCTCGCCTCCGCTGATTGTGTGGGTGTGTATGGAGCACTGTGATGTACATTTTATTTGTGTGTATGGAAACTTTAGAGACTACTATACGGAAACTTATATGGAAAAAGGAAACTTGTATATGTGTATAAGGAAAACTAATTGAAACAACAAAAACCATAAAAGAAATGAAAACAATAAAAGAAATGAAAAAAAAGGCCTTTAGTCCCGATAGGGTATTACCAACCGGGATTAAAGGTCCTCCTTCAACCAGGATTAGAAGTCTCCTCGGGACAGGGACTGCCCCCCTTTAGTCCCAATTTGTAATACAAACCACGAATAAAAGCCCACTTTCAGTCCCGGTTTCTTTGGCTGGGATTAAAAGGGGGTCTTCTAGTCCCAGATTCGTAGTCCTAGTTGGAAAACTGGAACTAAAATGATTTGCCAACCGGGACTATTGCCCCTTTCTGCACTAGTGATCGATTGGATATACTTTCTCTCTACTCGATGATATTTCCCCTTGCATTTATCACTGTCCAATTGTATTGCTCAGACTTGCTAAATATTTAGTCAAAATTCGGCATATTTTAATTCATAAATTAACAAGAAAATTAAGCATCATAAACACCATGGATAAGAGTGATTCAGTAGTGCTACTACTAAACATAGACATCATAATCACAGGATTAATATGTCAAACACAGCAAAGATCAGAAGTACGTACCCTTTATAGAAATGGGAGCCGCCATTTCCACTGCCACTAGCGCCACCATTCACGTTCCCTCCAGTGCCGTCATCTCCACTGTTGTCGTTCGTCGCCATCCCGGAAGTAGTCAGTAAGTGAAGCAGTCACAGGATGAAGTCTCCCAAAAACTTGATCGTCCGTCTATCCATGTAGATACCTAACTGTTAAACAAACCAAGTCCTATAGCTTGGATAGGAATACTCTTACCGATACGATCAGATAGCGATGCAAATTTTCTGTTGGTTGGTTTTCTGTGTCCTTTCTTCTTGGCTAAGTTGTATCTCAACTAACTCTGCACACGCCACACATGAGGCTGTTTCATGCAATATATAACACGTACCGTGGTAAGGCTGAATTAGGCAATCCACGTTAAAACCAATCTCATATGTTTCTTTACATGGTATCAGAGCAAAGGCTCCTCCATCCAGATGGCGTCGTCGTCCTCATCAAGCAGCATAACCTCAACTCTCAGCCAGCCGGTGACGGAAAAGCTTGCGCGTGGGAATTGCCCGTTGTGGAAGGCGCAGGTGCTCGCGGTGCTTCGCAGAGCACAGATGGCCAGGTTCCTCAACAGATAACATAGTATCCGGTAAGCCTTTCTCTTCTTCCCAATTCCTGGAATCCAGCTCATGAAGGAACAGCCGGCGGCCACCATCATCACCAAGAAGGACGAATAGGATGTGCGCGTCCCCAGTCCTGCTCATGCTGAATGGGAGCCCAGGAGAAACATGTTCTGGGTTTCTTGTTGCTTTCTCTCTCGTGAGATGTTCTATCTCAGGTTGTTTCAATCTCAACCGCGTTTGGCGTTTGGGATGCGATCGAAGCCATGTTCGCGTCGCAGTCCCAAGCACGTGTGATTAACACGCGGATAGATATCGCAACCATGCTCATGGAGAACTCGTCGGTGACAAGCTATGTCACCAAGATCCATGGCTTGGCTGATGACAAGGCTTCTGCTAGAAAGAAGCTTGACGATGAGGACCTCGTGTCCTATATTCTTGCTGGGCTCCACGACCACACCGACTTCGACCCGATGGTTTCAGCGGTTGCAGCCCGTGTGAAACCTGTCTCCGTCACTGAGCTCATCACCCAGCTCAGGAGCTTTGAGCAACGCCTTGAACTGCGTCAAGGCGCAATCCAATCTTCAGCAAACTCTGCCTTGCGTGGCCGAGGCAATGGCTGTTGGCAACATGGTTGTGGCCATGGCGCCCCAAACTTCGGTGGGCGAGGAGGTGGTCGCAACGGAGGCGACTACAAGAGTGGAGATCACCCCCAAGTGCTAGTTGTGCGGCAAACATGGGCATACAGTATAAGCGCTTTGATACATCGCATGCTAGAGAAGAAAAGACCGCAGGATCGGACACCACCTCGTATGGCACCGGCACTAACTGGTAATTCGACATAGGTGCAACGGACCACATCACCGACGAGCTTGACAAGCTTTCGGTGCGTGAAAGTTACATTGGAACTGATCAAGTCCACACGACAAACAGGTCAGGTATGGAGATTACACATGTTGGTCAAGCCACTGTTCCTTCTTGTCATCATGATCTAGTTTTAAAAAATATTCTCTATATTCCCAAAGCTACAAAAAATCTAATATCCACACATCGTCTTGCCTATATGATAATCCATTCATTCCATTTTTTACTTAAGGATAAGGAAATGAGGAAGTTGCTGTACCACAGCAGGTGTAGAGGATGATTGTACCGTCTAGAACCACTCCACCAAAAACAAGTCCTTGGAGCCAATAAAATTCCGTCCATGAGGTGGCAGAGTCGTCTCGGCCACCCGTCTTCCATCGTTGTCCGTCAATTAAAAGTCCTTAGCAAAAATAGTATTTATTTTGTTGTTGAGTTCAATAAAGACAATGTCTGTGATGTGTGTCAACAAGAAAAGAGACATCAACTTCCCTATCCTAGTTCCTTTAGTGAGTCTAATCATCCTTTGCATCTTGTTTTCTCCAATATATGGGTCCACCATCAACTTTTGTTGGTAGACATTCTTATTATGTAAGCTTTGTGGATGATTTCAGTAAGTTTACCTGAATATATCTTCTTAAACACAAATTTGAAGTTTTCCAATGCTTTCATGATTTCCAACATCTTGTTGAACGACTTTGTAGTAGAAAGATTGTTGCTATGCAATCGGATTTGGGAGGTGAATATCGCAAATTAAATTCTTTCTTTTGGTGTGTTGGCATCACTCACCATGTTTCGTGCCTTCATGCACATCAGCAAAATGGATTGGCTAAGTGCAAACATCGACAAATTGTCAAGGTTGGCCTTACTCTTCTTGCTTGGCCTTAAAATTCTGGGATGAAGCATTTCTTATCGCCGTATATCTCATAAATTGCCTCCCTAGTCCTGTTAACTGTGGCCTCACACCTCTAGAGAAACTTTTCTCCAGTAAACCCTCTTGCACTTCCCTTGGACTTTCAGCTACGCATGTTGGCCACACTTTCATCCATATAACACACATAAGCTTGCATTTTGAACCAAACAGTGCATATTTCTTGGGTACAACTCCATGCACAAAGGGTTTAAGTGTCTTCATCGAGGTCACCTCCGAGAGAGTCTACATGTCACACGACGTAGTATTGATGAGACAGTTTTTCCTTTCAAAAACCTTCATCTGAATGCCGGAGCACGTCTCCGTGCTGAAATTTTTTTTGTTACCACCTGATTTACGGAACATGGCTGATCAATGTGCATGTAATACTCACGTATCTAACCATAACATGCAGCTACAGAACCCCTGGATGTGACGGATTCAACCCTATGCGCAGCACAAATTTTTCCTCCTCGTCATTTTATGTCTACGTAGGATTTTCCAACCGGAGCAGCAACTGGCTCACCTTCCCAAGCTGATCCGGCGGCACATCCTTCGGCTGTGCACTCCCATGTGGATTTGTCTCCCTCGGTATCCGGCGCTCCAATCGCGGGGAACCAGGTAGTGCGGGCGCAGGCATGAGTCCGGCGTCTGCAATGAGTGTCGTTGTTAATGCCTACATGACCACAGCAGTAGACCAAGATTACATGGACCACAGAAAATTGAGCAACTCTGATTGGAAACATATAGAGAAAAGGTTTCAAAAGAGACTTAGTATTTGGAAAGGAAAATTGCACTCTGTAGGCAGTTGTTTGGTGCTTATTAATTCAGTCCTAAGTAGTTTACCTAACTTTATGATGTCGTTCTTTGAAATTCCGGGAGGGGTTCTTAAAACTAGACTATAGGTCTAGATTTTTCTGGCATTGTGATGATCATAAGAAAAAGTACAGATTAACAAAATGGGATTTATTATGTGCACCAAAGGATACAGGGGTCTGGGAATCTTACATCTTGACCTATAGAACAGATGTCTACTTAGCAAATGGTTATTCAGATTAATTAATGACGATGGGGTTTGGCAACAATTGCTCAGAAACAAATACTTGAGATTTAGGACAATAACCCAAGTTGAATACATGCCTGGGGACTCTCATTTTTTGTCTGGTTTAATGAAGGTTAAACATGACTTTTTTTAGATTAGGTAAATTCAACATAGGGAATGGTGCTCAAGTTAGATTCTGGGAAGATCCTTGGCATGGTAATAGAGCTTTTAAGGAATTATAACCTGATCTTTATAACATAGTGAGGAAAAAGAACATCACGGTTCAAAAGGTTTTTAGCACAAACCTGCTTAATGTCGGTTTTAGAAGATCTTTGGTTGGAAATAACTTACTAGCATGGCAGCAATTGGTTGCTCAAGTTATGGATTCTGATCTAACAGATCAGTGAGACACTTTTGTTTGGCGGTTGCATCCACATGGGAGGTTTTCAGTTCGATCTATGTATAGAGTGTTATCTGTACCTCATATGGTAAGATATAATCATCCGATTTGGAAACTAAAAGTGCCTTTAAAGATAAAAGTGTTCATGTGGTATTTAATCAAGGGTATAGCTATAACAAAAGATAATTTAGCAAAATGACAATGGAAAGGGAGTAAAGTGTTGTTTTTGTAATGTAGATGAGACTATACAACATCTTTTTTTTTATTGTCAATATGCTAAATGCATTTGGAGAATGGTACAAGTTACGTTTAATATATCCCCTCTTGTAAGAATACAACATTTGTTTGATGATTGGCTTCAAGGGGTAGAAACGAAATTTAAGTACAAAATTTTAGTTGGAGCTAGCTCTTTATGTTGGGCAATGTGGCTTTCCCACAATGATGTGATTTTTAACAATACTTTCTACTCCTATGCAGGCCGCTCATGGGCCTTACTTGAGAAGGAGGAGGACAGGCCTCAAATCTTATGGGGATGTCGTGTTTTTGAAGTGACAATGATGGAGGTTTTTGCAAAAAATGGTTGGAATTTTAGTAGTCGAATCGAATAATAATTTGCATGAAACATTGTGGTCATTCAGCTTGATGTTGCTGTTTTTCTCCACTTTTATGATGATGTTGAATTATGTAATAATGGACAACTATATGCATTGGTCGATGTAGAGGTTGGAATGTTGAAATAATATTCCCTTTCCTAAAAAAAAGATTTTGCTTCCTCTGCTCATGCAATATAGTACCAGTACCAGATGTTTGTCGCCCTGTCACTCGGTTGCAGGCAGGTATCAGGAAACAAAAACAATATACTGATGGTACTATTCGATATGCAAATATTGTTACTGCTGATGAACCTATTAATCTGCAAGCTACTTTACATGATAAAAACTGGCGATCAGCTATGGACAGTGAGTTCAGTGCTTTGCAGAAAAATAGGACATGGCATTTAGTTCGTGCAACACATGGTAAGAACATAATAGATTATAAATGGGTATATAAGGTCAAGGGGAAGTCTGATGGAACCCTAGACAGGTATAAGGTATGACTAGTTTCAATGGTATTTAAGCAACGATATGATATAGACTACGAGGACATGTTTAGTGTTGTAGTAAAATATGCTACTATTCGCCTCGTTTTGTCTGTTACAGTCTCAAAAGGATGGACTTTGCGTCAATTGGATGTACAGAACCCATTCCTTCATGGATTTATGGCGGAGGATGTGTATATGCGTCAACCGCCAGGTTATGAAGATGAAATGTATCCTCATCACATTTGTAAATTGGATAAAGTATTATATGGACTAAAACAAGTGTTGAGAGCCTGGTGTTCTCGGTTAAGTAAAAAATTGCAAGACTTAGGTTTTATTCCTTCCAAGGCTGATACATCTTTGTTCTTCTATAGTAAAGGACAAGTCATTGTTTTTGTTTTGGTATATGTGAATGATATTATTGTTGCTAGTTCCTCTCGGAATGCCACCACAGTTTTGCTCAGGGGTTTGGAGAATAATTTTGCATTAAAAGATCTTGGTTATTTGCATTACTTTCTTGGTATGGAGGTCAAAAAAGTTGGCAAGGGTCTTCAAGTATGCTACAGAGCTACTCAAACGAGTAGGAATGGAACATAGTAGGCCAATTACTACACCACTATCTGTATCAGAAAAATTGTCTATCACTAAGGGGTAGAAATTAGGGCCTGAGGATGCAACCAAGTAGGGGAGTATTGTTGGTGCACTATAGTATCTTACACCGACTTGCCCAGATATTTTGTTTTTAGTAAATAAGGTGTGTCAGTTCTTATAATTTCCTACTACAGTTCATTGGTCTGTAGTTAAGAGGATCAGAGAGGTGGAGCCAATGTCGTCCCTACAACGGTCGCTGAGATCAAGGGTTGCCGTCATGCTATGAAATCTGAGAGATGGGGGGTGTGAGTGGCTGCTACATAGGTGGTGTCTCGTTGACAAATTTTGCGGCCAAACTAACATTCATTCATACTGGCATTGGGTGGGGGAAGGAGGACGGGGAGGGGGTGGGTCTGGTCGACTGGTGCAATGAAAAATATAAGTGTTGGGAGTTTCTAAAATGATTGTTTGAGGCATAAAGGGGCTTGAATAGTTGTACTACAATAAAGTGAAGCATGGTCAGATATTCGGATCTGTGGATCGGATATTCCAACTTGAGGGTAGAGTGTGCCATTGCTTATGAGCCTGCTACCACAGCAAAGTGCAGGCTGCCATGGTTTGTTTTGTTTTGGGGGCCTTTGGCTGATCGGCCTAAGCCCATCGAACCACTTATACCGCTAAGGATTCTCAGCACTAGCATTAGCATGTATAATTGCCAGCCATAAAGCTCTTATATAGTAACCAAATCAGCCAACCGATTGGCTGGTTAGGCTGATTTGCATCAGGCTGTTTGGGCTGATCAGCCTAAGCAACAGGCCAACCGATGGCAGCCGCATTCTAGAATAAGAAAACCTTTCTCTATACTAACTCAAACAACAATATTGGGGGTACGCACGGCACAATAGTGAGATGATAAATAAAAAGAAAAGATAACTGTAGCACCAGAAGCGATAAATGCGCGATACAACAGCATACCAAAAGCATAAGTAGCATAACAAGGCGATTTTCGATGACATGGCACCACATGAGTGCATACGGTGACATGGGCCAAATACCAATGGCAGTGAAAGTGAAATAAAAACAAATTAATACCATAACAGAATCAACATATCATGTTCACTTCCTTTGCCCCTTTCTTCCACCTTTGTTTCCAAACTAGGGATGAAACGGATTGGAGAGTTGAAAGACCAATGCTAACTAAACGATAATCGGAACTTTCTTTTAATACATATTTGTGCCAAATAAAGGAATGTTGTAGTTGTATGTTCAAACTAGTTTTGGAATTCACTACAGGCCAATTGATTTAGAAAATATATTCCTTGACAGTCTAAAAAAGTGACAGAACTCAAGATGACTTGGATAAAATATATGTTACATATAATTGATGACACAATAATATTAAAGGTTGGCTGTAAAAACAAAGATAAAACAGTACAGACTCAAAGATCCCCACGGTCCACAAGAACGACACAAAAGACAAGCATGATGCTGGCATATATGTTACACCTTATTTCTTTTGACTTATTCTAGCCTGTTACTACTACTTTCCTCTTCTGTTGCCATGATTAATCCTGTCAACCGAAGTGGGCCTCGATAAGACCACTTCCTGGAGAACTGCAGATAGGACATGTAGCAAGATGGGTTCCACAAGATTTGCAGGCACAGAGGTGCTGACAAGGAAAGATAATCATGCAGGCACCATGAGAATTGCAAATCTTACAGATCAGGCTCGGTTGTGCACTGTCTGTAGCAGCCATCTCCAAGTTCACTTCCTGACTTGAACCTTGAGCCTCTATTTCATTAGATGGACCATGCAAATCTGTATGACTCATTGAAAAGAGCAGCTGATCAAGCAACTCAGTCTTCTGCACAGCATAATGCATCCAGCTATCTCTGCTCTGCTCTAGATTTCTTACAGTCTCTTGCAACTGGTGCAATTCTATCTGTAAACGAGCTATCTCTCCATTCTTTACCCTCAGTGCATCAGTTATCCGGGAATTCACCAGACTCGATATACATGCATTTTGGAAACATATTTGCTTCTGCAGAGAAAGACGTACTTGTTCGTTCTGTTTTTAAGCAAGAAATGAATAAATAGCATAAGTTACGAATCAATTTTATGAAATCAGAACCAAACAAAATGTGCAAAGACTATGTACATGGATTTGCAGAACACCATCCAGCTGAAGAAGACGCTGATCAAGAAAAGTGAACAATGGTGACGAGTTCACCTGATCTGGCCCATTCATATGGTTGCCAGAAACCTGATGTGTTGGGGAAGTAGAAGAAGCGATATTGTTTTGTTGCCCTGAAGGTTGATGGGCATTTTCTTGACTACTATTGAGATTTTCCATTAGGAACACCTTGCGGTGCCAAACAAATGAAATTGTTTTGAGCAACATAGAATAGGGGTTCTTTATATAGGGAATAGAGGTTCACCAATTAATACGAATGAATCAGACGGCATTAGAAGTTTCGACTCAATTTAATATTGATAGGCATTCACTTCCACGGGAATGGATTTATTGTATCGTGCATTTATTTAATATATATATATATATATCTTCAAATCTTATTTATTTTTGGTATAGCGTATCGAGGTTTATAATAAACGCGCCGATTGAATTAGCCACTAGTGAAAAGATTCATTAAATATCAACCAATACTACATGTATCTGAAACATATTTCAATTTGAAAGACTTTTTTCTTGTCAAAAAATATTTTTTTGGTGATTTATCTATTTTGCCAATCTTAACCTGAAACATTACATGTATCACCTTTCTGGAGCAAACAAGAGGGATGTTGATTCATCCAAGTCAGTGTTTGTCTCATTAGCCACTTCGCAGTAGAAACGGATAGCTTTAGCCGGGTTGAGTCTCCAGCTCAAAGGTTTCTGAATTTCGGCGGCCGACTTTTTGTCTAGGAGGGTATTATAACTGAATCTTTAGTTCATGGAAAATATCATATTTTCCTTTGACGTTGTACTATCAAATACCATCAAATTCCGGACTGATTCTTGGGGGTAAGGAGTAGTCTAGTAGCATTTTTTTTTGAATGGAACGACGGCAGAAGATCTGCCGGAATATATTAGGAGTAAAAGTTTAAAAAAAAGATAAGAGTACAGGGGAGGGGGAAGAAGAGTATACATGGTTTGCTACGGCGGTTCAAAAACCCAGCTACTTAGCTTTAGGTCATGGAAGATGATATGAGCTACGTCATCATCACTTTTACACAGGTTTTGGAAGATACGTCTATTTCTTTAGTGCGTGTCTGTTTTGGAGAGAAAGAAGCCACCTTGTTCCACCAACAAGCAAATGTTTTGGGATGGTGCAAGCTCGGGGATGTTGATGTTTGACCAGGAGGAGATGAAACCCCAGACCTTTTTGAAGAAATCGCATTGCAAGAAAAGATGATCCATATCTTCGAAAGCGTCTGTGCAAAGTTGACATATCCAATTGCAAGGCCAGTGATGATGTAAAAGATTTTCGGCTGTTAGGGTTCTTTGATGCAAGATGAGCCAGCCGAACATGCGTGTTTTCGGCTCAGCCTTTGATTTCCAAAGAGGAAAGTTATGTTCAGCATAGGAGCCATTGAACTGAAGTAAGTAAGCACTCTTGGAGGTGTATGTGCCGTTTGCCGTGGCGTTCCAACGAAAAGAATCCTGGACACCACCTTGTAGTTGGATGGGCAGCTAGCGAAATCAGCTCATTGAGCTCTTCCAAAGACGTGATCTGCGGAAGGAACTCAACCATCTTTCAGCAGTCAGTTCTTTTTTAGCTGTATTATTTTTCCTCTTGGCAAGACTGTAGAGCCTAGGCACGATCTCCTTCGGGGTTTGATTTTGTAGCCAATTATCATGCCAGAACATCGTCTTTTCGCCGTTGCCAAGAGTGATTGTGGTTGCAGCTTGGAAGAGGGTTATGTCGGTGACATCACAAGGCAGTTCCATACCGGACCAAGGTTTCTTTTCAGTGGTGCGGTCATACCAGAGTAAGCGTAAACGGAGAGCTCTTGAGAATTTGTTCAAGTCCAGAATTCCCAAGCCTCCTAGATGTTTTGGTCGACAAACCATATTCCAGTTCACCAGGCTGCTTCCGTTGCTAACCTTCTCAGGATCGTCGCCTTTCCAAAGGAAAGCGCGTCTATATTTGTCAATCTTTTTTATGACCCACTTTGGTGTGTGAATGGCCGTCATATGGTAAATTGATAGGGCGGCTAGGACTGATTTAACCAAGGTTTTTTTCCCCACTGGATTGAAGAACTGACCAATCCATCTCAGGATACGGCCACTGATCTTGTCAATCAGGGGGACGTAGTCTACCTTCTTTAGTTTTCTGGTATGTAGAGGCAAACCCAAATATTTGCAAGGGAAGCTTTTGATGGCCTCCTGGTGTGGGAGGTTCAGATCCATCAGGTTCAGATCATGGCAGGCTATTGGGAAGATTTCAGTTTTCTGGATGTTTGTGTGCAACCCCGAGATTTTTGCGAAAATATTCAGGATCTGAAGGAGTGTCGAAAACTCATTTGCCTGAGGCTTGATGAAGACCACCACATCATCTGCATAAAGTGAACAGCAAAAACGCTATAATTTTGGAGTTAGGGAGGTGAAAAAGCCTCATCTTCTGCTATGCGGATCAGTCTGTGGAGTGGCTCCATAACAAGAAGAAACAGCATGGGCGAGAGGGGGTCACCCTGACGTAGGCCACGGGCATGATGAATTACGTCCCCAGTGAACCATTTAAAAGTACTCTTGAGCTTGAGGAGGCTAGGATGTTAACAATCCAATTTTGCCATCTAGTACCAAAACCCAGTTGTTGTAGAATTTCAAGGAGGAACGGCCAACTGACGGTGTCAAAAGCTCTCAAGTTGTCGATTTTGATGAGGAGGGAGCTTATTTTATTTTTGTGTAAGGTTTTGACAATGTTCTGAACAAAGAGAAAATAGTCGTGAATAGCTCTTTTCTTTACAAAGGCACTTTGGTCATGGGAAACCAAGTCGTTTAGCCTAGGTGCCAGTCCGTTGGCCAGGGTTTTGGAGACAATTTTGCCGAAACTGTGAATGAGGCTTATTGGCCTATAGTGTTCTGGTCCGGTTGCGTCTCCTTTTTTTGGGATTAGACAAATATTGGTTGAGTTTAAATCAGCCAAGTTGCTTGTCTGGAGGTGCATGATGTGACGGACTGCAGCAAGGAGGTCAGATTTTATACAGTCCCAAGCAACTTTGAAAAACGACCCAATAAAGCCATCTAGGCCCCGTGCTTTTTCAGCAGCAAAAGAAGTGATTGTAGCCTTAAGTTCATCCTCCGAAATGTCAGCATCAAGACCAGTGAGATCGAAAGATGGCATATTTACATCTTTAGCTTTCCCATGTTTATCTCAACCCATTACGCTGATATCCGAAGATCAAAGTTTTGCATTGGTTACAAATTTACAATAGATTTACCTGTTCTTATACTTACATATGTACAGATGAAAACAAGTAGCATGGTTTGTTCTTTACGGACAAAATATAGTGTTGCTCACCGTCTCTTATTGAGTATCCATCTGTACGCTTCAGTTCGACACTTCGCAAAATTATGCTGATGAAAAGTTACTAACTAGAGATAGTTCAGATGCCAAGCTACTCCTAATTAATCTGGAGTTGTGATCTAGAACATGTAGTTACAAAATTCGCTGATGTCTGCAGTAGTACTGGCTAACACCAACATACAACAATGTTTTTGTAGGCCCCGGATTTTTAACCTGAGGAACCTTCGTGTTTTGCCGTACCAATCCCTAGACCAACTACTCAAGTAGTTGGTAAACACGAATACAAATATTGATAGTATTAAATCGCTCATACACATTTACATGTATGTCTCGCGAATTATTACAAGTAGGCCATTATGGAAAAGTGCTTAGAGCCACACGGCTTGGATTAGAAGCAGAAGCATAATAGATAAGACAGCGGAAGTAGCGAGCGTAAGTCGTAAACCACAAGCAACGATTGAGCTAAACTTATTAGGCGCCACACTCCTCAACTCCATTGTCGCCATAGTAGTTGTACGATCGTTATTACCAACATCCTCTCACAACATCCTCTGACATGAATTAAGGAAGGGTGAGTACAACTGTACTCAACAAGCCATTACCACTACCAAGATGCATTATGCAAGGGAACTATCAAAGGTAGTTTTGGCATTTCAATTGCTTAAAATTTTACTCAAATATAATTTAAAAAACATATGACCTAGCAAAAACTTGTATCAAGTTTTATTCCAAATTTTTATTCCAGTGTAGCTCTGTCGACCTTATTCCAGACCTTGAAATTGACTACCTACACTGATTCGATATGTATTCCATTTGGCAGCCCCTTCCTATCCCCTAGGAACTCGCCAAAGGCAAGATTACATGCATCATCACATTCCCTCAAATTTAGTCAAGTTTACTGGCCAAGAGTAATACATGTCCTGGTGCTCAATATCCGCGAGCACGGCTACTTAAATAGATTGGTTCATTCACACTGCAGTGGATGTACGTTTTACCCAAGCTTCGTGACATTGCCCAACACATGTGCCGAAGTTCTAACACATAGAACATGTCACAGCATAATATTTTAGTATTCTCACAGTGATGATACCGCTCCATGAACTTTCTTTCTCATGCACTCCGGGCGTATCATATCCTCATGCACTCGCAGCAGCAGCTCCAGCGAGGGTTCTATGCAAAATTGACGGAGGAAATCGATAAACTGTTGACGGTTGTTGTCGACATATTTTACGTCGGCAACGTCTGTATAAAATGAAAATAATAAAACATACAATATAGTGGTAGGGTTTATTTCTAACAATTTGCACAAGTGTTCGTGTATATTTGTATATAGGTAACAAACTACCAAAGTTGAGAGGAAATACATATAAGGAGGAGAATTATTTCTAAGTATCAAGTTTGCTTCCGTAAGATTTATCTCTTAGCCAGTTCCTAAGTAGAATATTGGATTACTGTTCTCTATAAACAATCAACTTATAGTGATTTCTTGGGTGCTTAATTAACACTTAAGTAGTAATTAATTGCGTAGACAAGGTGTCTTACGTAATTGATTTCCAATAGTTGATTCACATCCCATAATTAGCTTGAGGCAGGTGTAGAGGTGGTGACAGCCCTCGAGATCATTTAGTTCCTCTCTGTCGGGGTGTGTAGTAGAGCGTCATCTAAGAGCAATGAGCCGACCAGTGCGCGAGGTATCTTATTAGGATTAAAGTAATCTTCATCTAGACAATGTCTCTTACTAGATAAACCCTCTCTACCCTTAGCCGACCTTAACTTCGTGTCCTTGGATGATCCGGAAGAGAAGTTGACACACATGTTCCTTGTGGATTCGATACCTTGGACTTATACTCCTGGGTGAAGTGCTACAGCGGTATTCTGTGTGCTTGCGGATTTATCTGTGATCGTAAGAAATACCAACAAAAGCATGGAGATTAGGGAGCTTAGATGGGTTGTTCTCACCGGCGGGGACTACGGGGTGATGGAGATTGTCGTCGGGGTAGTACGGCGACAGCGCGCCCACGACATGTTTGACGAAATGCCCCGTCTTCCTATGGCCTTCCTCACTCTGTTCTTTGCTCCTCGGTGATTGTCCGTGTCGAGGACAGTCACCGATGGTCGTGGCATGACACAACCCACCATGGATCGACGACACTTGTCATGCCCGCTGTTACAAAACTAGCCCCGAAACCACATCAGTAGCTATCCGCGGAAACGATCGCCATTTAAGAAACAAACGTGACGACAACACCAAGACACAATGCTTTTTAATATGGTTCGAACAAGTCTACTCCATGGGGCACTGATTACAGGCGCTCCTCCCTGATCTAGCATAATTTCAGCTTATAGGGTAACCAATGACCACGGCCGGTCGACTATGCCGCCGATGGTCGTTTCTATGCTTATCTATGCTACTGCCACCGTGTGGATACAACATGTGTGCCTTCCTTTTCAAAGGAGAGACTACGATAGAGTCCGACTCTGCTACTATCCTAAAACCAAGTATAACTCCAAGTCCTAAACTATAACCGACTTCGTACATATATTTGACACAAACTCAAACAAACTCCACCTTGGCGAATATGCCACGCCAATCTAGATCTTGTCCTTGCGCGAACCTCCATGTACCTAGACTTGAGTTGATCTTTTTGAAGCCCATGTCGAGCCACCCCAACAAGCCTACATGGCTCACCGTCAAGAGATTCCGCCATCTGACCGTAATTTCTTCCTCCAGACTCCACCTATAATATTGCTCCATCTTCTCCTTCTATCATCACAGTCGTCTTGCCAAGCAAAATTGAATTCCTTCCTAGTTGGCCAAGCTAATAAATCCAATAATCCACGCTTTTCGTATCCGTGACTGCTTAACTGATACCGATAAAATCACCGTCACACCAAGTCATACAAAAAAAATACCATGACAGCCTTTTCTTTGTCTTTAGTGACACAGTTTTTATACATCCATATCTCGCAGATCTGTGGATCCGGAGATACCCTATACTGCCAGACATCACCGCTGAACACCATTAATGGAATTTTGCTGGCTGTTGCCCTGACAAAAAATAATCTTCCCTGCTTAAACCAACCAGTCCGTCCACATGCATGTCGTCCGCACGAGCTGAGATTTGCCCGAGTAGGCATATCCTATTCCGTCTCCTATTCCTTTTTTCTTACCAATAACAGACAAACTTGAATTAATCTCTGTATGGCTTCAACTCTGATACGGTCTCATTAGCAGCCAACAGTCCTTGTCAGTTTATGCCTGCACCAACCGTCTCCTGTATGCATACTCCTCCGTCCCAAAACAAACCGATTCCTGGCGGAGGGAGTTTGTCCCACAAAAAAACCAATTTCTGCCGTCTTTTGCATCGGTCGTCGAGATTCTCTCACCTCACCACCCGAGCCTTATCTCCTCGGGTCTCTCTCCATCGTTCTCCCCGCGTGTTGCTGCAACGCCCATCTCCACCTTTCTCCAGCATCTCCCCGTGCTCCGTCCCTTCCGCCGGCTCACGTCGAGGATGGCGTCGGCGCAGCGGTGGAGGAGCGGCGACGCATGTACAGCGAGGCATCTCGACATGGCGTCGTGGACGAGCTTGTTCTCGCCGGCGATGCCGACGGCTCGAGGTCGAGGCTGGCCGTGTCGGCAAGGATCGCGCGCCTTCACAACCCCCCGCTCAGCTGCACCATGTACTCCCATCTTTCTCCATCCTCATGGCGGTGTCGGAGGCTCGCGTGCGGCAGCGGCGGCGGAGGCGTGCAAGACGGTGGCGATGTCGTCGGAAGTCCACAGATCCGGCGAAGATGCAAGCAACAACGGCATATCGATGAATGGATGGAGGCTGCAGCTCGGTGCTTCCGTGCTTGGATGCCTCTTCGTCCCCGTGTTTCTGTCCTTTTTTTGTTTGTTTTTGAGAAGCTGTCCTATCTTCTCGTGAATGAATGGATGAGTCAGTGAGGGCAGTTTGGTATTTTTCACGTTGGTAGTAAAATCTCATTGGGAATTCAGGAATCAGTTTGTTTTGGGACGGAGGGAGTACTTAATTCTCAAGCTCCACGTTTTGGACTCCAACACATACACATGCATAGCGGACTAACTCCAAGTACAGGTCGGTACTTCCCTTTTTAATTTTAATCCATACTAAAAAATGAGCCCATGCGTTGCAACGGGAAAAACTACTTGGTTAGAATCATAATCATAACATTAAGCGTTATGAGAATATTGATTTTCTCATGTGGATTGCCAACATGTCATGTACGCTTTACCTTATCACGAAAATTCCTTAGCACTGAATGGCAAGGAAAAAATACATTCAAATCAAACTATACAAATAGAATTGAATGATTTCTTCTGGCAATATGAAAATTGGAAACAGGACAAAAAGCAGATATAACCACGGCCTCACCCAGGTGCAATGACTACTAAAAAGCGAAAGCGTCTCACATGTACTTTTTTATTTTTAGTTATTTTAATTATTCAAAATCTTTGTTCCCACAAAATTCTTATTTCAAATTTACTCGCATGTGCTTTTTTTGTGCGAGAAAAAAATGCAAGTAAAAAGGGGTAATGATACATAAAAGAAAACACCAGCCGGAACAACCACACATGCCCGTATGGACATTTGCATAGACCGAAAATGACGAGCAAACGGAGGGGTAGTTTTGGTCTTTTGGATAGGCCAAAAATTTTTGTGACCAAAATGAGTTTTTGAATTGTTTTTTTAAAACTGATATAGTGTGAGATCTGTTCGTATGGTTGGTGCCTGCAATACATGCTCACTTCATCTGTACTGTGAGAAACGATATTTATTTGTGGTCAAAGAGCGTTAAGAGACATCATGAGATACGGTTTGCATCGATCAAGGAAGGCCCAGACGGCCCAGCGGACACGCGCGGACGTGAGACTGTGTTGAGATTGATTCTTTGTATTTGTTGCGTATCGGGAAAGGCCCACGCGGCTCAGCAGACACGCGAGAGGACGTGGGTCGGTGTTAAATCGGACGCTGACGTCACGAAAACACTGTAGACGGAAAAAAAGTGGAGCGTAAAAAATGACAGGTAAAGATATGTCCAGTGTATGTCTCCAGTTGGCTCAGCTTTCCCCTTATGCTGCTCCTACACGATCATGTGCACCGTTTGCTTCCGGTTGAAGTTGACCAAGCCAACGAAACATCCTACTCAACTGTAGAATCTGCTCCCCTGCTCGATCTGTCCCATGTTCCGCTATGGTGCGTGCCACGTGTAACCATGCCGTAAACCTCGCACACCATCCATGTACGAGTAATGCTTCACCTAGGAATCATCGCCAGCAAATAATTTGCAGACCCCGTCGCGAATCCATCCCCATGTAGCACACCTAAGCCACCGCCATCCACGTCGTCTTCACCGGTCGCCAATCAACCCAAGTGCTGCGTCTAGCCACCTCCCTGTCGACCGCAACTCGTCGAAAGGCATGGGCCACACTGCCTACAGTATTCGACTCCACCGATCGAGAACGTCGATCGCCTCCAGCTTCAATCAACCCTGAGCATTACCTCTGACCGTCTCCCTGTTGAAAGTAGCTCATTGGAAAGTTCGAGCCCCCGTCCGACCTGTTCGACACCACCGATTAGAACGCCAATCGCTTCTGCCGCCATCAACTATGAGCACCACGTCTGGTCATCTCCCTGTTGATTGCAGCACATTGAACGGTTCAGGCCACCACCTGAAGTGTCTGACACCGCCGATCAAATTCCGTTGATCGCCATTGTACTTCACCTTGCACCATGCCCTATCCCGGACAGTGTGTGCAACCTAGCATGGTGTGGTGCACCTCCCTCATACCTCGAACCTTGAATCTTCTCTCCATGGCTCTGATACCACTTACTAGAAGACTAGCCCGAAACCATATCGGTAGCTGTCCGTGGAAGTGATCACAATAGAAGAACCAAACATGACGACAACACCGAGACACAATGTTTTTAACATGGATTGAACAAGCCTACATCACGGGGCACTGATTACGGGCGCTCCTCCCCGATCCAGCGTAATTTCAGCTTATAGGGTAGCCAATGACCATGGCCAGTTGGCTATGCCGCCGATGGTCGTTCCCTACACCTACCTATGCTACTGTCGTCATACGGTTACAATAGTTATGCCTTTCTATTTTAAGGAGAGCCTAGGATAAAGTTTGAGTCTGCTACCTCCCTACCTTACAAGAACTTATTCTCTACCTAACAAAAAAAAATTCAATTTGATCCTAACTCCATGTCTTGTATCCTAGATACCTTAGTAAAATTAGGATAGAACCTCGGCAACAATTTTAGTGATTTGATGCATTTTCACCAGTTTGTGGATGCAAGAAAGTTTAAATTTAGCTTGATATTGTGTATATGGGCATTGATGAAAGTCGGTACAATGTATCGTCCAGAATAACTTTTGATAGAAATTGCATATATAAATACTTTATATTGTAAATACATTTCAAATAAGCAGATTATCTAGTGCTCAAATTCTCAAAATTTTATTTCTTAATAATGGTCCTAATGAGGGGACTGTCCGGAAATAACACTGACATGCACATATACACGTCACTGTGATATGCATAACGGCAATCTAGATTGATTCAATATAATACATACAATGCCGGGAGTGAAACAATTAAGATAGGTGACAAAGATAGCTTCCTAGTCCACATGAGGCGTGCCTGTCAAACCACATGAAGGTGGCGACCCAACACGATACAAGTCTCGTGGGTCTCGATACCAAGCATTATCTTCCCAAATATCTTAATTGTTTTAAACCCATCCTCATCCATAGCTAGTCGTAGGGAATATGACTAGCCATGTATCTTGCCTTTCTTGTATCGATCTTCTAGAACATCCTTTCTTCGTGGGCTAACTAGGGTCCGGGTAGATATCCGGTACCCATATTTTTCACAGTAACCCCCGAGTCATTCACAGTCGAGTTGCATCTTCTTCTGCTTGAATAATCTTCAAATCGTTAATCTTCCATCTTCCATCATTCTTCTTAAGCATCTCGCAAAGAGGCTGTGAAGGGCTCCACCATTAAATCCAGAGAAAAAATCGGGGCGCCGAGTGGCGCACCTATTAGGTGTAGCCCCCGACTCTATGATTAGTTGGGAAACAACTAAACATAGAGTCTACACGAGACTTTTAAGAAAAAACACCTTCATAAAGGAATTGAACGGTGCGCCGAGTGACGCACCTAATAGGTGTAGCCCCCGACTCTAGAATTAGTTGGGAAAACAACTAAACTAGAGTCTATTTGAGGCAATCAGAACCCTTGGAGCTTAGCATCGATCATTTCAAATGATAGGCCAGAGGCTGTAACACGATACGCATAGCTGTTGCCAAATGCAATTTTTTCAGTCGGATAGGCAGTATCCTCATCTTGATATTTATGAAGGCTCATAGCTTAGCATCAATCACCCAGTTAATATGGATAATAGGCCAGAGGCTTTAACCTCACTGTTAAGCTTTCAGCTGAGTGATTAGAGTAACCTCACTGTTAGGCTTTCAGCCGAGTGATTAGAGTAGTAATAATTTACACCTTAATTTTAATAAGGATAAGCAAACCCTTAATTAGGTCATTACTCTCTTCAATCTCACATTGTGAGTAGCTCCGAGTAAATCGCATGTGATTTTCCATCACCTAGAGGCACAAAGGGCATGCTTGAAATTTACCGGGCTATATCAAGATTTAGCTTAACATCAATCACAGGAATTAGCATTCCCGAGTGATAGGCCAGAGGCTCATCAATCCAAAATCATCAAAGCAATGACATCAAAAATAAAGTGGTTATAAGAATAAGCACAAGTAATCTTAATAAGTCTATGAGCAATTACATTGGCCCCATCTAACAGTCATTAAGTACCAAATTTGACCATCAATACCCACATATAGTAACTAAAAATGTTATATCCAACTTAGTGATAGGGGTTATTACTAGCCAATTCCATGAGTGCGGGTGAAATATCTGTATGCAAGTATTTTATGGGAAAAACACAACCATCATGTAAGGAAACACACTTCTGGCCAATCAGACATGAGTCAACGGATTGAGGGCCCAGTTGTCAGTCAAAGCCAACTCATTTTGGTCCAATCCACTGTGCACCTCCTTAGGAGCACACATGTTCATGAGCCATCCAAAGTTGGCGGCCAATGGTGGTGGCCCTAGTTCAGCCGAACCAGGGGTACCACCCGTCGGTCGCTCATTCTATATGGCGATGCCTAATGCTCCGCTGATGACAATTTGCGCTGATTTCAACCTTCCAACCGCCTCTATAACCTCCATATGGTTCTATAAAAGGAGGAGCTCAAGTGATTCTCAAGTGCATACAACTCTTTAGAGTATTCTCTTCTGCCTCTTACGCTTAGCTTCTTCTATATAGTAGAAAATAGGTATAGAGTGAAGGGAAGCCCTCAAGGAGTGTCCATAAGTTTGGCACTCTTTCATCATATACCTCGGCGGATGCAAATCTCTAGAGGCCCACTAGAGGAGTACCGGACTTGTCGGTACGCTTTGCTCCGAGTTCTCGGTCGGGTGCTAGACTAGTACTTGATAACGAATGTGGTGTCTAGTTTAGAGATTACCTTTGTTTGTTATGTATCCCACATATTGCTAGAGGTAGGCGCACAACAGATGGTGACACCCCGAATTCCATCCCAGTAACCCTTTACGTTCAAATATATCATAGAGTTATTTAGCCGGAAACTCAATGGTAGACCAGTAGGGTTGGTGTCCGATACAAATGATAGGAAGTTACCTTAAAACATAGTTCTAGATAATTAAATTCCATAAGAAAATCCTATTTAGCGTAGCTACCTTATTAGTAAGTTGTTGTCCTTCCATTGATTTAGCTTACATAAGTTAGACACGTTCCCTGAGTTCGATATTTCATGGGTCACTCTGATGAGGTGAAGTGTTACATCGGTATTCCATTTACTTACGGATTTATGTATGGTTGAAAGATCTACCTACAGGCATTTCTGGCGTTATTGCTGAGGAATGGTTACTAATTTATTCGAGTTTAGGTTGTCCTTCTATCTTACCTTCTTTTTATTCTTTTTATTCCTTTCTTAGCTATCCATCATGGATCAAAATTCTATTCAAAATCTCTCTGCTCCAACTCAAGGAGCCGCCCGAGGAGATTGTTCTTGTCAAAAGAGACCACCAGCCATAGCCAGTTCCATGGAGCTACCCAGGGAGATTGTTCTCCAAGAGACAATGAGGCATCTGACTGCCATAATGAGAAATGAATGGTTGAGGGAAGGAGAGCTCTCCTCTGAAGCAATTTAGATTTGCTGCCCCTCAAATGTCTTGTGACTGGTGTATTGGTTGGTGCTCCTTATAATCCTGCTATCGGTGGCAATATCATGTCCGCAGGCCGCAACCTTCACACTTCATTGCGTTGGGGACAGACCATTGGAACCGACTACTAAGACCTTCCAAACTCCAACTCTACCACAAAAGGTCTAGGGATTATCCTTGGAGTGCCTATTCGGCACAAAAGCATTGAGGGTATCCTAGATTTTCATGTGTCCGAGGTCTCTGACTTCGACATTCTCATGGTTATCCCATACAAAATCTTCTAGATGTGCCACAAACCAGAGCCTCAACGTGACATTAGAAAGAGAAATTTCACACCCAGAAAAAATATTACCTATTTTCCCGAAATGCTTGTGTAGCGATCTCCATCCCTGGAATAGGCGGGGTACACAAACTACAATGATAGAAAACACACATCTTTATTGGTAGTCGATAATATTTACATTTATTTAAAAGACATTTAGATCCTAGCAACAAAAGATGAACAATAAAGTGCACCGGAACAAGCGGCCTATAGCTCCATCTTCATGCGTTGAACTGTGGTTTGTGGTAAGCCATGGCTTAACCTTCAGGACGACACCTTCTTCTAAACTGCTTCTAGGCTGCAGCTCGCTAGAGAGGAGAGTCGAGCAAGAATGAGTACTCCAGAGTACTCAACACCATATTCAAGTGTATAGTATGCACAACATTCCAAAGCCATTTTCACACGTGTTGAACTGTGGTTTGTGGTATAAGCCACGACTTAACCTTTAGGACGACACCTTCTTCTAAACTGCTTGTAGGCTTCACCTCGCTAGAGAGGACAGTCAAGCAAGAATGAGTACTCCGTATGCACAACATTCCAAAGGAAAAGACTTATAGGGCTATTTTGTTAAAACACCAGTTCATATCCATTTTAGTTCAGATTCTAAGTTTACTTGAGATCTATCCTAAAATTCACGGATTCAAAGATTTCACCACTAGGTTGCTTGACCCTGCATACCTAGCCCTTGATGGATATATACCACTAGCCTCCTGAGTTATACCATCCGAGTTCACCAAGTCACCACCGCCGCCGCCTATTCACCATATTATTTCACCATTCTAGGGTTTTGAAAATAAAACTAAGCACAAGACCATGTGCTCAGCATGCCCATGATGGAGGGCACGGCTATTTGAATAGATTTTACACTATACATCTTTACCTACATGGCATGGTCTTCTCATCTTGCCGAACGGGTGTCGCGATACCAGAAATGTACCCGAATGGAGCCCATGCCAAAGCCTTTCCTATAACCTGTCCCAAGGCAGTAACCCCGCAATGCACTCTAGTCAAAACCGCACATCCTTCTTGTCGGGCTGTCAATAGGTCCTACAATCGTTTGGAATAAGCATTTTACTAAGCCCTAACCAGAGGGAGGCCCCTTGGATACGAGCTACATTCCATACTAAGTCTTCCCATGAAACATGTGGTTGCACGAGAAAGGCTCCGCATAGAGATTAGTAGACCGGTCCTTAACCCGCCCAGATGCCACATATCAAAATCCTCTAGCATGCACCCAAGTACCACCAGTAAAACATGTTTTAGTTGCAAAACATTTTCATTTGTCACTATTGGCAAACCCGCCGAAGTGACTACTCATCAATATTTTAGTACCATTAAGTCATGTACAGACCATTGTAAAATGGCTAGTTGAGTCTAAGCAAACCTAAGAACAACCTATACGACTAACTAGTTGTTGGCCCATAGGCGGGAACCCAACTCAACCAGGGAGAAATCCTTGCTCCACCCCAAAAGCTAGCTCATGAGGTGAGGGACTTCTCCCACTTATATGTTGGTGCCACTCTCCCTAAACTTCCAATTGTTGGGAAGTCCCGCATGTGGTCAGTGGACTGTGAGCGAGTCCCGTATGTGCCTGTGTGTGGGGCCGGTGAGGGGCCCCAATGTGTGACGGGGGAGATTGTTGGGAATAGTCCGACATTGAAAGTTTAGGGGGAGTGGCACCAACATATAAGTGGGGGATTCCCTCACCTCATGAGCTAGCTTTTGAGGTGGAGCAAGGATTTCTCCCTGGTTGGGTTGGGTTCCCGCCTATGGGCCGACAATAGTTGCATGAGATAGGGTACTAGATAATCTATTTTATTTGCCTATGGATAGTTGGATACAAACAATGTCACACAAGCAATAATCAACATGGCTATAATAATCAAAGATCAATAAGCATTAATAACAAAATAAAATCATACTAGTGAGTTATATTTGTAAAAGCATGCAATATGATTGAAACAAGATAATAATTGTAAAACATGGGTCCAACAGGCTCAATGATAGGGTGTATGGCTTGCTTACAGGACAAAGAGATCTTCGGAAACATTTTCGACGAACTCTGTCTTCCGCTCCAAAAACCTCCAAAGAGTGGAAAACGACACGACAAACATAAAATAAGCTAAAAAGCTAAACAAAACCCAGAAACAATAAGTAAAAAGCACATAAATGGATTATCTGGGTTATAACGAAAATCTATCAACTTGAATGGGTCAATTCGGAGTTAAAACGACCAAATTATAGACATAAATTTTATTGTTCTTTATATTGCAACTTAACGAATTCTTGAATTAAATTTAAATCTTAAAACCCCTAAAAGAGAGAAAATAATGCCAGCCAGCACCCGCTACTATGCGTGGGCCCCACGGCTCGGCCTTACAGAGGAGTTATCCCTGTGAGCCCTACCCAGCAGACACACGGGGAGGCCAACTAGTGGCTCCCGTGGACGGCTCACTGGGGCAGCAGCCATGGTGGGTCGGCGGCAATGCCAGCTAGCGCCCGCTACGGTGGCACGGAAGGAAGAAGAGACGGCGGAGAACCTCACTGAGCGGGTGGCAGTAGCGAAGAGAAAAAAAGGACGACGACCTAGTGAGGAAGGCGGCGACAACCGCTTGGGTTGCGAGTGGCGACGATGTCTCGGATTGCAGGCGGCGATGGAGTTCTAGTGATGATGGGGATGGCAAAGAGGTGAACATAGCCAGACTGTAACGAACGGCGGCAAGAGGCAAATGGTGGCGTTGTCCCCTTGAGTTGACGAAGATGGCGGCATTCCGGCGGTCGTTGAGCGAGGCCAAGGGGTGGACGTCATGCTGAAGCATCGAGGCCCCGTTGTTAATTTTGGTAATTAATGACAAGCACTAATTATGAACTAACTATTTTATTTGAGAAATAATTTGAGTTAGGTCCACGCCGTGTGCACGCCAAAGACGATTACCGCGGATTGAAATTGATGGCGCAAAGCAAATGGAGCGAAGGTGATAAATATAGTTGCTTAGTTGATCAATCGAGGTGTTGGGGCGATCGTTTGTTCTAGAATCATTTCCTATCAAGAGGGGTGGTAATCTAGGCAAAGAGATGATCAATAGGCCATATTTGCATTTGCACGAGGGTGCACTTGAGTTTTTGGCTAGATCATTCTTTACTTGTGCGTTTTCAGTGAAGTCCGGTCTGACCGTGTGCTTTTGGCCGGTCAGACCGCCTGGATACAGAGAGCAATTTTGCGCTCTGTACGAGGCTGGTCTAACCGGGCCCTACGGCCTGTCAGACCGCGGTGATACAGGGATGGCTGGGGGCGTTCTGTGTGTGACCGGTCAGACCGGGCCAACGGCTAGTTTTTGGTGGTGGGGGCTATAAATACCCCTCAATCTGCAGAAGGGAGCTCTCTTGGCATCATTGAGATTTGATTAAAGCCCTTGCATATTCCCTCTCACTCCTAGAGCTTTCATTCTCCATTTGTGGGTGATTTGAGGGTTGATTAGCCAAGACAAGTGCATTGCATCATTTGTTCATGCTAGTGTGGGGAACGCCCAGACCAGGGTCTAAACGTCCCCGCGATCACATAACTGCCCAGGAAGTTCAGTTATGCGCAGAATGATACAGAAACAGAAGCTTCGATTAATTATACAAACCGTAAGGGTTCTTATTACAACTCCGATTCCACACACACGCAACGGGCTTAAGGCCTAACACTTATAACCAAAAGACGCAACTCCGCACCACAGGAACTTCCTGAGCGTAAAGTTGACCTAGAAGTCGAAACCCTCATGTTCGTCCCACTCATGTGGGTCCACTGCTTCCTCAGGGACTCCTCCTTGGTCGGCTGGAACAGCAAATATGCAGGACTGAGTACGAAAGGTACTCCGCAAGTCATGGTAGGGAACTTAAAGTAATGCAAGGAATAACAAGGATGAAACTGGTTTGATTCTAAGCCTTAGTAGTTCATAAACAATCCCAAATTATAAACAACTTTAGGTTTGAAAGGTTCAATTATATGCCATCCAATTACCAAGTTTAAACCTTGTCAAATCTACTTATGCCGACAATCTGGTATCACCCATAGACATAACTCCATCAACCGGGAGTACGGCGTATTCGAATACTGTTCGACCCTGCAATGTCTGCCCAGCGTGACCCGCACAATACCCACAGCTAGCCAGGCTGAGGATAACATAATGTAATATTGCCCCAAGCTCATCTCTGTTCTGCCAAGTGAGTTATAGGACAAGTTGACTGTTGGCCTTCGCTTGGCCTTCGCGAGGGTGTGCACCAACCCGTCACCCCATCCACTCACAGGTGTACGAACCTAGAGGAACTCACAGTCCTCTAGGACCACGAAACAGGGTCCCGCAGTCCCCTCACTCAAACAATCTCACACCACTCCTTGCCGTTACACACTTTTACGGCCACAATGCCAATACACAGAAAGGCTGCAGAAGTTCAATTCACTGGAGCAGTATACGTTAGGTCCGAATACCTCGATCGTGACGGATGGACGTGAACTATGTCACTTATATTGGCATAAGGGGGTTATAATCCTTAACTTTCGAAATAAACCTTAGCATCTCCAAAACCTTATAAGTATGGCATAATACTTATCATAACCAAACTATTTAGTTCCACTAACATGTTGAACCTAGGTTATCGAGGAATAACAAGCTCAAAATCAAGGTTAGTCATTAATATAGCAAGATTAATATCTGGTTTTGCTATGTTGAAATATTTGGACTAAAACATTCCATGCATTCTATTAAGTACTTCAAAGGTAAGTACAATCTACCCAAAATAGACCTCTAGCTCAGATTAGGTTCAGTAGATGATCAAAGGGGTATGACTTGCCTTCGGACTCGGCATAGTCATACCACTCTTGTCCGCCTACGACTGCAACGGTGTGGGCGTCCGCGGCGAACTCCTTCGGCTTCTTCTGGGTCGGCGGCGACGTAATCTATCGGTACACAAATAAATATAGAAGTACTAAGCAAATAACTCCAAATAAATTCCAAAACGGCGAAAGAACCTAGAAAGTGCGAAAGGAAACAAAATTAGGGTATGCGGGAATATTTGAAAATTTTCTGGATTTTTGCGGAGGGCGAAATCTAGGGTTTGGAATTTTGGTCATGACAACGATGTCTCGGATTGCGAAGAAAGTGGTTTCATTGGATTCGGAATAATTTTAGAAGTCCAGAATGGGTTTCGGATTTCGAATCGGAGGTCAAAAAGTCAAAGAATCAAATAGAATATGAATTAATATTTTTTGGATTTATTTTTCTAAAGAAAAGGCTGGTTTTCTCTCTTTTCTCTCTCTTCTCACGGTGGTGGCCGGCAAAGGGAGGTCGCCGGCGGTGATAGAGGCTGGCTCCCAGCAAGGGGAGGCCAGATTCACAGTCCCCAGGGGGGTGCGAACCCGTCCCCCCTGGTTCCCTCCGGCGGCGGCGCGCCGGCGGGGCTGGCGACGGCGGCCAGCGGCGTGCGGCGGCGGCGCTAGCGGCAACGGCTGCTCCGGTGAGGTTCGGCCGGGGCGGCAAGTCTGAGAGCATCAGTGAGGCATGGTGGAACTGCTGGAGGCGACAGATTGGCGCGAAGCGGCTTGCAGCGACGGCGCGACGTGCGGCCGGCTGCAGCAGAGCAGAGCGGCGGCGGCGCTCCGGCGGCCTCCGGCTACGAAATCGATGGGGAAATAGAGGGGAAAGGATCACAAGGCCACGAGGAAATCATTTTTACCATCAATTTGGGAGCAACGAAGGCGATGAATTTTTGGATTTGGCCGGCGGTGGTCAAAACCCTACCTTTTGTGTTTCGGCTCCGGCGACGGCGATTGCAGCAATGGATGGTGGTGCGGCTTTAAGGGAAGTTGGAGAGGATATGATGACGGAGATTTTCCGTATTGGGGTCGATTCGCGAGGAGGTTTGCTGGAGGAGATGGAATGGAGGATGATGGTGGTGGCAATGGTGAAAGATGATGGTGACGATGATGTACAGAGGCAGAGGATGAACTGGACCTTGATACTTATCTCTGGAAGGTGGTGGCTAGCTCGTGGTGCTAGTTGATGTGTGCATGAGGGGCACGTAAGCAGGGTAAGCAGCTGCGTGTATTTTTCTAGAAGATGAACGATGGTGTAGGCGTGCAGCAAAACTTACCGAGGAAGTAGTAAAAATCTTCGTACTGTGTTCATACGTGTATTCATACGGTGACAGGGGCAGAGGCGGTCGAGAGAATTGGACTTGCTGGGCTTGCAAGGCTGGGCCAGAAGGAGAAAAAAGAGTTAGAGAAGTGGACCGGGCCGAGAATCGGCTCGTCGACAAGGAGGAAATTGACGGTCCGATCACAACACGGACGCATCGGCGAGGAAGACGAGAGGGGGATTTTGTACTTTTTGGAAGAGGGATAAAAGAAAGGGGAAAATAAAACTCGACGAAAATACAAGCGACTTTTAAAATAGAACAAAACGGAAAACTCGACGCGAGAATTTTGAAATTCACAAAAAAGAAAAATGGTTTTAAAATTTAGTGATTTTTACGGCTGTTATAGCTAGTGTGGCACTTGATCATCTCCTATCTTTGGTTTCCACTCGTTACTCTTGGAGGTTGCCGCCTCCTAAATGACTTGGAGAAAAACCGGGCGACCTCTCCAAAGAAGTTTGTGGAGGAGGCCCGGTGTTGTTTGTGAGTGGCTTGGAGTTCGCCATCTCCGGAGTGGAGAAAGAGCTACCACTAGTGATCGAGGCTTGTGTATACCACTTCGAGGCCGTTTTCTACCTTGCCCATCCCTTAACAAAGGGGTTTGGAGGCTCGGTGGTTTGAGCGGTGAAGTCGGGGCTCGTCTCAACGGTGATTAAGAAGCCGGCAAGCTTCCCAACATCGGTTAAACAAAAAATCGGTTGTGTCTCTTCTCTCTTTACATTTTCCAATTTACTTGTGCAATTTATTCTTAGACA
>CM002485.1:7806237-7841365 GCA_000325765.3 Leersia perrieri
ATCGGTTAAACAAAAAATCGGTTGTCTCTTCTCTCTTTACATTTTGCAATTTACTTGTGCAATTTATTCTTAGACATGACTTAAGCCCATATCACACTAGGATTGCAAAACTTAATTTAGAGTAGTTAGTTTGATCACTCTCTACCAAACTTAGCAACTTAGGATAGATTGATTTAGATAGCAATTAATTTTTATATCGCTTATTCACCCTCCACTAGTCGACATCTTGATCCTACACATGCTTCCATGACGCTGAAGGTGGGGATGAGATCGGTGCGGCTGAGTGAGGTTCCAAATGGCAATGAGTGGCGGCCAAAGGGCTTCTAACAGTTGTGACGCCAGTTCCCGCGTGGAGAGGAGACGACAAAGGTGGAACGACGACGATGATGGGTGGACAAGGAAGAGGAGGCCATGGAACGCTCGGTAGAGGGTTTTATGGGGGCCAGGGCAGAGGGAATACGCCTATCTGGATTTCAATTCTCAGATTAAAAGAGAAATTGAAAGAGATCAAGAATCATAATTCTCGCTATTTGGAATGGATCCAATTTTATTGAGTCTAAATCATAGCGAGCATTTATCTTTAGCAAAGAATAGCCTTAGATATCAAAGAATTGAACAACCGGGACCATTTACTTATGATACCTAGTGACATTGATAACAAGGATCTGAAAGAGAAGCAAATGAAAAACTTTTATAAAAATTCTCCTTAGAATCAAGAATGAAGTTTGAATTATTTATATTCCAGATTATGAATTGGAAACTGCATCCAATATCTAAAATGTCCCTCTATTTAGTTTTTCTTAATGAAATTGCAAATTTTAACTAAAGGGCAAATACAAATAAAAAAACAACTTTGCTGCCCATGATAATTCTGTGTGAACAAGAATATATGTCCATCTATAATGGAGATGCTCTAGAAGAGATAGGGTTAGAGCTCAAGCTCTAACAAGCATACCCTAAATATGTACAAGTAAAAAGTAATGCTACAGAAAATTTCAGTGGTAAAGCCAATCAAGCGCGATATTACACCGGATTAATCATTTTATATTTTATTTTCTCAGACCGCGCTGCTTTACCTTTTGCAGTAGCCAGGCACGATCTATTCAAAGTAGGATTAGACCTAAACCGTTTTGCACGTACCCGAATGAGCAAATTACTTCTAACTTTTAAGGATAATCATAAAACGATGAACTATACCCCACATTTTATGAGAAACGTTCCCTCATATAGTACTTGATTTGCTTCCCATTTTATGAGAAACGTTCCCTCATATAGTACTTGATTTGCTTCCATTTACAATCACGAGGACCTATATATATTTGACTAAACAAGCAAAGGAAGACACAGAATCCCTTTTGACCAATTAACGACTGGCCATAACAAACTACAAAGAACCAATAGAAGCCATGAGCCTATGACATCTGATTAACAAAAATGAAAGCTAGTCTAACCGACTCAACTGGCCTCAGATTTCCCCCATTCATTTGCACACCTTCATAGACCTTGTATATACATTCAATCCTGTACAGTATCTCTTGAGTCTCCAAGACCTAACAACATGAAGGATTGAAAATATGATAAATACCATGAATAGCTAGAAATCAAGAATTGCTGGAATCGACCCGAACACAATAGAAACAGCAAAAATACTTACCTTTAAACAATTTCCTAAACAACCGATGATGTGCGAGGAAGGGATGGAGAGATGAGGACAGGCTCACCACTTGTGGCTTTTGCTGATGCAACCTCTTCTAGTCGTTTCCACATAGATTCTTGCTTCAATTTAAGCTCCTTTTCCTTAGCTTTGTTTTCCTCATACTTCCTCAAACATTCTTTAAAAAGTTCAGGGTCTCGATCAGAGAATAACTTTTGTACATTAAGAGAAAGACTTTTGACAGCCTGGTTCCAGTGGTCAATTACATTTTTCTCCAGTGCAGAAAAGATTATAGGCAATATCACCTTACTGTTTTGTCTAATTAAATTCTCAATGTGGTCGTTGTTCCACAAAAACAATGCCCTCTCGGCAACCTAAAAGAAGAACATACACAATTACTATCAAAAAATTTGTGTTATTATCACAATATAAGAAAACAAAAGAAAATGAGGTACAGATCATACATGTTGAACTAAAATCATTATACTGACTAATCACGCACCATGATACAACATGAGACTAACAAGTATAACACATCCATGAAAGCAGGACAATCTACATGGGATTACTAACTTTTATACTGGCCAAAGTGAGAATGAACACCACAGGAGAAAATTACCAAATAAAAATTGAGTGCACAAATTCTAACTGAAGAAAGCTGTGTATGCCCCCCATTAGTTGTGATCACCAGAGCCAATTTTCATGTTTCTACAAGATTTGGTGATGGCAAATCATTAATTGCCACCACATTTGATCTGGAAATTAATATTGGTAAACAGATTATATGCTTGCATAATAATAAGAGGGGGGAAGATATGACATCTTCCACCCCCAGCACAAGATTATTCAGTTGAAAACCCAGGGATCTTCAATTTATTAACCCCAAAAGTATTTCTTTTGCCATGTCAAACAAACAAAGATTGGTGTTTACCAAGTTGCCCCTAGATGCCCCACTAGCATGAATCCTTACATGAGTCACATGCCAGTTAAACAACAAGGGCACACCATTTTCCATAATATGAACCCTATTGTAAAGTAAACCACAAGGCACAACAAAAAAATTATCCATTGTAGTTATTAATGACTAGCCGAAATGTCCTCAAAGATAAGTGATAATACCTCCGTTTCAGATTGTAAGTCATTTTGACTTTTTGCTTTCAACGTTTGAACATTCGTCTTATTCAAAAATTTTGTGCAAATATAAAAACTAATAAGTCATGCTTAAAATACATTTGATAATAAAGTAAATCACAAAATAAATAAATAATGTTTTCATAATTTTTTGAATAAGACGAATGGTCAAACTTTATAAACAAAAAGTCAAAACGCCTTACAATCTGAAACGGAGGTAGTACATGCTTAAAATATCCGGAACTGTTGTCTCTATGAACTAAATAACTAATGAGGCGACGATGAACAATAAACAAAAGGTCATATATC
This sequence comes from Leersia perrieri, assembly GCA_000325765.3. Lineage (NCBI taxonomy): Eukaryota > Viridiplantae > Streptophyta > Magnoliopsida > Poales > Poaceae > Leersia > Leersia perrieri. The sequence continues at coordinate 7,809,332 of CM002485.1, forward strand.
ATAATACTATTAGCTAACAGTGAATCATATCGGGCTGAATACATTATTCTGCATTATGATTATGTATATAATAAAAAAACTAAATTAATCATTTTAGGGTGAAGTAGTTTCACAAATTAAAAAAAAAGGAGATAGCCAAGTGTTCAGAGGAATAGCCAAGTGTTCTGTGGGAGATAATACTACATGTTTATTTTGGGAGGATCTTTGGAATGAGGAAGTTAGAACAATATCTTTTCCAAGAGCTTTCTCATTTGTACTAAATAGAAAGGATCTAGTGAAAATTGCTTCTTCTAGATCACCTGACCAAAGTTTTACTCTTCCTCTTTCCCCACAAGCATATCTAGAATACCAGCAGCTACTTGATTCATTTAATTTGGATTTGTCAATTGATACCGATGCATGGAGTTAAATCTTGGGAAATGGTATCTTCTCTCTCGGAAAATTTATTTTTTACATTTTATTCATGTGCATGCGCCATCTTACTTGCATTGGATTTGGGAGAGCAAGTGTACAATGAAAATTAATTTTTTTGGTTGGCTTTTTGTGATTGATAGACCGAATACAAAAGATATGCTTGACAGGAAGCATTGTGTGCCTCTTGGAGTACCTCTCACTTGTGTGCTTTGTGCTCAGAATCTTAGAGAAAACCTAAGTCACCTCTTCTTTCAGTCCTCTTTTAGTAGAAGTTATTGAATATCTATCGGGTATAACTGGGACACTTCTATGCTCTTTGATGATATGCTGATAAAGATATAACAACAATATAATGGTACTCTATTAATGGAAAAGACTATGTGTAGCCTGGCATATTTGGAAACAGAGGAATGCAACTATTTTTTAGGGTTTATCTCCTTTTGTTTCCTGGAAGAATGCTCTCAAATGTGATCTCTTGCTTTTACTATAAAGAATAAAGGATTCAGATAGGGATAGTCTTTCTTTGTGGACTGCCAACTTGTAATCTATTTGTTTGTAATTTTCTTTTATTAATAAAATACACTGTGGGGGGCTTCCACTACAGTAAATTGTTTAAAAAAGATAAGGAGATATGCGATACAGCACATATCCATTCTCCAAAGTCTGAAATACCACAAATTTATTATTAACAAATTTATACATAGCATACTGAACAGCGTAATTACCTAAAAAACAAATGATAATTATAGCGTGCCAACCAAAGTTGAATTTACAGCAAAAACATGTAAATCAGAAAACCAGAAACAAGTTATAGTTCCTTATTCTCATGACGATTGTCTTTAGTCAAACAAAGCCCTCTAGTTACTTGTAAAGACAGTAGAAAAAGCAATTTATCAGGATAGACTGAAATGGATGCATATTGTAGGTAACGGGGACCAGCGTTAATACTTGAAGTTTGAGGAGATCGCATCACATCAAAACAGTAGGAACTTGTATTTGACCTTCTAGATTTCACTCTGAATTTTAGCAGATAAACTTGGCATAATCACATTCCAAGAGGAATCCAGACCACATGATGGTAAACCTAGTGATGATCCAAACAGGTTTTGATCTTTTTATGATGATTATATCACAACATACCCAAACAAGAATTGGCATAAGCTAGCCAGCTATGCCGGAGAGCATTCAACGTTGGTACTTACAGGAAAGATATATCAAGTTACACTAAGCTGATGACAAATACACGAAAGCAAAGAAGTAAATATACTGTTCACCTGAATAAAAATGCTAAGGTTAGCACAAGAAAACAGTCTAAGCTAGCCAACCATGGTAGATGCAACCAAAATTTTGTTTTTCATAAATTATTAGTAGTGGAAAAATGCTTTCTTGTAGCCTATAGCTTGCCTTCTGAAAAAAACAGAATACCAAACTAGTGATGTCCATTAAAGGAAGAGCAAAGCGGAAGAAAATGGGGAAAATCACTCTTCCCAAACAAATACGACCTCCGTTTCAAATTACTTGTCGTTCTAGGTTTGTCCTAAGTCAAACATGTCTATCTTTGACCATTCATTCCTAATATTCCATGTAGTTTAGCAATTTGTGAATTATATATTATGAAAGTATTTCTCATGATGAAACGATAAATTTAAATCTGATGTTAAACTATATGAATTTATAGAAATTAATGGTTAAAAATTAAAATGTTTGACTAAGGATAAACTTAAAATTACAAGTAATTTGAAAGAGAGGGAGTAGGTAAATTAAAAGGGATAGAAGGCTCTGCAGGAAACAGAAAGGCTAAGTTTTCATGAAGAAAACATGGTTTATCAAATACATCAGCATCCCAATTGGAAAGTAACTAATTAAATGCTATGCATTTACAATGTTGCTGCATATAGATGAACAGAAGAAGAATGTTATGAGCAATGAATAAAACCACAGCTAGCAGAACAACACTGACATTTCAGACAAAGATGCATGTGTCTCAACTATGATTCAAACTTCTGCACAATAGGTCATAAAAATTTTCAAATGTCATATTCATCGAGGTCATGGTAAGAAAATTACCTGAAAGTGAGAACTATTAAGGCAGCATGCGATCTGGCGGAAAAGAGGAACCATACACTTTTGGAACTCCGCAGGTTGGGTTGCATCGAGTACTTCCTCCAATTCCCCCAAAAACATCACCTCCTTTATGCTGTTTGTGATAGGCCAGTATTTTATGAGGCCTCTGATAACAGTGTCTGCGAGCTTGCAATCTTTTTCAACAAACTGTGTAATACAATAAGACAACTGTTGATGGTACAGTGAAATGCATTTTGGCTTGTGAAGCGGAATTAAAGTCCGTACAAGGAACAACTTATGCTCTTCCTTGAGTGGTAAAGCAAATCCATTGATGATACTTCCTAAAATTTCCAAGAGCTCAGCTATACCATTGTGTTTTTCAGTTTCATAGATGAACTGGTAGAATATATTATTGATAGCTTTTCTAATATATGGCCGATACACCATGAACTTTCCATAGATGCGATGAAGTGTCATCTTTAGGTACTCCCTCTCCCTAGGGTCTTCTGAGTCAAAGAGGTCAAGTAGCCTTAAAATGAAGGAATGGTCAATATATCTCTTAGCTAATTTGGCATCTGTTTCTGGAGACTGGATAAATTTCAACAGCAACTCATAAATGATCTGCAAATGTGCCCATGCAGGGTCCATTACTGCTTCATCCTCTTCTAAATCAAAAGCTTGAAGCACCTTTTTCTCTCTCGGTGGAGAAGTTAGTGTCCTGAATAAGTTTGCTGAAATCATTCTTGTGATTTCCAACATAACTATTTCAGGAAACTTCGCAGTGGCAGACACAACATAGTCAACAATTTCCAACAGCATTTGACTTTTTATTTCCTTCTCCTGTATGTTCTTTGTTGGATCAGTAAAGTCAAACACAGTGCAGCACAATTTTAACTTTCTGATCAGTAGATTCTGTTTCTCCGAATTAGGCACATCCTTAAAGCTCGGTAACGGTTGAAAGCTAGACGAAAACAAATTCCCGTTTGTCCTTGCGCTTGGGTTCTCCACATGGTTTCCACTCCCATAGCTGAGGCCAGTACTGGAGATAATCGGCGGATGGCTACTCGGGTTAGACGTTGCCCTATCAGCGACTCCCAGACCTGACACCTGGTCCAACATGGAAGGGCTTGTCCCACCAATGAAATCCTTGTCTGCTGATTTGGCGTTCTTCCGCCGCCCAAATATTTGCTTCATCATAATATCACCCAATATAGCTGACGCCACCCGAATCAGTAGCCACAGTATAACAATCTTAAAAGCCTACCCTGAATAAAGAATAAAACCCTTTGCGCTTTCTCTTTGCAAAGTATCTACTACAGCATATCATACCCTAACTCCAGCCCCACCCCCAGTTTCTCCCATCCAAGCTGAAGACTGAGCAAGTTATCGCGCCAAATCAGCCACTCCAACCTGCAATAACCAAAGGAAAGGATCAGCAAAATGGATGGCGAGCAACCCCAACGCTGCAAAGAAACAAAGCCACTACTGCATTCATCTCTCAATACTAAACTGATCTGCTATCTGCCCCACTAAATCACAGCAAGGATCATGAAACAATCCAACCCAGAATCCCAAAATCCAGCTTAGAGAACTACCCGAAACCCCTCCCCCTTCCCTTCCACCCCCCCATACCCGCCAGCCTAGCTCGAATCGGTGCGCGATTTTGCGACGAAGTTAGCAGTACAAAACATGAGGCATGAATTCCCGAACTAAATAATGCACAAGATTGAACCATACGTCGAATCCAAATGGGGGGGGGCGTAGAACACCGAGGTCGAGCAAGTGTCGGGTCGCCGGTCGGTGCGTCGCCGCGTGCCGCCGGCGATGGGGACGGCGACGCGCGGATGGTCGAGAGGAGGCGACGGCGAGGCGGCAGGGGCGCAGTGCGGAGGCGAGGCGAGGGAGGAGGAGGAGGCGGCGGCGTCAAGCGCGGTGGGCGGCGGGGAGTTGTGGTTGGTGGCGGCGTTGGGGGATGAGAAGGGGGGGAGTAGAGTAGAGAGGAGGAAGAAGGTGGTGGTTGCTGGTTTGGCGTTCGCTGGAACCTGACTGACTGCCGCCTGGGCAAGACGGCAAGCCAAAGGCAAAGGCAAAGGTTGACTGGGTTGGCCAGATTGGTGGGCCGCGTGTGAATCGGGCCCATTTGCTGAGCTGCCGTCTGGCTAAGGATTGACTCGGTCTATTTTGCAGGCGACCACAAGTGTTCAGCTACAGCTACGCAGCCACGCGGGCTGCGCTACGCGCATCCACGAAGGCGTCGCCTGATTTGGCATGTTAAGTTTGAAAAATAAAAAGAAATAAAGTTCAGACGTCAGGTCGGATAAAGAACAAAGTAAAAAAGGCAGTATATTACTTTAAAAAAGGCAATATAAGATTGGTTTGATTTGAAGCTAAAATTAGTCTTACCAATATTCGGTAAATCAGTAGGGTCAACTAAAAATAAATCAAAATTTGGCAAAGCACTTTAATATTTAACTTGACAATTTTTGCTCAATTCAAATACAACTTTTACCATACTAAAAACTAGTCATGCCAAAATTTTGCTATTAACAAGATAACGTCAATTTAGGCTTCAAACAAAAGATGTAGTTCAGTAGCTAGGTCAAGACCCACAATGAGATAAAGTTAAGCTTTCCGAGAGAACGAGTTCACACTGACATGACATATAGGCCTAAGGATGATAGGGCCCACGTGTCACTGACCCATGTCTCTCTAATGTGAAGTCAGGGTATCTCTTTCTTTCCGAGTCGAGCAAACCCTGTTCTTATTATATTTATTTTTCATTTTAGGCTTTTCGGCCACAAAATGGGCACCACTGTGATCGATTGACCGTCAAAGTTACTAAGTTGGAACAGGCCTACTACCCCTACACGCATATGGCAAATTACTCACCTCAACCACATTTTGTAGATGTAGCTGTGTGGAATGGTCGTGCATCCACCGACCTACTTTCAACTTTTTATAAGTACTCCTGCAATACTTGATCATTTATCTTATTTAATAACCTGATTTATTATCAAAATTACTTCAAAGCATAAATTATTATTTTTAGATAAATGGTCAAACATTAAAAAAAATCAAAATGTCAAATATTTTGGGCCGAGGAAAACTCAATCCTTTACTGTTCACGTACCCATCACTGCAGCAAACGTCTAGTTACGCGTTGTAACTTTCTAGGGGCGTCGCTTCGGGAATGCTTCCTTTTCATGGACGGTTGTTGACGGTCTTTTCCGGTTCTAAGTCTTCATGCCTTAGTGTTCGGCATGGCCTCGCCTTCTTGGAGCTGTTTCGTTTTGCGGTGGACGGCTTGCTCTTGTGTCTTTTTGCTCGGTGAAGTCAGAGTTGTTCGTTGTTGGGGTGCAACGACGCTTAGCCACAATGACATGTTACGATCTCTTTCTACGGTTAGTTGCTAGTCATATGAAAGTTGTGGCTCTTTGGTGGCTTTACTGATGTTCATCGTAGGTTTGTCGGAGCTACTTTTCGCTTCGACGGCATGCTGGCAACAATGCCGTTGCGGTCGTGAAGTAGGCCCTGCTAGGTCGCTTGGGCAGCTAGCTCGGCAACGATAGCAGCTCTTTCGCGATGTTGAAGCTGTAGTGTTGTCTGCATCTTGTTTGGCTGCAACATACTGCATTGAGCTCCGCCATGCTGGCTACTTGTGTAGTTGTCCCGCGCCTTCTATGCTGAGGTTTTAGCCGGTTTTCCTTAATTAATTGTGTAGATGTATGGTTTTCGGACCCAGTTTTCCTATAAACCGGGTCAACTCTCTTCTTCTTAATATAAAAGTGGAACAAAGTTTTGCCTCAGTTTATAAAAACTAGGGCCCTGATACAGGGCTCCCAAACCCAGCAATGGGCATCCATTTCATATTGGGTAGACGTCAGACCACAGCTTCAATAGCAAGCAGTAAAAGAAAAGAATAATCTATAGATAAATATATGGCAGTAAAAGCAAAGAGGTTGTCTATGGGAAATGATATGGAACAAGCGTTCGGACGCTGCCTCAACTCGTCGCATACCCTCATCTTTTTCCCGTTTCCGTGATTTTCTCCTATACCCACCTTGTTCCAGTAGTTCGGCCGCTCATGGCAGTTGCTTCAACCACGCCGCCGCTGCTCTGAGCACCTCTCCATCCTTCATCTCCGAACACTTCCATCATCTTCTCCCCATTTTTTCTCTTTCATCCTCAACTCCTCTCATTCCCATTCTTCTAATCCAAACCCTTCACTTCTCTCCTTTGACTCTTCTCCCAAATCCAGGGGGTTTCCTTCTGTCAGATCGGAGCATCCCAATCTCAAAAAATCAATTCTGGGTAAGGGTTCGCCATGGAGAGAGAGGAAGGTGAGGAGATGGGTTCAGTGGTACTTTCCACCGATTATGTCGTCGCAGAGGGAGATGACAAAATCAAGCAAAAGTACGACGAAGGTGTTGCACCAATGTTTATTTGATGTTGCACAAAGTATTTTCTTGATGTTGCAATCAATTTCTTTTGATGTTTCATAAACGGGACATTTTTTTATTAGTGTAGTCCGCTTTCTTTGAATGTTGTCGTATTTTTGGTGTTGCAATGAATGTTGCATACATCACTTTTATGACTTTCTTTATTATTAAAATTACTTTAAGTATAAACTATTCTTTTTCTTATATGCACTAAATTTAGAATAAGATAAATGGTCAAACGTTGCAAATTAAAAGGTCAAATTGTCAAGTATTTTAAGACGAAAGAAGTACTATGTTGCAATTTTTTATGTTGAGAAACCGATGTTTTTGAAATTATTCTTTTGCAAAATTATTACTCCAGCATTCCAATATCCACACCAGCGCGCGTTTTGATTAGTGATGGTTACGTGAACGGTAAAGGATTGAGTTTTGCTAGCTTAATTTTGGTGCAACAGGGGTACCCATTTCATATTGAGCAAACGTCACAGCACAGCTTCAATAGAAAGCGGTAAAAGCAGAGAGATAATCTACAAATAAAATATGTGGCATGAAAGTTAGTTACAAACAATAGAGCGAATTATACACGAAATTTGACTATCTTAATTATAATGTAGCACATATATACAACATGCTCACCAACCCTGGTAGTACAAACCAACCAAACCCAAGAATATGATACACATTAGTCACGAGGACTGGCTCCACGACGTACTATTCTAAAACAAGCAAAACTGTATAAATTTCATGAACAATTTTAATTTTAATCGAATATTCTAAACTCAGTAATTTTATCAAGCGCTTTTAAATGTGCAAACTGGCCCAACAAGGTTGACAATATCGAACCAAAAGCTATCATCAACAATATTGTCAGATACAAGTACCACGAATCTAGAAACAATACAAAACACATCGAGCTCGGGGGCTGTACTAGTCAATCAATAGTTCTTCGATTTTGTAACAAAAGAAAAGGCTTGTACCACAAACTAATGTTGAGTGTGAACAAAGACGAAATACGAGGCAATTGGCCAGGCTCTACGCAAAGCGATCATATAGATACCAAGAAACAGTTTGGCAAACATACCAAAAAGTAAATGCAAGTTAACTTTCCGTCAAGCGAAACAGCACATCATACGCAATTGTCTCATGATTGTCATTATTCAGATCAATTTTGTATACGACAGATCAAATCAATATCTGGAACACAGGTCCAAAACATGAATCGAAATTCCGGCAAAACGAACGGTGGCAATCCAAATCCATCCACCACCGGCAACGGCCGCACGCACGCCTAGTACTTGGGTGGGTCGGAGAAGAAGCTGTTGATGCCGGGCATGATCTCGGGGCGCTTCCCGTCAATAAACTTCCTGAAGCCGTGCTGCGAGTAGCGCTTCCCCTCGTCGAAGTTCTCCAGCACTCCGGCCGCCCTCTTCTCCTTCAACACCCTGCGTGCACATCAGATCGATCTTTCAGCGAATTGAAAAGCAGACGCGTGCAACCCTGATTGAATTGAAATCCATGTCGATCGAAGGAGAGATTTGTATGGATTCCTTACCTAACTTCGGGGTTGCCGGTGATGTTGCGGACGAGCTGGCCGACGCAGATGGAGACGGCGACGCCGGTGGCGAGGAAGAGCGGGTACACCTGTGTTGATACCAAACAAACAACACGCCGTGAGATCGATCGAATCCATCGAGACGGAACGGAAGACGTTACAGATCCCGTCGATCCAAGCAAACAACAGATCGAGAGACGAGGAGGACGATGGTTGCGTACCTCGGGGCGGATCCATCTCTTCCAGGCGGCGGAGGACGCGGAGGCGGCGGCCATTGCTGCTGCTTTCCTTCTTCTTCTTGCGACACAAGCCAAAGGAGAGGAGATCTGCGTTTTCCCGGAGGAGAGGAGAGAGAAATATTCGCCGCTGGGTCGCTCGCTGGCGGCTTATATAGGCGGCGCGGTGGGGACCACCGGCGTGCCGTTATGGTCAGGTCCGGCTCGGAACTCGGAAGCCGGTGGGGCCGAGTCGTACGCGGTGTGAACGGGCGAACCAACAACGGACGGTGGGGGCGGGCGGAAGGAGCATCAACAGGGTGGAAGATACGGGCGCGATTCGTGCTCGTTCGTGGGTGGGTGGGTTTCTTTCACGTGCCGGAACTGGTGGTCATCGAACCGGTTGGTGCCGGTCACGCAAAGTCGATGCGTAAATGCACCCCCCGTTTCGTCGGGGGTGGAAATGTGGAATGGCAACAGAGATGCCGGCGTGATGCTGCTGATGACTGACTTCCACCTAACGTAACGTAAGCTACACTGTTTTTTTACCTCACACGAATAGTTAGTTGTGGAGTTTTCTTTAGAACACGGCGGCCAACGCGGTCGCCGGACAGGATGAAGAAGACCCGGTTCCGTAGGGGTATCTTGGTATCAGGTCCGGTATCTTAGGGTACCACTGCAGGACACGAAATAGCTGGGTCTTCTTCATCCTCTCCGGCGACCGTCGTCACCAAGCTCTCGATGAAGGCGGTCGATGCGGTCGCCTGAGAGGACGAAGAAGACCCAGGTACTTCGTGTTCTGCAGTGATACTCCGAGATACCGGACCTGGTACCCAGAGTACCATATCTGGTTTCCTAGGGGATCCGGGTCTGGTACCCTGGGTAAAAAAAATCTGGTACTCCAAATACCCAAAAAATCTAGTACCCCTATGTACCAGTCCAATTTATAGTGCGTTTATCCTAGCATAATAGAATTTTGTACACCTAAATGAAACTTGAGCCATAACACATGGGTGACTCGGATCGATTCACGGAACCATACAAGATCCTCTAACTTAAATTAGAGAAATATATGGCCTGACATTTGGACCTATAAATGATAGCGTCTACATGTTTACCTACTTATATGTTAGAAGCGGGCTCTGGTATGCACATGATTTCAAATTTGAATTTGTTCTCTTTAGAATTATTAATTCGTGCGTAAACCTAGTACAGGTGCCTATTAAAAAATCAGAAAGAAATTTAACTCACATCCTTTCGACTGGTCACCCCTAACTGCTCCCAACTTTGGGATGGTAATCGGCCCGTTACTACAGTTTTGAGACCTTTATGCATGCATAATTTGTTTAAGCTTTATCAACAAGTCCCTCCGGTTCAAATTACTTTATCACTTTAATTTTTCTTAATTCAAATATTTAATCTTTGACCATTAATTTCAATAAGCTCGTATAAATTGACATCATAAAATGTGTATTTTTAATATTCATCACAAGAAAAATTTTCATAATATATAATTTACATGTTGTTAAACTATACTAAATTTTAAAATTAATGTTTAAATATATACGTATTTGAGTTAGAATAAGCTTAAAACGACATGTAAATTAAAATCCACTTTACTTAGTAAATTATTAAAAGGTCACTACATTGGTCTGTTTGTGGTGACCGAGGAAAACTTTATTTTTTTGAGACAAGGCCGAGGAAAACTTGGCAACCTCCCAATTGTCCAGCCTGGTTGGAAAGGTGTTCGTTCGCTGACTAAACTGAGGGAAAGGGAATATGCTTAATCTAATTAAGCCACCGACTCAACCAACTTGGCCTCTAGAACAACTGAACAAGTCATGTGTCATCATGCATCCATTTCATGCATACTATTGTAAGGGCTTTTTGACTTTTTGTGCTTGCATGTGGCCATGCCATCCATATATGGTCAGTCTAGCTCCAAACTTAATGGCCGCTCCAGACAACACAGAAGCAGGCATGAGCAGAGTACTAAGGCTCGCAAAATATTTTCTTTCTTCGTCACATTAACGTTTGACTGCATGTCGAAATGAGTTTTTGACATGAATGAAAAAATTAATTTTATAGCTAGCCCAAAAATCACGAGACGAATCTTTTGAGTCTAATTAAGCCGTCATTAGCACATATGGGTTACTATAGCACTTATGGCTAATCATGGCCTAATTAAGCTTAAAAGATTCGTGTCACGATTTCTATCTAAACTGTGCAATTAGTTTTTTATTTATATTTAATGCTCTATTTATATGTCCAAAGATTCGATATTATGTTGTTGGGAAAATTTTTTGGAAACTAAACATGGCCGAGTAGATAGACAGTACTCCAACATAGAGGAGCATGTGTTCAATAGTATAATCGAAATACAGCAAGGAATCGATCAGCTAGCTGTATAATTAACAGCAGAACAAAACATTATTAACCAGACAGCAGTCAAATACCTTTTGTAAAAGAGAGAGAGAGAAGAAGTTACATTCATTAGTAGGCATTGTGAAGCCAACAATTAAATTATGTACCGGCATAACGTTGTTGCGTCTATTTGGGTGAAGGGTCGGTGGGCACGTTGTCCATGGCCTGCATGTAGTCGCGGCGCTTGGAGAGCCAGAACCTCCTCACGCCGTGTTGGGAGTACCTCCTCCCCTCGTCAAAGTTCTCCAACACGCCGGCGGCCCTGTTCTGCTTGGTCACCCTGTTCAATTCCATCCAGTCATCCGCAAGGTATTATGCGTTTTTTTAACCAGGTATGGGATCCATCCGAAAGAATAATATTTATTTGCTGAAACTTTTTAAGTACAAATATGAGAGCAAACCTTTCCAAAATCTTATTTTGGATATCCAGTTTTTGCGGCGACATTCTCATTGGCATATCATGGACAACATTGCCGTAATATTATTTTTAATCCAAAAACCATCCAAAATATTTGAAAGTTTTATAGGAACAATAGAAAGAATGGGATGTGCAGAGTGGCTTCATGACATATGGACCCGAGAGCAAGTGAGACCCACATGTCAGTGAGAACCTGCAGTGCCAGCAAGTTCTTTTCTGACCAGCTAGCCAAAGGAAATTTGACTACTGTAGATTGAGCTTTAATTGCCACATATATCATATATGGGGAAATTAAATGATATTTCCTTCGTCCCATCCGGTCTTGGTTCTTATAATTTTATATTATAAGACGGAGGTAGTATTCAACTACAAGTATGATTAAATAATCTATTCTGGCTACAGGTGAATTAAATGCATTCTCCAGGTATTGAAATTGAATGGTTTTCTAGCTATGGATGAAATTAAATGTATTCTGCAACACAATATTGCAAATGATTGTTCTTTTTTGCAGGAAACCCCACATAATTTGAATATATTAATTTTTGATTGATTTTCTACATTTGTGTGTGAGGGAGGGGGGTGGGGGCACTTAGGCTTCCATTGTTATTGTCTTATTGGCTTGTGTTTTGGTCTTTTCCTTTGGCCAATTTTGCCTAAAATTAACAGTATATTTTAAATGATATGAATCAGTGGTGATAAATGGGACATAAATTTAACAAAATAAAATCTTGATTACGACCTGCAATACTGTTATATTGCTGCATTTGCATGAATATTACTGATTCTTCGAAAACTCATCCCTTCTTGTCTGATCTAGATTTTATTTTGTTAAATTTATGTCCCATTTATCACCACTGATTCATATCATTTAAAATATACTGTTAATTTTGAATGAATTTAGACGAGGACCTGCTTAGTGTTGCGCAGAATTAGAATATTCAAAGAGCAAGTCCTATATGTACCTCACTTCAGGGTTTGTGGTGATATTGCGTACCAGCTGCATCACACATATCCCCACGGCCACGCCGGTGGTCACGAATAGAGGGTACACCTGTGCATACATACACATACTGTCAGTTCTTCATCGGGGATCAACAACACTGCATGCATGTTTTCGCCTTGATTTGTCAGTTTAGATGCTAATCCTGTACTTCAAGCCGTCCTCACATCAACCACATCGCCAAAACAGAAAGGGAGATTGAGGTCTTGGGTTTTTTAATCACATTTTGTCAAAATATAACGATTAAAATGTGGGTGTATATATACACCAAAATTTAAACTACATGCGTAACCTGATCTGGTTGCCAAATGGTTATCCATTTGGATGGAAAATGTAGCATGGAAGTCAACCAGTTCTTTCAATTTTATCATATCGCATAACACAAAACAAGAAACTTGGAAACTAACTTCAGAAGAGGTGAATACATAAGACAAGAATGATATTGATGCATACCTCGGGACGAACCCATCGAGATGCCATTTGTTGATTCTTTTTCGTAGGTACTGACTAGTTCTTCGTTCCAATGGAGATTGTATCACTATGAGACGAGAGTAGGCGGCGTTGTATGTTTTAACTGTTGGCTCTCCTTAGAACTAGGAATACTATTCTACGATCATCCTATTAATATCCACCAGGTTTACGGGCATTGTCTACAGCTAAAAAAGGAGTTTGGGGGCTTTCCATTTTTTCCCTTCAAAGTAGACAGGATCATGTGATGTAACAATGTGGAAAACTATAGTGGGAGATAAGTAGTGGTGTTTGGCTCCCTGAGGAAGGTAAGAAAAACAAAATGTGACATGCATGGATTTGATGGCGTGCAGGCAAGAGCAACATTTGTGAGGTTGATAAGCGGTTGTCGAATTATGCATACGGCGGGAGGTGAAAGCTCTGTTAGCCTGCTAGGTACATAAGCTGAAGCCAACAACGGGGACATGAGCAGACCGTGCTTAAAATAAATTAAACCACTGGGGATTGGAGCATATTCTGCTTCAAATATGAAAGCAGTGCAAGATTGATGATGTGAGGCATGACTTAAACGAAACCTTAGTTGCTGAATTCATTTAGGTTTGGACATGCTTAGAACTTGAAGGAGTAAATCTTGAGTAGGAAAGGGAAGATACAATAACTTGGCAGATGGTACAACCCTTGTTTAAAGACTTGGCAGACAATGGGAAAATCCATATTTCTGCCAATTGTGCTTCAGAAACCTCGAAATGTCGCAACACTTGTTTAAAGACTGTCCTTTTACCCAAACAATTTGGCAGATGGTACAACCCGAACTCTTCAATTCTTGATTGGTGGCTGGCCGGAATCAAGCAAACGACGAGTGAAGAACAAAGGGGATGCAATCAATGTTTCTTCTCATAAGCTGGGAAATATGGTGTGAGCGAAATAGAAGAATTTTCAGAAACGAAGAGCTCTGTTGCCCACAGCTTTGCAGCAAGATAATGGACGAAATGAACCTTTGGGTTCTTTGTGGAGCGAGAATATTGCCATAGCTTTTCTGTTGGCGCACTTGTACGCGCTGTGTTTTCTTTTTCTGTTCATATGTAATATGAATTGTAACTTTCTTCCCTTCTTAATATAAAACCAGCATAAGCTGGCCAGGTTTCAAAAAAGAATCCAGTGCAAGATTCCTTAATTTGGAATTTCCCATGTTTTATATTTCCTGGTCTATACCCGATTGATACATGACACATGAAACATATTAGATTCCCTACTATACTTATTTCCTTCTTAACCCAATTCACATATACTCAACTCGACATTATTTCCTTCTTGTACTAATTTTCTTTCATTTCTATCCATGTCCCATAAATTGCTATCCTGATTGGTGAATATGTGAAATCAGTGTGTATGTAGTCCTTCGATTACAGTTTTTACACTGAAAAAGCATCGTCATCATTGCTAACTGAGTGAGTGATGCTGCTTGACGTTGTATGCATGAAAATTTCTAAATACCATTCATTTTGTTTCTATGTTATAATATGCAAGGCTTCATCGTAGTGATATCATGTTGCCAGCCTCCCTCCCTTCCCTTCTCAATCAACTTCATGCTATTCTTTCTTTTCAATTCTTGATATTTAAGTGATCACATATCTAGGTCATAAAGATTCTTGGAGAAAGAAGTTTTTCCAGGCAATAAGTTCACATTGTACTCGCATATATATGGAAAATGGTAGTTGATCCTGGAGATAATTTTAAAACAATGGTGGCTAAGGGTCATCCTAAGGCGGCTACTTCCCTTTTCATGGTAAAGGTTGTTATATTACTACTAGACCTTAGCCCTAGTTACTAGGTTATTGTTTCCAAAGAGGATGCTATGTGCTAGAGGGGTGTGTGGTTTCTTTTGGTTTGAGTGAATAGGAAAGGAACATGTAGTTGTTTAAAATCATTCTAAAAATCTATTTCCGTCCTTCCACAAAAAACTTGTGACTTCTGTTGTGTAATTGCACTCTGAGCGGCATCACGTTTGAAGTTACTCATAAATGATGAATTTTCTACTTATATTGCCTCATTCTCTCGAATGTGCGCTAGATATGCTACCTTTGTTAATGTGTCTATGTAAATAACAATCAAAATTATGATGTCAAAATTTGCTAGTTCATAGAAAAGGAAACTTTAAGAGGAAATTACACTTTGTACCAAATAAAACGTATCTTGTTTCACTTTGCACTGGGTTTAGCGCATACTTTAACTTTACACTTGGATGTGTCAAAAATAAGTTCACCTTGCACCGGGTTGTAATATATAACTGAAAGAAAATTTTGTAAAATATATAAGTGGAGCTTAAAATTTTTTTAATTTAAGCTATGTTTCATGAAGTTGTTTCTAAATTTTAAAATTCAATAAAAATTCTATAAATTTAATGACTTGTACTTATGTTAACGCAGTGCAAAGTGAAATTAATTTTGATATACCGTAGTGTAAAGTAAAAGTATCTGCTAAATCTGGTGCAAAGTGAAACGAGGTACTCTTTATCCGGTGCAAAGTGCAATTTACTCAATATTTAATCAAGAAACATCCAGGTGTATATAAAATATGGGAAAAAATTATTACCAGAATCATGATTTGACTTATCTATTCAAAGGAGTGTATGTTATTTTCATTAGCAATAGATGGAAAGGATTTTGAACAAATGTTAAATGCATACCTTAGTCAAGGTCGGCTCAACAAGTTCTTTTTTTACTTATAAAGTATATCTTATAAACCAAAATCCTTTAAAAAGTGGCACAAATTGAACTTGCAAGAGTTTAATTTACAATATGGTCTTAATTCTGGATAAATAATATTGATATTGCAGTCAAAAAACTAAACACAGTCAAATAAAGTATCATTCATACTATTAAGAACCAAACTTGAACAATTCCATGCTTAGGTACTTTGTGCAAAATTATCAATGATAATATATATCATACTGAAAAGGTCCTAATCCTGTGGCTTTAAAAAGACAAACTTAATTTCTGGAATAAAAGGCCTTCAATCAATCAGGCTTTCGTCATTATCTGGTCATTGCTTTGTGCTCAGCACCGGTGCTGTTGTGTTGCGGCTTGCCTCTTGCGGTGCCTGCTGGTGTATGGCATCTGGATTACACGGACAAGCTGCGAGAAAATGATGGAGGAGAGGAGTCGCTCAGGGCAACGAGATCGGGACATAGAGGGGCCAAAAATGTTTGGAGGGCGTCTAATATACAATTTCTTAGATAAATTACCACATTACATGGATAATCCTTTGTAAAGATGATTTAGTTGGGGGGGGGGTTGATCTCCGGCTGTCCCTCTTGTCTCCACCACTGCTCGGCGAGAGTTGGGGATGAGGAAGCGCAATTGTCGCAGGCAGTAGGCCGCAGTGTTGCTTCGCATGTAAACCATATTTCCATCTGTATGGGCCCCCTACTGCTCTGGGCCCTAGGCAGCCGCACCTCCTGCCTAGGCCCAGTCAGGCGTGGCCTTAGTACCATGATTTGCGGATTCACTGCATACCAACAATTTTCTGTTTGAGAAGAATATGAATTTGTTCAAAGTATTATTTACCAATGGTAGCATTTTAGTATGTATCCAATCTTTAATGAATGTTGAATACAATTAATCATTTCAATTTTTTTCTTTATGAATATAGTATTTCATAGGGTTGAATATGAAATTTCTACATGCCACAATTTAAGGTAGTATATTGTAAGGGCCTACTTTTGCAAGGTCAAGAATGCAAAAATTTAAGCAGTTATTAGGTAAGGTTACCTAAAATGGGGTGATATTAATGAGTATGAGCTGGCCAATTGCATACTTTATTTGTCCCCTCCGCCTATCCTCCATCCATTCTAGAATGAACCACTACAGATTACTTAATTGATAAAAATATCAGCATTTCCTCCTTCTCCATCTCTATCTAGTGGATCGAAACTAGCAACCCTTCTTCCGTCCCTTCCTTCCCCACCTACCATGGCCCCAGATCTAGTGATACTGCGTGATATTTTCTATCGTTTGGTCTTCTTTCTTCAACTTGATACTTCCATTTCCATGGAGATTATCGCGTTTTGGTTGTTCCTCGAGGCAAATAATGGTGATACTGGTTTTCTTGAGCGCGTAGACTCGTTTGATGATGATTACTTTCAGGCAGTTGCTTTCGCAGGCAAAAATTTTGTCGAGACCCTAAATCCAGACCTCTGTGATTTAGGTGATAGATCTATAATAAGAAGCCCCTTTCAACAAGAAGCAACTGAAGGTATTGCTTTCTATCTCAACAATGTCTGTTACATGGTCTTAGAAGATCTTCATGGAAATGAAGAGATGGAAGAGTTTCCACATCATATCTGTCAAGCCAACAAAGGAAACATGAATGATGAAGTTCCTTTGAGCACGGTAAGAGTACATCTAATACATATATTCATTAACAATTCTTAAATATTCTATTCTGATTTTCCAACCATCTATGCAGGAAGATCTTCTATCTAAGATCAAGTCTTTTTATGCAAGCAGTCAAAAAAATCATGGAGAAGGTCCTAGTTGTAGAAGCGCTCAGTATCCAAGAAATCGTATCCTCCAAGATATAGAAGTGGCAATAGATGAGTATGCTTCAACGTCTCATTTGGCACCATTATTGGATGACTTGAGTTTAAGAGAGAAGCATAATGATCCAGTAAGAGTACTGTCTTGCTTATAACAAGTCAATGCATTTATGTATTTACCTGTTTATGAATTCTAATTGCTTCAGTAAAACTACATTGATTAAATATATTATTTCCTCTCAGGTAATGCAGCAACAACCTTCTGAGGTTCCACAGGATGAAAGAACTCTCTTTGTGACCTTCTCTAATGGATACCCATTGTCAAAAGATGAACTATATGATTTCTTCATGAGGTAAATATTGGTTTTAGGAATTAAACCTTATTTATTTAAGAAACAGTTAGCATGGGTGTTAACATCAGTTAGCATGCTGCATATACTTTTTTAACATTATTGGATTGGCTTGTCAAATTTCTATACTAAGTCCAAATTGAGTCACAACATCCTAAACTTTGGACATGATATATAACATCTGATGATTGGCAATGTATCCTATGCACACAGCCAGCTTCATGCACTCATGCACTCAACTGATATAGACCATCCGATCTCAATCCACCGGACATGATCTAAGAGTGAGAATTTTTCAAAAAACCGCCTGCACGTACACAAATATTTTTGCACGTAACCCCTAGTTTTCTTTCATCTTCTCCTATTCAGACCCTCTCCTGATGTATCCCAAAATCCCTCCTCTCTGGCAATTGTGTGGCTTCTATGGCTGCATGAATCTCCTGATGTATCCCAAAATCCCTCCTCATCTTCTTCTATGGCTGCATGAATCCCTTCATAAAATTAAATCCGCTCGACAACGAAGACAGCTTGTCCAGACATGGAGGAAGAATCCAATTTTGTCCTTCGAATTTCTTTTGTCCATGGCCCTGTTTGAATCGAAGTTGTTGTACCCCTATGCTTTTGTTGAATCCTGCTTTTCAGTAGAACCGTGTGCAAACTATTTTAAGATTGTTCACCTTCCAATGTGTTCATGGTCTGTGAATACAGTACTTTATTCTTCATTGAGGCAGTTCTGGTCATATTTTCCCATTTACAGGACCATGACACATGCTTATCGTTTTCTCTTGCTTTTTTCTTGGCTAGCAAATTTCTTGTTTCACTGGGAATTTTTGTATGCCGTCCGTGCCATAACCCAAAACTCCTCCGGCGAGAATCATAGATAAGATTCAGCAAGGATTTCATAGCAGTAGGCAGGAGGTCTTATAGGGTCAACTCGGTTGATCATGGTTTAAATTTCCAAAGAGACTTTAGCTGCCATTGACGCCGCACGGAGACGAATGGTTTGGGAAATGGGGATAGTTCTGGAAGGACTTAATGGGAGAAGATGAAAAAATAGAAGGGCATGCATGCAAAAGTACAAGTGTAGCTGCAGGCGGTTTTCTGAAAAAATCTCTCTCTTATGTCGTAACCACTGGATTGATATCTAATGGCTTGTACTAGGCGCGAGTGCATGAGGTTGGCTGCATAGATACATTGGTCCGATGATTTGCAAGAAAACATAGTTTTTCACTGTTTTTGGAAGTAAAAGGAGAATGCATTGACACGTGAATAAGCTAGTAATAAGTAAAGAAAAATAAGATGTATTGGAGTAAGAAATGGATTTTTGTTGTGTGTTGAATATGCATGCTCTGTGCCGTAAACCTAGTGTATACTTTTAAAAGACTTATGGCACAGTAAAAAAAGAGAAATTTAAGGGACCTACTATAAGGAGCACCATCTCGATAAAAAAGAGAGCACCATCAATAAATAGTGATCTAGACATGTCATGTAAATTTGTATCTAGCTAGCTAGGATGTACAAAAACCTAAATCAGCCACTGTTTATACCACTTGTATAGATCTAGTTCAGATGATGCTACATATTATTTGTATGGTTAATTCTATGTTCATGTTTAATTGACGAGACATCTGGTTGACAATCCAACTATTATAATGAGGTGTAATTACCCAAATTACAAGGATGCAATTTATTAGACATGAAAATAAATCAACTATGGATAAATGACAATACCAAGGATATCAAAGGGTTCCATGTGGGAACAAATTGCTCCAACCAACGTGGCAAGGGCCTCCCTCTAGGGTAAAAGTCTTAGCTAGTAAGGTAGCGAGGAGGAAAGTATGAGAGTTGAGATGATGATGAATATGGAGAGAATGGAGGGGATCTTCCCCTACTTTGCCACTTGGGGGCTCTTTTTATACACCCTAGCTATGAGTAGGGTTCATTACCCAACAATACCAATTAACTGTTGGCTCCGAGGTTTAGGAGCAGATGATCTTTAGCTCCAACTCCTCGAAGCTTGAAATATGTCGGAGCGAGGCCACACTGAACGGATTTCACTGAGACAACCCGTCGATCTCCTTAGCGGGAGTAGACAATAGCACCCTTTGGTGGTGAAGGCCATCCAAAGCTTGTGAAGGATGGAGGTGGTCCTCCCCCTGTTGCAATGAGGATCACGGTGCTCGACGGAGGCATCAATCACCATTTAGAACCCGTAGATGATGGAGGTGAGTCCACCCCTATGGCGATGAAGCTCGTGATGCTCCACAAAGGCGGTGTTCCCGGAGACCAAGGAGCATGTAGATGGATCCACCCCCTCTAGCAACAAAGGTCGCGGTGCTTGATGGAGGCGGCGCCGTTCAGAGCCTGTGGAGGATGGAGGCGGGTCCATTCTCTCTAGCGATGAAGGTCATGCCGATAGAGGCAGCATTGTTCGGAGCCAATAGAGCCATTATTTGTCTGGATAAATCTTTATTCAGGGCTGATTGACAAGACAAATATGGTTGACAGTCCAACTATTATAATGAGGTGTAATTACCCAAAATACAAGGATTCAATTTCTTAGACATGAAAAAAATGAACTACAGATAAATATGACAATATCAAGGACGTCAAAGGGTTTTGCATCCTATATTTAGTACTATTTAAATAGGATGGATTGAACCATGAATATCTTTTAAAAAATCAAGCCATGAAAAATCTATATATTAAGTGATGATATTGCATGTGACACTTCATCTATTGCCAACTGAAATGTTGCTTTTGTTTTTCATGAGTCTTGGTAGAATACTTCATCTGCATCTACCAAATTGATCAAAGATGATTTATTTGGACCTGCCACCTCTTGACTTTCTTTTTTTTTTATAATATACAAAGTGTAAAAAAAGATTGGTGATATCAATCATGCATGTTTGTTAACAAAAAAGTAGATTAATGCTTCAATTGTGGCCAATCTTGAATAATTAACATACTAAATTAGTGAAAGTTGGACACGTCTGGTATGCATTGCAACTGGTGAATGCCCACAAATATTCCTTACACATATTTATACCATTATGCGTAGAACAAATTGGTGATAGTGCCTGATACATATTTCTTTCATCGAAGCTAGATATTCTCTTTGTATCTTACACATGGTATGTTTTACCTTTCAAACATGGAGATATTATATGTACAACATCATTTCAATATAATTTGAAGTGCCTGAAAATAACGTGCTGCTTATATTTTGTTGCATTTTATTTTGACTTATTTGGCTATAGATACTCTAATTTGTGTACATATGCAATTGTTTGGTGCTGCAGACACTACGGGGATATTGAAGATATAACCATCGAGGAGCCACCTGAACCTAGGCCACCACTATTTGCACAAGTCACATTTTACTCACAGTTGACACTGCGTCGTGTCCTTGACGGAAACAAGAGAGTCAAATTCATGACAAGGGGGAAGCATTTGTGGGCTCGTCAGTTTGTGCCAAAGAAGAAGAAGCCAAAAAATGATGAGCTTAATCTCAGTGACTGAGTATTAGAAAACTTACATTCTAAGTATACTGTTTACAACAAGCTCTGCATTTCTGAACTTGTTATTTTCATTATGGATCTTATTCCCAGTTGTAGCCATATATTTATTGGCATTGTTTTTGAACTTATATTGGGTGTTGTCATGAACAGTTAAATTATAAATGCATTTATATTGTCTGAAATCCTTTTACAAGTACCATATGATTGCAATTTTGTAGTAAAACGTAATTGTGTTTGTGGCTCATTGTTTCGCTTTTACTTATCTTCCACAGCCAATTTTGGACCTTAATTTTAGCTTTGATTTTGAGGTTTTTCTCCACCGTAATTTTTTTCAGTCTTGGATTTTAAATCGTGAATAGTATAGATGTAAAAAATTTATCCATAAATTATTTTTTGTTGCATCATTCATATTTCAACCCCGTTTTAGAAAAAGCGAAATGATCACAACCTTTATGCTCCCATCGTTTCGCTTTCGCTTATGCTCCGCAGCCAAATTTTGAATTTTTAACCTTGATTTGAAGTTGATTTTGAGGTTTTTTCAACATAATCTCTTTTCAGCCTTGGATTTCAAATCGTGAATAATGCAGAGGTAAAAGTTTTATCCACAAATTATTTTTTATTGCTTTGTTTATATGTCAACAGCTTATTTGAAAAAGCGAAATGATGGCAGCCTTAGCTGGTATAAGAAAACACAAATCAGATTATAATGGAACTGTTCTACTATGTCATACCTCCAAAGTAGAAACATGTGAGAGCTGTCTCTACCTTAATTGTTTTTTCCAT
The DNA here is from genome assembly GCA_000325765.3 of Leersia perrieri. NCBI lineage: Eukaryota > Viridiplantae > Streptophyta > Magnoliopsida > Poales > Poaceae > Leersia > Leersia perrieri. The sequence goes on from CM002485.1 coordinate 7,831,517, forward strand.
TAAGTTGAAGAAGTTCCTATAACTATGTGAATGTAACGTGAGTATGCACAAAATTCTTAAAACCGCCAACATCCCACAAACAAACACGCACACACTCACAATCTCTTCGTTTGTGTGTGGAATTGAATGGTAAAAAACAAAAACCTATGTTACCCTCCATATGATAGAATTCTTCTATCATCGACCTAGTTTTAGCCTCTACACAGTAGTAACATGCATAGAGCTTAAAATTATTGATGAGCAGAATATTCAAAAGGTTTTACTGCAATCAATTTATTGGATTCTATATAAGCATGCATGCTTGCATATATGCCCATGAAGGCATGAATTCTGAGCCGTTGTTGTTGCTGGATAGAACTGCAATGGTTGTAATAATATAATTTCAAATTGTAGCAATACTGTTGAGATATGAAACGGAGAGAGACAAATAGAGAGCTGAACACAAGAGAGAAATGTAGAATGAATCATCCATCCTTTGTTATTGATCCCAAAGACCCTTTTATAGGGTAATTACAAACCTACTAATGTAGGCATAAGTGTAGCCATAATACACATGAATTCGCACCTAAATTTAATTCATGGGCTGGTTATAACTATGCTATAATGTTGATTCATTTGATAGTTATAACTATGGTGGTTACAAAATGTTTAAGGCCATCATTGCTGCATTTGAAGAGATCAAATAATGGCTTTGTAACACTCCCCCTTTTGATCGAGTCTGTCTTGAGATCAACATGTTCTTTTAATTCCTTTGAAAAACCCTGTGGGAAAAAATAGGAGTAAATTGATTGACGATTGCTCTATCATAAACATGCAAGGTTTAAGGAGTAATCTATGCCTTATTCTATCTCTAGAAAAACCCCTGTGGGGGAAAACATGAGGTAGGGCATATGCTTGCATCAAACATTGTCTCATTAAACTTTGTGTGAGAAAACCTGATGGTAAAAACTCATAAAAGAGAAGAGTATAATGTGAAGCGTTATAACAAGGTCAATCATTCAGAGAGTCCTCCCCTAAAGACTGGCTCTTGCTATTATCCTGGGGAAAAACTCCTCTAAAACCCAGTGGAAAAAATTTAAGGAGGAACCATGAAAATAGATATGTCATTAAAACTCCTTGAAACCTAGTAGGAAAAAAAGGCGAAAATGGTATGACATATGTATGTTATTGCCTCATGAATTCTCTGAGAAACCTTTGAGAAGGAAAAACTCATGTGAGAATTTTGAGAACGATGATTATGACCTTTGGATCATTCCACAAAGATAATGATATTTACGTTAGAGTTAGACTTTGGATCCTTTGGTAGACAATATCGATTGGATATTGAAAACTGATTTATGTGCTTAAGTTATAGACTTAAGCATGATTTGGTTTTACCGAAATCTATCACCTCAAAATCCATCCTTAAGGTTTAATTGCTCAGATGAGAAATTATACCTAAGATGATTACCAACTAGTTTGTGTGCTTTTGATGATTACAAAAACCATCGATATTTGTTGAGATGATATAAAATCCAAGTTTGGATTTCTTTGTAAGGACACATGGCAATTGACATGGTTGGAGTTTACCTTCTATGGAAGGAACTCACACAACCAATAATACCACAATAATTTGGCCATGTTTGATTCAGAATATTAAGTCTGTCAGGACTTGGTTGTCCGAATCTATCAAATTCATTTTATCTACCACGATTGAATATAGAACTTGATTTCCACACATACCAATGGGTATGTTATGCTAGGTCTCTGCGAGAAAACATATGCTACAAGCTCTTGCGATCTCACCACCACGCTTCCAGAAGGAACACATTATGAGAAGAATATACTATTGTGGTAATATTTCCATTATCGAGCAAAAGCAATACTCCTTAATTGTCACCTTTTGATTTGACCCGATTTGAGTGTAATGAGCACTCTGCCTAGAACTTTTGGTCTGGATGCAGTGAAGGTATATACCAATTTTTGAGGGGAAGTCGACATTTTGTAGACTTTGTATGATGATTCAATGAAACCAATATAGCGTGTGAAAATATCAACCCTTTTGCACTCTATGTTAATTCCCACAACAGAGTTAGGGCGTTCCAGTGACCCAGCGCCTGAAATTTATGCGCAATTGTGCTGGTCTTTTGGATGGTAAACATCCATAGGCATTGGATAATAAATATCCATATGGTGTCTATCAACTGATGTTGATATACATTTACTGCTTTTGAGAATATTGTTTCTCACTGTCCGCGAATGCTTATAATAAGCTGAATTTGGTTGTAACCATACTTCTCCCCCTCTTACATGGGAGTTGAGTGGTTTTGTAAGGTATCTCCACTCTTTCTGGTATAACATTATGGATGAAATTTGTATGACACTATAATAAGCAGTAAATGCTATGTCAGGCTATTTGCAATGTGATGCAAATAAAAGTTGTTCCGAACGATTTGATTCGAAATATTTGGTACGTGAAAATGAGGATGGAATGTACATGTGTGTGACATTCACTTTTAATTCTTGGCATTCAATATATGGTATAAATCTCCCCCTAATGCCTAGAATATCCTCAAATATGTGTAGCATACGGGCAGTGTATAATCCCCTTTGAAAGGATCTAAGATATTTATGATAGACGGATAATAATACCTCGTATGAATCTTCCAATGCCCATCAATGTATGCTAGGGTGGTGATACGACACGTGCAAGGCGTTACCGATTCACAGATGGGAAATCTTTTGGCTGAGTCCAATTTTCCACGTACTGACTGCAAGGAGGGAGCCGTATGATTGCAGTTTGATGAATTTGATTTTATGATGCGGTGTGTAGAGTCGCATATCACCAACTAGATGTTGGTAAAATGTGCAATTTAAGGGTCTTGCCATGAGCTTGATTATCTCCTAGAACAGAATATGGTTAACCATTATGCGTATGAACGCTTTCAAACATAGTGCTGATCTCAAACTTGACGGGCCATTCAAATGTCATTGAAGGCATATGAGGAGAATACAACAATGTTTTTCATTCGAATTGAATGAATTCGATGTTCAGGGTGATATGCTAATATTTGAGCAATCAACTTAGTAAATTCACGGTTTTGTGTGTATAGAAGGCACACAATTGATAGATGCGTCGATTAGAACCATGAAATTCCCGAACAAGTCCATAAAATAGTTGTATGTGTCACTTATATCGACTTGACTGAATTCAAGGATTTTAAGTGATTCAAGGTCCAATTTTCAGGCAAGAGGATCTGAAAATCGAATTCACGAAAAAGGCACACACATAGTGCTCATTTCCGTGAATAAAAACATAACCAACAAAATTGTTGATAATTTTCCATATCATCCCTATGTCGGGATTACTAAGGCTATAATGCCAAGTATGGAAAAATTCTATATATAGATTGAAGAATTTCGATATGAAATTCTTTTCAGATATATAGAGTTCATACAAATTGTATGATCTATCGAATGTGTTCGATATTATCATTTGACGACAACCATTAATATTGCAATCCCACAGTAGGACATGGCCAACAAGTGTATGTATTTTGAAAAACTGATGGTTCTCCAAATATATTGTGAAGAAAATTTCACAATTATATCATCAATGCTCATGAGATTATCTTTTGGAGGAAGGGATGCGTTGTTGTTTGCTTCCATCTGGAAACCTTTGTGAACAACTAGGTATCCCGATGTTACGGGAAGTGGACTGGAATATGGTTCCAAACACTTCTCTTGAGCATATTTATCTTTGTCCACAGATGTAAGGTATAGATCAATTAGATGTTGTGAAGTGTGGCATTTTCTAGTGATGTGATTTTTATGAATCACATTTACGATAATTTTTAAATTTGTCCTTAAGAAAGCCTCTTCCCATTTGAGATCCTATTGCGGAAAATGTCACCATTTCTGCCTTGATAGGGTCATGTCTTGTTTTGAGCAAGACACATTTCTCTTGATCTAATAGCGATAAATTTTCCTCTTGAGGAGGTTGAAATGCCGCATGTAATCATGAAACGAATGGTTGGCCTTAAGTCCTTTACCATGTTGGATAGTCATGTGACCATCTGGTGCAAGAATTGTGAATTCTTTGCCCGATGTACAACATGTGATTATCATAAATTTGGTTAATTTACATGTGGTAAATTAATATTGTATGATAATTTTTGCAATATTATGCAAAATTATGTTTACATATGATATGATATTGTATACCTCGACTTGGAATATAATTATATGGATGATTGTGCTCATTGCTAAGAACGTAACCTACAAAATGTTGTAGATGCCTTAATCTCCATAATTTAATTTATATTCTTAAAATATTAAATAATCACATTATGGTGGTGAACACCAAATTGGTGGATGAGAAAATCATTGCTAAGGTCATAATCTACCCAAATGTGTAGTAGATGCCTTAGACTACACCCATGATATGAATTCAATATAGTATAGAGGTATTTATTATCAAGTTTTTCCATATAATTTCCAGTGGAATTAAGCACATAGGGCTTAATTAAACGGAAGTTATGTATTTGAATTTCAAGAATTCAATATGGTTGAACACAAATAATGCATTATAATAAGACCTCATATAAGAGTATAATTATGTGCAAAAACACCAATTATGGTGTAAAACACATGATGTGGACGAGTGGGAGAACTCGTTGCTAAGATGTGTCTTAGTCTCCACATATTTTGTTTTATACTCATTGAATGATTTCAATATGACTATAGAGGTGGTTAATATAAAATTAAATTGCAAGAAAATTAACTGCAAGAAAATTAATTGCAAGAAAATTGAATTGCAATAGAATTAAAATTGCAAGAAATTAGAGTGCAAGAAATTAATACATTGCAATAATGAAAATAAATCCAAAATATGTATATGTTTTTGGGAATGGACATCCACATTAAACATTTACATAATTTCCAGTACACTGAGGTGTATGGAGTACACTGTAATTGCATCGAACCTAAGGGTACAAAGCAAATTAATTGATGACCGATGGGTCAAAATTTATTTATTTGCATGAGGCAAATAAATTACAGTGTAAATATATAGCCTGAGAACTATATTATATTATACTTGACAGTAAATATGTCAATTATTTAGCCATGGAATTATACGAAATTCACGGGTTAAACTGAAATTATACTGCATGATACAATTTTGTGGACTATTTTGCAACTTACATAAAAATAAATTGACCAAATAGACAATATAATATAAATTCTGGAAAAAAATAAAGGTAATTGGGCGGTGGGCCGAAATAATATAGTATTCGGCCCACCACCGCATCAATCCAGAGAACAGGGAGGGAGTTCGGGTAGGCGGCCAGGCACAGCGTCCCATTTGTTAATGGGCCGGCCTGCCCGGTCGGTTAAGGCAAGGGGGGAGGGGGCTAGGGTTAATCCACCCCCCATCCCGACAGCGCCGCCGCATAGAGCCAGGACACGCCGCCGCCGCCGCTAGTTCGGGGGTGTCGTCGAGACGCCACCGCCGCCACCATCCGGTGATGCGGGGGCGTCTGCGGGTCTCCGTCGCTGCCACCACGCCGGCCGCCGTTGCTGCCTGTAGTGCATGGGGCGGGTGCGCCGGCGATGCTGCCGGCCAGGCCTTCACCGCCGTCGTCCGCCGGGCGCCGCCACCTGCTGGTGCAGGGGAGTCGCCGTGCCACGGGCGTGCAGCGGACGCGCTGCCGCCACCGCTGATGCCGCGGTCGTGGCCGAGGTGGGAGGACCCACGCGCTGCTAGCGGGTGACGGCACGCCTGATGCGCAGCCGATGCGGTCGCCTACGATGAGGGAGGTTGGCCCGCCGTCGCCGACGCAGCAGCTGCCCTGCAGCCGCCAGTCCAGAGGAACCGGCGCCGCACCGTCCTTGTCGACGCGGTCACGCTGGAGAGGACTCCTCTGAGGAGGTGTCCTCGTTGACGATCCAGACACCATCCGTCTCGGGAAGGAGCGCCGTCATCGACGCTGTCTCCGCCTCCATCGCCGGTCCTGCTGCTGTTGCCACTGTTGCGGCCGCAAATTCCTCCCAACTCCCGTAGAACGGGCGAGCGCCGCGGCGCGCCGCGAGCGTGAAGCGCTCGCCAGTGACATGCACTGGCGGCCTCAACTTCGGTGAGGAAAGAGGTGATGCCGGTGATGCAAGGACGAAGACCGGTGGTGAGGATCTCATGGCACCCACCACGGTGTCCATGATGCGGCGTCGTGGTGGGTATGGTGGTGATGGTGGAGGTGGTACTGGTGCTGGTGCGGTAAGGGCGACGGCGTTGGTGCCCTCAACCGCTATGGCCAGTGCTCGAACCTCCGCCTTCCGTGCAATGTTGGTGCGGTGGTTCTTGTGCACCGCCATGAGGCGACGATGAAGAACGCCGGCATGAGTCCGGCGAGGTCGAATCTGCCACGGCAGACTTCGACGAAGTGCATCCACTGAAGGTGAAACATCGTGCATTGCAACACGACGGTGACTGTTTGGCCTACTTACCGGTGAGTTCTTCACCATGTTCTTTCTCAATTCTTAGAGCATGCTTGATAACGTGTTGAGATAGAGAGCTGAACACAAGAGAGAAATGTAGAATGAATCATCCATCCTTTGTTATTGATCTCAAAGACCCTTTTATAGGGTGATTACAAACCTACTAATGTTGGCATAAGTGCAGCCATAATACACATGAATTTCCACCTAAATGTAATTCATGGGCTGGTTATAACTATGCTATAATGTTGATTCATTTGATAGTTATAACTATGGTGGTTAATTACAAAATGTTTAAGGCCATCATTGCTGCATTTGAAGAGATCAAATAATGTCTTTGTAACAAATACAATCCTAATAAACATGCCTAGTCATTTGAAGTGGGTGGAGAGAATTAATATTGCCGGCATTAACAGATGTGTTAATGCACAATAAAGATGAAGTCATATGAGACTATAAGCACATACCTAACAACATACTCCCTTCATCTTAAAATATTGTAACCTAGGAAGAGATTTAATCCATCCTAGGACAATATATCTGGACCTCTTATCTAGATACATTGTGCTAGAAGGCTCACATACTCTTCTAAGTTACTGTATTATGGGACGGAGGGTCACATACTCTTCTAAGTTACTATATTATGGGACGGAGGTAGTACAAGGTGTATATGATATATGGAAAATGAGGTAACAAAACATGACAACAAGTCAACAATAATGTTTGGGAATCAATGCTAGTCCACAAAGCAAATTAGAGATAACTTGAAAATTGGCACGCACGATGGCGCGCATGGTAGCTATCATGTGTATGCGTCCATAAAATAGTGTATATTATTGATATTTTATTTTCTCAGTTTTGTTGTAACGTGCAGTAGAATCTTTTAGATAATGATAGCAAGGTATAGTAGATGTAGTATTTATGTAAGATATAGTGAATAATGACGGTAAATTAGCAAGAAACAAATGTGCATTCAAATTTTTTGAAGTAACAAAGGTACCGACATGATCAAGGTGCTTAGCATTTACCTTAATAACTGTGGCGATAGGTATATGGATGAACTAAAGTACGTGTATATATTATAGCATTTATTCCCTCCGGTTTTAAAATGTTCGACACCGTTGACTTTTTAGCGCACGTTTGACCATTCGTTTTATTCGGAAAATTTATCCAAACATTTATAAATATAAATCACGCTTAAAATTTCTTTTGTAATAAAACAACTCGTAACAAAATAAATAACATTTAGATAAATTTTTTGAATAAGACAAATGATCAAACATTTGCTTAAAAGGCAACGGCATCAAACATTAAAAACCAGAGGGAGTACCTTAATAGACGTCACTGAGGAGCAGTAATGAGCAGAGATGCAAACCATTTCTATTATTTTATAAACTGACCTCGCTGAGTTAAATTTTGAAAATAAAAACACATCTCGTAGTCATATTCTCGTTCCCCTCACACATGTCACTGCACGTACCACTGAAGCACCATTCCTTTCACCATCATCCATGCGCATTCTTTGTGGTGGGACATGCTTCCGTCTCCTTTTGGTATCCCATTACCCACACCCACACGGCCGCCCATATAATTTGAGAAGGGTATGGGTGTGAAGAAATTACCCATTTATGTTGTACGGTAGAAGCGACAGCATCGACACGAGATCAATCTAGGAGCATCGACACGAGATCAATCTAGGAGGACTGTGCTGAAAATATTTTGAAACATCTTTGCACATGTAGATAATGTTGAGATATATTTATAGACAACTAATTTTGTGAAAATATGTGAGTATTTGTATTTTTATTGGGTGTAGAGGACATATGATTAGGGCTTCTTTACGGTGCCCAATACCAGTGTATACTAGTTAATTATACTAGTAAATGAACGGTTGAGATTAAATTATACTAGTGGTTAATATACGGTAGTATACACCTGTAGTACGTAATAGTATAGAGCATTTGTATAGAAAGGATGGTCCTAACTGTATGACCTCATTATGCAAAAAGCTAAATATCATGAATTTAAAATTGAAGTCGATGGTGTGGTGGATAATTTATTAAGTTAATAGATCAATTAGTATAATAACCATATAAATTAATGGATATACTTAATCTGTACTACTCCCACCTAGAACTAGAACTAGTATTAGTATTATTAGATACCGTAAGAGAACCCTACGATTATACTTATACTTGCACGATTGCATGCATCTACATCCTTTTCAATATTTTATTTGTGAAATTACACAAAATAAAAATGCGAGAAGGTGCCGATCTAGCGAAACCATTAACAAGCTAGAACCTTTAGTTGAACATGCCCAAAAAAGAAATTAGTTCATAACATTAATTTACCTTTTCTTTTGTTTTGGACTATGAGAAAGTTTGACTTATTTCAGTTTTTATTGTGATGTCAGATGTGATGATAAACTTATCAATGCGAAAACATTAATTGTTACTAGAATATCTATTTGTTGTAGTTTAGGCACTAAATGAACTCTGAGCACGAAGTGCATGTGTAGCAAAGCATAGCTCAAATCAATAATACCATTATGATTTGTGCATATATTTGTCTAATTATTATGCAATATCAAGCAATGTACACGTAAATTTTCAAACCATAAAAACCCTTGCAATATTACTCTCCGCGGTCTCCTGATCCTTAGTGCCTTCGTATTCCCCCTCTACGCTCCCTCTATCTCCCTCTATTGATTACCCTTGCAGTATTAGTGATGTGACAAACAAAGATTTTTCGGTGCATGTCACTAGTACAACAAGAACGGTTTTTCCAGGCACAAGAAAATATTTTTACAATGGCTCAGCACTGGACCTGTATGCAAAAATTGAGGTCGGGCCAACGTCAAAATCCACCGCCTGCAAAAAAAAAAATAATTTTTACACGCGGTTTAGCTCGTGCGCCGCCTGTAAAAATCGAGCGAGACGGTGCACCGGGTCAGCCACCTGCAAAAATCGGACTTTTGCAGATGCTGGAACCGGTGCACCGCCCATAAAATCCTGGCATTTTTGCAGCCAATTCACAGGTCTTGTGTCCTAGCATCCTCTCTCTCTTATCCTCTCACGCAGCCAAGGCACATGTCCTTATCCTTTCTCTCTCACACAGCGGGCAAAGAGACAAGGGCAACGACAGCGAAGAGACGAGGGCGACGGCGGCGAGTGGCACGCGCGGCTGGCTGCGTGGTGCGGCGGGCTGCACTGCTTGACCCGAGGGTCTGCAGCCCCGGCCTCCCAGCGTCCCCTCCAGATCTGGAGAGAGAGAGGAGGCGACAGCAGCGGCCCGGCATGGTGCTGCTCGGTGGTGACGGTGGCGGGCGGCGGTGGAGCAGTGCGGAGGCGACCTTGACGGCGGAGGGCGAGC
>CM002485.1:7841465-7861979 GCA_000325765.3 Leersia perrieri
AGGCGGGTGGATTCTCTGCCCTAAAAAATCACGCCGGCCCATAAAAATGCTTCTCTTTCCAGGTGATTTGAATTGGGCGGGCGTGCCTCCCACCCGCAAAAACGGGTTTTGTACATTCTCAAATAAATAGTAGATGATGGCCAATACAGTAGGGGAGGGATAACAATCGTGACTAGAGTGAGCAAAGAACGTTTTAGAAAATTAGCCAGATGTAGAAATAGCAATGGACCAGATGTAGGGGTTTGAATGTTGGCACACCCGGGAAAGTAAAAACTGCATCCTAGTGCAACAGCACGCAACTTGAAAGCCATAGGATTGCTTTGTGATTTGTGCATAAGGATACACACCGGTTAGTATTTATGGTGTATAGAAGATTCAATCTTTTTCTGCGGGTTGACCAGAAATACAAGTACATGGTCTCTACCAGCCTTCCCGTGACATGGACAGACGACGAATGTGGACTAATCCTGCCGTTGGGGAGGGTTTGGATATCCCCACGCTTGTCCATGCCCATGTCCACGAGAAGCCTACCCGTGCTTACCCTCCCCATATCCACATCCAAATGAAATTGCCCATACCCATTGGGGAATGGGTAATATTGATGGGTATGGGTAATTACAATTGGGTAATGCTGTGCATACTAGTATACTGACCTCACGTAACAAAAATGAGATGGCCTCCGTGTGCAGGCAAGGTTGCTAATGAAAGTGAAGCATATATGTCTTAGATTACTAATAGCCGAAAAGCAGAAAGTTCCTGAATCTGATCATACCAGTTAAATTAAATATTTTCGCATACTTGAGACATTGCTTTAGTAAATGTACATCAAGGCAGCTACATAATACATGTGTTCGAGGTTTCCAATGACACAGGGCAACATAAAAAACACCATCACATAAGAATTTCAGTATCAAGGTTCTCGTCCTTCCTGAAACCAGCAAACCTCTTGTCACCGTGGCTCCCTACAGCAGAAAAATAGAATTATATCAACATGATCTACCAATGAAGACATTAATTACAGAAGCATCGAAATGACAATATAGTTTCTAGATTTAGTAGACCCTACTCAATCATTTCAATTTTCAACATACGTAATCATATAAAGACATTAATCTCTTGCTCAAACTTGATAGGGTCAATTCTCAATGCTGTTACAGGCTTACAGCACCAACCAGATAAGTTCATAACAAGTGGCAGGAGCGTAGGTGGCCGAGCGGCAGGGAGGGTACGCTGGTCTTGTCTTGAGTTTGTGTGATGAGCACCCGGCAGCGGATACCCAAATTTATCCCTCTCTTTCACGGTACAATAATCAAATAAGTAAACCGGTGACTTTTTCCAAAGTGAAAACCACTAATTCACACGATAGCAAACCAAACAAACTGACCGGATTAACTGATATTGTAGTAAATATAAAAGGACCACACTTGGTTTACAGTAGCTATAACCAAATCCTAGATGTAGATCTACTCCACCTGTGTTTGAGCAAACACAATCAGACGTAGAGGGGATTCACTTGGATGAGATCCCAGCAGCAAACCCAGAAGACAAGCACCTGATCTTGCTCTCTCCAAACCAATACAGCGGCAACCAGCAGAGAATTGACGATGGGATCGCCATCGTTCCTGGCGGCGGAGGACACGACCTCGACGACTGCTATGCAACAAATCAAAATCAAATCTCCCCTTCTGCTGGAAAAACAGAAGCAGATATACGGCTCGCAGGCCAGGGAAAAATACAGGCTCGCAGGCCCGAGTACAAGTACGTAGCTAGCTAGGACTCCATAAAAAAAAAACTAATCAAGGAAAGACTCTAATGACTTTGGTAATCTGGCCGCTAATGACACGTATATCTGATTAGGCTAATTAATTATAGTTGCACATGTACGGAACCTACCCATATGTATGCCTTTTCTCCCGGGCACAATAAATTGGTAGCTTCACAAATCGATGGTCTTTCTGCTTCTTGTCTCACAAACACCGGTAGTGCTCCAACTAAAAATTGTAAATCAGCCGTGCGTACATCATCGTGTGTGGAGCGGCAGATGCTCTAAGGTAAGACATGAGGGTAGGTCTTGATTGTGGGCTTTGGGCTGAATGGATGAAATCTCCTTTGTGGTACACGTGTGTCGACGGATTGTCAGCTGGATGGGTTGATCGGACAGACAGAATTATCTGATAATCTGGCCTTCTAAAATCTCAGCTTTATGGGTGAACTAGTGGCCCGCGTAGTTTGCGGCTAGCTTCAATTGTCATTTTTGTAGGGACTTATGCTAATTACTCGGCCCGAAATATTATATGCTTTTTTTAAGCAAATTTTATATTGAAAAGTTTAGACTAATTAATTGTTATCTTTTACATTAGTACTGTCATGTTATCTTTTAATTATTATTTAATACTCATAACACTTCTTTCTTATAGATAGACAGTTAACGTGGTGCCGTTAAGTTGACTTCAAAATTGCATATACATTATACCCTTCGAGATGGATCTAATTCAATACGTTTTTCTTTATTGGAGTTTTGGTTGCATACAGATTGTAGCTAGCACTAATCACTTCTAATAATGATAGTTGTTCTCTTGCGGAAGATGACAAAATATCTAGACTTATTCTTCCCCTCCTCTCACCGACAACTACGCGCCGACGCTGCCGCCTCTTCGCTACCATGTGCCGCCGCCTAGGCTCGCCAACGTTGGCGAGCCCCCTCCCACCCACACCTCACCACCCCTCCCTCCCTCCCTTTCCTTCCATGCCTCCGGCGGCACGGCTCGCGCCGGCTCGACTTGCCATTGGCGTCAGTCACCCCCACCGCCAGCCTTCGACCTTGTGACTCCGGCAGCACCACCGTCGCCTCGCTAGTAGTCGGTGTCTGCCGCCTACTGCTGGTCCAACCGTCGCCCTAGCCATCCCTCTAAATGCCGACGACCCCTCCCCCGATTCCCCTTCTCACCTATCCCACCCAAATACAGGGTCGGGCCCACCGCCGGAGTCGCCACCGCCGCCGCCGTCAGAGAAGAAACCACCAGGCGCATTGCTGTTGTCACTGTCCTCCCTGCCGTCGCCGTCGCAGTTGTCGCTAACACTGCGTCGCCGCCATCACTGGTCCCCGCGTGTGCGTAGCTCGGCGTCGCCCGACAGAGCAATCTGACGAATACTCTCTCAATAGATTATACAATTTCTTTCGGTGGTTATGGTGCTCGTAGTTGTAGAGTCTAATATATAAAACTTTTATTTGATTCGGTATAACAAATCTTTATAAGGGCTGACCCATAAATAATTATTACATCTATTCCAAAATATAAGCAGTTTTTGACTTGTCGTGAGCTTTGTGATGCTGTTTTTATCAATAATATTTGTAAGAATATATTTTAAATTAAAAGATTTACATATTATAATAGTTTCTTTAATAATTAGATGTAAATGGACGCCACACCCCACGCCCCGCCTGCCGTCCTCAACGCCATACAACCAGCTACACATGCCCTTAGCGAGCAGCGTAGCTCAACTGCAGGAAAATTGCTGTTTTCTCCTCTCGTCACTTTACAAATTTTCAAAGTGTTTTTCCTCCTAAATTTTTTATTTGAGCAATGATCTAATTATATAGTTGTGTTCATTGCAATTAAATATTTACAACAAAATATTACATGATTATATTTTAATAAAAAACATATCACAAAATAGATGATGTTTCACCTTTAGTGGAAATTTGTTTCATTATTTTGTACCAACTGTTTCAACTCACCTAGCAACATGTTTCAAGACATGTTATGATAAAAAATATCGTATGCAACACCAATAAACACCATGGGAAACATTTGAGTCACAATGAGTGAAACATCAAAACAATTCATAAAGTATATGCTCTATAAGCAAATACTCGATTTTGTTAAAGCATTTTTACATCAGACGTGAAACATATAGTTGTAACTGTTGAAACAACCCAAATATATTTGCTGAACATCCTAATAACATCATTTGCAACATTAACAAAATCAACTGCAACCAAAACTAAGAATGTGCAACATTGTCAAATTTCAGTTGAAACATTTCCTTCTCTCAAATGAAACATCAAATTTTAATAGTTAAATCATGTATTGATTTTTATCAGAATATAATCACTTAAGATTTTCTCAGATACATTTAATTGTAATTAAGTATAGCAGTGAAATCAGATAATAATTTAGATAAGTATAAAAGTCATATATGCTTATTAACAATACTGCACTTGCATGCGTGCATGAAGAGAGATGCATTAGCTAAAAAAGAGAAAGAGAGAAAGAGGATGTCACATGTACCCCATATAGCGGTACATATAGCGGTACATGCATGAAACAGAGCGGGACACCCTATATTATACCTATATTATAGAGAACAATTTTACAGTTCTTACAGAGGTACAAGAGGTATCAAAATTTTAATACAAAATTTGATATCTTCTAATACCTAAGGTATCAAGAGGTACCAAATTTACAATAGAAAAAATAAATGGTACCTCTTTGTACCTCCTCAAGTACAGTTAAAGTGCTCTTTTATAGAATATGGTGTGGGGTTCGTGTGCTGGCTCCCATGCTAAGCGCCCATATTTCTTCTTCCATTGGACGACTGATGAGGAGCATATAAGAAAAGACATATAAGCAACTATGACTTTAAAAATATTCAACACACAGTCGAATAACAATTGATACATTTCATTTTAGTTGATGAAACATCCTAACAGTCGAAACATATATTGATATGTCATTATTACATAATCAGCTGAGATATGATTTCGTCGTAAAGATTTAACTACAATAAATACATAAGTATTAGTATAGAAGAAAAAATATTTAAAACTTGGTAAGAAGTGCATGCAAGTGTATAATGACGCCCTGATGTTGCTCGCGTGCAACTCATGCACTGCTAATGTTGAGCTAATTAAGTAATAATGTTGTGCTAATTAATGCTGCTCGCTGCTGTAGGACTGTTCGCACGCGTATCCTCTTTTAGATCGGGCTGCTAGCTGATGCAGAAGATGCAGAAGATAATCCTCTAACATAAAATTAAAAGGGACTCCACTAGTGACGGATTTACCGCCCGGCCACCATGGGCAGCTGCCCGGGCTCCAAGGTTTTGCAATTAGGGAACAGTCGGCTGCACTACAGGTTAAACCACGAGCAATGAGGGCACAAGCATGTAAAATCGCGATGGCCCAAGGTCATTATGACGAATTGACGATAGTTATTTGTATGCGGCTGAATGCAAGAGGCTGATACATTGCACGTGCGTCAAAATACAGGGAAGAGATGCATGGTTAGTGATGCACCCCGGCAATGATTCATGATTTGTGGATTGTTTTCAATGAATTACATAAAAGTATCATCTCTATATTTATCTTTGCTCTTTAAAGTTTGAATATAAAGCATGTTTTACTTCAGAATTGCTGTCGTCTTTCTTGTTATCATATTCGTATAAATAGTATGTGTGTACACACTTGTTATCCGTGGTCAGGCTTGCCCAGGCTTAAGAAATTTTTTGGCTCCGCCACTGGACTCTATCACTTATATATGGGTCCCATCACTCATGAGCATGTATGTAAGTGAAAGAATCCCTCTAACTTAAGTTAGAGAAACATGTTCTGCTTGCATCGATCCCACGATGTCCGATCGCACGGCTCGCGTTGGTCGACTGGTGCCCAGCATTATCCTAAACCTAATAGCATCATTTTTGTTAGAGTGTATAAAGTGAATTGTCTGTCTTTCTCCAATAACTTAGACTTTTGGATACAACTGTTCGATACATACATATAAGATATAACTTAATATGGTATCAAAACTAGAGGTGTAAAGTTCGAATTCTGACTAGTGCGCAATCAAATAAATAATTAAAGTCCGCTCTAATATTCCACGCTTGAGACTTGAGGGGGTCACGCGTGAGGGGAAGTGAACAATCTTTTGGGTGCAACTGGTTTGTGCATACAACTTAACAGTTTTTACGTGATTGTTCATTTTGGGTCTTTTATTGTTGATAGTCAAAGTTTAAAATATTTGACTCTAACTTTTCTGATTATATTTAGAGAACAGGATTAAAATACAAAATATCCCTTATGTCTTTGTCGTAAAGATTAGTAGTCTTAAAGACCTTTAGTGGTACCACCGCTACCACCGCTACCAGTGGTTTTGGCTCGTCATAGCCTCACTAACACTGCCAAGGACTACAGACTACTAGGTTGATCTTCCTAGCTTTCTTCTCAGTTCTCACCCGTCTCCGCCAGCCGCCGTCATGGCTGAGCAGGACGCCGCGGCCGATTCCTTCGAGATCGCCGCCGCCGCCGCACCGGGTGAGGAGCATCAAGCGGTGCCGGCTTGGAAGAAGGAGCAGCAGAGGTTTGTGCCCACGCCGTTCATCGCCAATACGTACCAGCTGGTGGATGACCCGGCGGTCGACGACGTCATCTCGTGGAGCGAGGACGGCTTTACCTTCGTTGTCTGGCGCCCGCGACCTCCTCCCAAAGTACTTCAAGCACAGCAACTTCTCCAGCTTCGTGCGACAGCTCAACACCTACGTACGCACACACGCGCAGCTGCTCTTTTTTTTTTTGGCTCCCTCCCCTTTTCAACAGTTCGATTGATTCAATCGATCTGAGCAAACTTAATTTTTTTTTTTCTGTCCGGGCCTCTCGATTCATCGTTGGGACGTTGATCTGCTGTGATGGGTGTAGGGATTCAGGAAGATTGCTCCGGACAGGTGGGAGTTCGCACACGACTGCTTCCGGCGAGGGGAAAAGCAGCTGCTTTGTGAGGTACAACGCCGGAAGTCCTGGAAGGCGACGCCGTCTGTCTCCAGATCTTTCGTTGCGCCCTACCCCGACCCTCCCCGGATGTTTAGGGCCTCGGGTGCCAATTTGATGCAGGCTGTTGACTAACTAGTGGTCTATTCGCTGATCCGAAGTAGAAAACGATGATCTCATGCACACAATCATACAGTAGATGAACACGGATATAGAAAGGGGCATCACAACTTTGTTGCTTTTCTCATATGTAGATACATCTCTATTAATCCCTTAAGCCCTCTCTCTCAGTATATATACCCATAATAGGGAGAGTCCTATTAAGATACGTTTCCATATATTTGGTATAAGCCCATACTTATCTCTGGCAGGAGATAATGGTTTCATAACACTCCCCCTTGGGCGAATAACGCGCTATACATATGTCTCATTAAAAACTCCATCCATAAACCAAGTGGGAGAAAATGATAGGAGAAAAGAGTACATTGTACATGCTAGTAATATTGCACATATTGTCTCGTTAAAAACCTTACGTGAGAAAAATTCAGATAAAAATTCACTAAGAAAAAAAGATTACAACACACAATCTTCTTGATCACATAATCTTTAAGATTAACTATTCTTCATAAATAGCTAATGATTTATAAGATCTTTATTATGTTAATCAATTTGAATTAACATAACAATACAGTGGTAGTAACCTTCAAGGTAAATTATCAAAACAATTATTAATTTTGATTACTTCTCGATAAATCAAACATAAGACTTCCATGTCTTAAATATGATAATCAATGTTTAGCATATATTCTCCCCCTCAATTCGACATTCGTTGAAACTTTCATGTTCCATTATCGTAGCCATATTTTCATTAATGTGTAAAACAATGATAATAAAATTACCACAATGATTAATCTTTCGTTTAATTATTTCACAAGTTCTACTATGAATGTGAGAAATAAATTAACGTATAGGAGCAATATGTATAACCACTTATTGAAATGTGCAATATAAACAAATAATTATCCTTTCGAAGGACTACAGGGAAATAAATTGTAACGATACACATATACGGCATGTATAATATAAATAACCTCAATACAGGAGGTGAAAACTGTGCAACTTTCTCTTAGTGGATTTATCAATCATTACCAATTTAATTGTTTCACTAATCTTCAACAATTAGCTTAAACCACTTAGAGTGATATAAACCGGTATGTATTTTGGCATTAGGGGAATTAATAAGATTGCCAAATACCACCAATAAGTATATCTTCATGATATATAAAATTTTTATACCTTCATGGTATGTAAAAAACTACCGTTCCACATGCATTCTAGTGGATGTGATTTACCAATTCATTCATTTGAATCTTTTAGGTCTGTCCAGTTCATGCAATCACAAATTATTGGTGTTATATAAATATTAAGCAGTTAGTCATCTCCTTTGGGATTAATTTTTTTCTTCCAGAATATAATTTTTCTTCTGTAAGTCATTTTCTCTTCTATGAGAAATATTCTCACTTCAAGAAGTTAAACTCTTCTTGATTCATATAATTCTCTTCATGAGATTATAGTGCACTTCATGACACTAATAGTATGAGATTTACATATATATTGCGAATTTGTTTTCTTTCTATTGAAAACTTCATATGGATTTTCATAACCCATAGAATATTATTTATTCGTTCATGCCTTTTGTCAGTGTGATATATAGCGGAATTTAATACCTTCATAGTAGGAGAATATCGGTCTTTTTCATGACCAAAAGAACCATCGCTTTTCACCACTTCATTTTCTACTAAGTCTGAACTTTTATGTTCACATAGACTTATTTAGCGAGTTTGGTTCAACCTCATTGCTTTCTTCAATAGACCCGATATGAGTGCTTCTATGTAACTTCGCCATGGACTTTGGTTCTGGATCCAGATTCTCATTAGAGAAACATAAGCAATTATAGAGGCGATGTTGCCGACAACTATTCTTTTCTTCGTATCCTCATTCCGTGAGATTAATTCATTATAAACCATATACTTGTCATTTCTCAAAACAAATGATGTATGGTTATTCCGCATCCCAGAACTAGATATATGTGCACACTATAGTTACTGGGTTTTCATCTTCATGATGAACCTCTTCATGAGGCAATTCACCTTCATAGTGATTACTCTACAACAGTTGTAAGGAGTTATTAATGAGTACATTGGTAATAGTCGTTAGAACTTAGAATCCACAGGCGTCCCCGCAGATTTTAGAACATTGACTAACATGTCATTCTGCATCTGTGGATATACTATTCAAAACCCGGGGTATACCACTGTTAGCAGAAAGTTTACTACAAGTAAACATAACTTCTGGTTACTCCTTTAATTCATAATTATCTAGCAAGCTCCCGCTACTAGCTTACAGGAGAATAAACTAAACGTTCTAGTTTAGTTTGGCTTGTGCGTTATTTTTACTGATAAGGATTTTTTTTTTCTCGAAAATATAAGGCATCTTCAACACATGGGCTTTTCTCCCCCTGATGCCGATATTCGATCTTTATACAATAGCATACTACGAAAATCCCCTATCATAGGCACTGAATTAATGGAATTCGGTCCATTTATATCCCCGACTTCATGTGGAGGACCATAGATGTATGCTATGGTGGTGACATATGAGGAAAATGTTCATTCATTGAAAACGCACTTATTCAAAACAAGGGGGTAAACATATTATAGGGGGTAAACATATTATATGCAGTGAGCTAGACATAAAAAAATTTATGCAATGGCATGAAAAATTGCACATTTCTAATACTGTAGGTTACCCAATTCCTAGTGATTTATTACTCTGCGACAATAAAGCCCAAACAAATATACAATTGTCGACAAAATTATTCTAGTTTCTAGCTTCTTTTATTTGATCAAGACATGATCCAATTACTCATACTATATTCAATTATTGAATTAATTGGATCAATAAACTTCATGTTTATATTTATGCAACATAGATACGATTATAAGATGGATGTGTTAGTATTATAAAACTTCATGATGTCTTCCAGAACATAAATATAACGCTAAAACATTAATCTATGAACATAACTTAATCATCATGGAATTTCAAAATCACCCACAAATTATTCTCCTAGAATATTTATTCTTCTTGAATATGCCAATAAATTAATTGGGTGGTATGTCTAACTTCAATTCATTACGCCAAAATAATTATGGTCTCAAATGATCATTCAAAATCATTTAAATCCAAAAATGTCATTAATTATTTGGGATATTGTTTACTACTAATAAACAAATAGCTATGCAATTTCATACTTTCCTGATGAATATGCAATTTTCAATGGCCAATAAATAACACACTTCATGGTGTGACAATAATTCATATTTATCCCAAATAAGATTCGTTAATAGTTTGAGCTACTTTTGCTTCTAGCATTTGACCTACAACACACCATTTTGCCTGCCACATATCCATATTTTCTTATACCTCTTTATTGCAAATATTTTGAAATTAATTTGCTTCCTCCCTCTTTTCACGTCAAATATAAGAAAACTTATAAAATAGTTGGCGTGAAACCCACATATGTGTTGTAACTTCGTGGTACAACATTTCTAAAGAAATAATGTGGCTATGGGTGGATATATTTAAGCTTCAATGCTTAGACATAAATATTCTATTCGTTCATGTGCATAAGTAAACAACGTTACCAATATGCCAATATGGCATCAATGCACTTAGAACTATCAACCTACAAGGTTGACTGAGGCTTAGTGAATAATAAGAATACATCCGCCAAAATTATTTCAAATAATAGGCAAGGCAATTATTTACATTCAGTGTCAGACATACAATTCATAATTTTATTCTATGAAAAATTAAATAATTACTGCAGGTAAGAATTGCTACAAGCAAATAGATACTATTGGTAAGGTGAGATGACATATATAGGAAAATATTCAGTAATCTAATGCATAAGCTTCTATGTCTAAAGCAAAAGATAAAAGATGCTCAAAAAGAGCTTAACCATATTCTTCATAATGAACTGAATGTAAACTACAATGCAACTCGTGTATTATAAAATACTATCTTAAAAGGGCGAATGCAAGATTACTCTCATTACTATTCATCTCCCCTAAGTTGAACAACAATTTCAAATACACCAAATTCTTTTTCTTCCACAATTTTCGAGTATGCACGTTCTTTATGAACATAGTAATAGAATAAGTCATATATGTGCGTACAAATACATATGTTGACAGTAATACAACTTCTTGTGTATCAATTGTAACAACTAAACAAGTTGCAACTAGGCCAGAATTGCTTCAAAAACAATACTTCATTTGTAAAGTCATTATAATGTGGAAGATGTACATAACATTATCAATCAAATTAACTATAGTAACTACATATATACATAGTCTTTTGATTAGATAATTTTGGTGTAGGGAATATGGGCATATAGACTTCTTGTCTACAAATTCGTAAATTCAAACACAATGTATCTACTTGGACACAAATAGTATAAATTAGTTGCAGCTTATCTTCTATGATAGCCACGTACCAATAAATATCTCTAAGTCGATATACTCTCTTCATGATGAGTGTATACATTTATTATAAACAGAGAATATATAATTGTGTCTTCTACAAATGAAGCTACAATTGGACAAAGAGAAGACATATGAATAATTCCATTACTCATTTGCCCAATAAGTGTAATTGCTACATGCAACTACTTACACTATGCTCTTTTATACAACTTTCTACAGGTTTACTTCTAGTAAATAAAGTGCACAAAATGAGTACAAAATAGTAAAGAATGGTTTTCTATACACACCTTTTATTACAATCCTAACAACTAACATGATTTTCTACTATTCAAAGGTATATGAGTAATTTACAGAACTACTAACCCACAGAACAATCAATTACCCCAAACAAACAATTGCGAGGAAATAAACCATAAAAATATGATGCTTTCAAAAGGGGTATTAAGATAAATATTTCACAAGTTTATGGAAGCTCATTTGCCTAAAAACATTGTTTCTAGGATAAATTATGGTTATTCAGTAAACTAATTAAATAGTTAAAGTAAATACTTATAAATACGGGGCTAAGGTATAAATCCTTATTTTCTTCTCTGTTTGGCATAAACCCAATTCATGAGGGATTAAAGTATAAGTGGCGAATGTATATTCCCCGTAGTTTTTCTCTCATAAGACTTCTCCGCATAATTTTCGAGTTCCGTATAATACCTTGGAATCCAAGGACTTTTGAAATAAAATGCCGTTTTTGGGCCAAAATCACGGTTCGTGCCGCTAGGTTGAAACCGGCCAACCCATCTCATAGGTTGTCCAATAGGCTATTATGACCTTCTCCCATAAAAAGTAAGTGAGGTATGGTCCAATTTTCATCTTCGATGGAGACGGTGGACGGAACCAACAGCAAGCCATCGGCGGAGATGGACAACAATGGTAAGTTGCCATGATCAGAGGTGGAGCGGCGGTACGACATCTGGCAGCACCGACACCGGCATTCGTTGGCATCGGGCCGTGACCGGCGTCCGACAATCTTAGCTCTGTGCTACGTGTCGACGAAACTTGGCTCGGCATACGGGCCGGTATCGGCGGCGGGCGCTCACAGCGGCTTCGACCCTCGTCCCGGCCGCGTGCGGTAGCGCGGGAGGCATGCCGTGCGAACCAGCGGTGGGGGGAGGCGGGCGTGAACTCCCCGGCATCGCTATAGGCGGCAGCCGTCGATTGCGTGTGCGGGTGGCCTCGAAGGACCGTCGAGTCGGTGTTTCGGATGGCGGATCGACAAGGAAAAGTTTTGGCTTGATTCGGCATACCATCGATAAAGGGGAAGGACGTTATGCGGCGTTCAGGTGTCACTGCGTGCAAGCGGCGGCGACGGCGCATGCAGGTGCCGATGTCTCAGTCTGGTTACCATCTAATTCATGAAGATAGTACGTATAGCGGATCATTAACATGCAAGTCACGACCAGCATTACTACAAGCACGTTGATCCATAGAATCGGGTGGCAACGGATACACAACGGCTTCTAGGTGGTGTCATGTGTTACCGAGTATATGACGTCGTTGTCGTTGTTCAAGGTGACGCTCCATCGTTCAATTCGACAGATTATGTATGTGCGAGGTGAGTAGCGCGTTCGGGCACGTGATACTGAACTTCGTGGCCGGTGATAACAAGAGAAGAGCCGGTGCGAAGTCCGGATAAATACATCTATTCATGCGAGAAAATAAAAAGACTAGAGACATGATCTAGCATGTTAATCTTGCTACTGCAAAATAATAATAGAATAGATGAAACCAAATACTTATCTCGTTTATCCGATGTAAAGTTAGCCGATCCGCATATGCACGTCCGCATAGCGTATCGGCAAGGCTTCGCAACTTTGGTTGTCAAAGTCCCATGTACATGTGTATGCGGATTGGAACTCCATACACATATGCGGATGCTGGATGCATATGTACGTGCTTGCCTCAGGGTACATATCTCTTGGCTGATCCTTGCTTGCGGTAGATCGATACCAGTGGCGGACGCAGGATTGCAAAATTGGGGGTATAAACTTTCTTGATACATCAGAAGAGCTAAAGTTTTTTACCAGAGCAAAATAACATGAACTATGTAGGAGTTACAGAATGCTAAGAAAATCACTTCTAATCAAATAGACATGTTTGGTTGGTAGCTTTTTGGATATTTTGCAATTCTACAATAAATTATACCTAACAAATTATATACACATACATTTTACCTAATAAATCCTAGTGTACTTAAGAAATATTAGGGGTACAAGTGTACCCCATGTCCCATGCTCTGTCCGCCCATGATCGATACATGCATGAGCATGCATGCGTACGTCGGCCATGCACCATGCTCACCGAATCACAGCCGTGCATGCGTGCGCAGATGATGGCGTTCGATCGGCGGCGTGCCGCGTGCGTCCGCGGGCATCCGGAGGTGCCGCGCGGCTCCGCACTTGGAGTGCGGCATGCAGGCGTAGCGGCGATCGGATGGATCCGTCCGTAGTCGGTAGCTCACGTAAAGTAGATCAACCTGATTAGTACCGAAATCAATTGATCTAGTAGAACACTTACCCCGATTAGCGTAGGAGCGAACTCGTGCTGATAACGTGTTGAATAACTAGTGGTCTATTCGCTGATCCGGAATAGAAGACGACGATCTCATGCACACAATCATATAGTAGATGAACACGGATATAGAGAGGGGCATCACAGATTTATGGCTTTTCTCATATGTGGATGCATCTCTATTAATCTCTCAAGCCCTCTCTCTCAGTATATATACGTATAATAGAGAGAGTCCTATATTAGGATACGTTTCCATATATTTGGTATGAGCCCATATTTATTTTTGATAGGAGATAATAGTTTCATAACACAAGCAACCTCGACACTTCTTAGTGGTACGGATCTTTATTCCTCATCGTTCTCGGTTGCTTCAAGTTCCATCGACCAGGCTTCATCCCTGAGTGAATTTCGGCAAAATTTGCTATACTGGAGCCTCCTGGGCAAGGTTGGGAGAAGCGACATCATCTCGAGATGGACAAACTCTTCCCAATTTGCCTATAACGTCGATAAGGTCCTTAGTGATTTTCGCGCAGTGCTTCCGCTAGTACAATTACAAAGCCAAATGCCTGGTTCAGTTGTTCACAAGTCCATGTTGGCGAATTACATCCGCACGTGCAATATCGTTACGGGCATCACTGCCGTCGTCTCCTCTGAGATTATGGAGGAGGAGCAACGGAGGCTTCCGGAGCGTGCTTTTGATGATCTTAACTACTCTGTCCATGACAAAATCACCAGGATGAATGACCAGGCAATACCATCATGCCTGGCTGACCCCATCTACTTGTTGCCCACAGCAATCAGGAACCTGCTGTATCTAGACCTCTCAAATTGCAGTGACCTTGTACAAGTTCCGAGTTTTTTTGGATCACTTCACAATCTCTGTGCACTCAACCTCTCCTGCTGCCATTCTCTCACAGTGTTGCCGTTATCACTTGGAAGACTGCACAATTTGCATATTCTGCTTCTTTCCTTCTGCCACAAACTGCAAAACCTTCCAATTTCATTTGGTGACCTTTCTAGCCTTAGGTTGTTGGATCTATCGGGCTGTTGCAGTCTTGAAATGTTGCCTGATTCTTTTGTCAATCTTGGAAACCTAGAGGACCTGATCCTATCTGACTGTAAGGCTGAATATTTTTCCACAGTCATTTGGCAATCTTCGGAAGCTTGAATAACTGAATATCTCAGGTTGCAAAATAGTGAACCTAGATGTTGACTGCATACGCAACCTTGTTAATCTCAAGTGCCTAACAGTCAGACCAAACTGTAACAGTCAGACCAAACTGATATCAAAGATTTTACTGTTCCCTTCCAAGATCTTGCACGCCGTCTAGACCTGTCAAGATGGTGGAAGAATAACTGGGTCCATCCCCAATGCAACCCAAAGGTATCTTGCTATTAATTTCTTAAATTTCAAAAGTAGAGCTTTCATACATATGCTCTAAACTGTACATAACCCAAACATGCACTGTCATTTGCTGAGTAGTACTGCTGATTGTACAAGGAGTATTTTTACAGTCAAACAAATAGTACCTTGAGGTATCGGTACTGGAGGTACCATTTGTTGGACCATAAAAATTCTCGCAGGGAGGTACTTGTATAGGTTGTCTTCACTTCAGTGGCAAATTTTCTTGTTCCTTCACGAACTAATGTGTAAACATCTCTCAAACAGGTCACCATTTTGCATTCCAATAGTTGTCCCAAAAAAAGTATAATTAATAGGTTACTGTCAGCTGGTTCTGATGAGGGTGACATTACTAGTGAACAGAGTCTCACATCTATTTGTATAGTTGGTGAAAGTGGCATAGGCAAGACTGAGCTGCTCCATGAAATCTATAATGATGAAATGGTTTTGGAATACAACCATTGGGGAACTAACTGATCTGCAAACATTGACAGTATTTAATATTGGGGATGATTTATCACATTGTTCCATTGGGGACTTGAAGAATCTCAGAGGACTAAGAGGACATGTCCATATAAGAGGGCTTCAGAATATTGCAGCAGGTGATGATACCAAAGAAGCAAATCTAGTAGGTAAGCAATTACTAGAAGCCTTGACAGTAGAATGGTGTTCCAGCAGTGACGACATGGAAGCTGATAATGATAAAGAAATTGCTAATCAGGTCCTTCGAAATCTTCAACCTAACACTAGCCTTCTGGAGCTTGCTATTCGAAATTATCCTGGAAATTTATTCCCCACTTGGATTCAGGATTCTTCCCTTGGTATGCTAGTCTCAATTACAATCGAGGACTGCCAAGACTGTAGTGAGATCCCATATCTTGGTGACCTGCCATCTCTTAAATTTCTCTTTATACAAAAATTGTATGCTGTAGAAAGCTTTGGACAAACAAGTAACTCTTTGGCTACTGAAGGTAAACATGTCCCTGGATTCCCATCATTGGAGATACTGAATCTGTGGGAGATGTATTCTTTGCAATTCTGGAATGGAACAAGATATGGGGATTTCCCACGGCTTCACCGTCTCTCTGTCAGTAGATGCCCAAAACTTAGTAATTTGCCACCCTTGATTTCCTTAGTGCATTTGTCATTTCATTGTGGTAATCAACTGCCAGCATTGTCAGAATTGCCATCACTTAAGTCGCTGAAGATTGAAGGCTTCCACAAGCTCAAGTCTGTCCAATTCTGGCCTATAATGCCGATGTTTACAGAAATTGGAAATCAGCGATTGCAAAGAGCTGTCATCAGTAGATGCTATTTCTTTTTCAGCTCCACATCTGAAAATTATCAGGTGCCCCAAATTTCATCTTGGAGACTGTTCGTTGGAAACCTGTCTAATGTGGGAAGTGCATAAAAGGTAAACAAATATAAGTTTACATAATATAAATCTAATGTTTGCTTAGTCTCCATGTAAATTATGATCGTAGAATCTGACTATAGCCCATTTCTCAATGCCATGTGATTACATGGGTGATGGTCTATAATTATAAACTTCATGTTCAACAATGGATGGAACTTTAAAATTGACGGGCTAGAATTATGGGGTCACTTTAACGAATCAATGCCCTTAAAGGGGTATTGGCGTTTATCTCAACAAAGTGACAATAAACAACTTAATTAATTCTGCTGTGATTATCGCCATCCTCCTATTCAGTTGTCATTCAAGTGGAGGTTGTGTGCTTACAAAAGTTGTAGACCAGATTCTTATAGTTGATTCTTATGGTTATTTTCTTTTAATTTTCCTATTACACAGGGATAAGTGCACA
This sequence comes from Leersia perrieri, assembly GCA_000325765.3. NCBI lineage: Eukaryota > Viridiplantae > Streptophyta > Magnoliopsida > Poales > Poaceae > Leersia > Leersia perrieri. The sequence goes on from CM002485.1 coordinate 7,858,566, forward strand.
GTGAAGTCTCTCCTTGTGAATGTTATGACAGAAGATGTCTGGAATTGGATAAAGTATTGTGAGAAAGATAAACCTGGCTCCAACTACCAAAGGTGAGATCATCTCTCACTATGAATATACAAATATACTCTCCAGTCGCAAAAAGAAGCTGGTTAACATTTTTTAAAGTCGATAAGACATAACTTGGGTACTTATTTATTTTGCATAAATAAAACAAATAATTGCAATTGATGTATTGTTTTCACGAGAGTTTTTACGGTCCATCATATAGTATCTCGAAGTACTGGTACCGCAAGATACTAAACTAAACAAAATCGTTTATTCAGCATGATACGATTATATCCTTGTTCTAATCAACGTTGGATTTTAGTTTAGTACCTCGTGGTACCAGTACCTCGAGGTACAATCTGATGGATCATAAAAAATCTATTTTCACATTCCTGAAACTGACAATCTAGGTTATAATTATAATCGGAGTTACTATGGTCCTTCCATTCAGTTTACTTGTCATTCTAACATATCTTACATCAAACCTGGTGTCATTATAGCCCTCGCAAAAAAAAAAACCTGGTGTGAATAATTTTTCCAAAGAAAACACTAAAAGTCAAAGTATTAAACTATATATTGTGGCTGCATTGATGAGGACTATGGAGGGGAGGGAAGGTCACCACTAAAATACTTTGGAATGTGAAAATGACAGTATCTCGATAAAAAATGTTAGAATGAAGTAAATTGAAATGGAGGTACTAGTAACTTTTTGGACTGTTCATTCCTAAAACGATTTTCTTATATGACCATAGGAACTATAAAGTAGTGTGAGCTTTTTTTTTTTGAAATGATGTGAGTGTTACGGGCATTAGGTCCAGACGTCCAGTGGGCCCATAAATAGTACCTCAGGTAATGTAGCATAGGATTAGTTGTTGGTTAGGAGATAACGTTAGATGAGTTTCTTTGTTAGGAGTCAAGTCGTACCATCTGTATATAAGGATGGGATTGTATCGATTTTGATTAATCAATGAGTAATCAAAATTAGTTTTCTTAAGTTCTAACCCCTAGACTCACCTCTCATCTCACTGAGCCAACGCCACCCGGCTATCTTCCCAGCAATGTTTACCCAATAATTGTGCCCATTTTATTTGGATGGTACGACTTGACTCCTAAAAAAGAAACTCATCTAACCTTATCTTCTAACCAGCAACTAATGCTATGCTATAATACCCGTGGTACTGTTTATAGGCCCACTGGTCCTAATGCCCGTAACATTGAGCATGTTTTGATTGTAAAGGAATAATATGGTCAATTTTCATGAAACAATACTTACGCTGGACTTTGGGCAATATTTCAGATCATACTACAGATGTCAAAAACACTCGACTGGATGCGTGGCTAGGTAGATTGTTGAGCCTAATAGTTATGACCACACGTGGTTAATAACATACATAAACGAGCACAACCATCATGGAACTAGGCCCTGCGACGGACCATCGCCTGACCTGCTCGTTCAGCCGAGAACAACACTTAAAAGGAAGGAATTTGATGCATCCAACTATGGAATCACATCAAAAAAACAATTCAGCGAATAGGATTTCACATACGATTCTGGGAATGTTACATTGTGACAAAAACATCAGATTTCGTGAATGGATTCTGATGGTGCAACATTCAAATTAAGTACATGTGGAAAATATCAGATGCCTAACTATTGCTTGCTGACAAACGATCACGATGCCAGGAACTCCATATATTCTTAGGCAGGCTGGGACAACACCTACAGGCTTCCGATAAGCTCTTTTGCTGCTTGCATTCTCTGAAGAGATGTAACAGGAGAACTCCTTTCCGCTTGCTCGGTATTTGTCTTGATGGCGATAAGCGGACAACATAGCGATCTGTATTAGATCTTGCAGGACTGACGGTCTATAGGATCCGTATCCTGGCTCATCTAGATTATATTCGGTGGTACAGTTTTTTTTAACATTAAACGACAGAAGATATACCAGATATATTAGAAGGAGGAAACCATCAAAAAATGGTTTAGAGTTTTAAAGGTGAAGATTACAAAGCAACTTTTGCTACAGACAGAGGTAGCAAAACAGATTTTGGAAAGTCTCAGCTAGGCCAAAACTCCCATGAATGCTTTGGTTTATATTTTTCTTAATTTGAAAAGCGACTTGTGTTGGTTGGAGAAAAGAATTTCTGAAGATTCTTCGGTTTCTTTCCAGCCATATGTTCCACCAGGCACCAGGTTACAAGCAGGATTACTAGAGTATTCTTCCTTCCATTTTTCGATGAAATGGCGTTGAGAGCTTCCCACCATTCAGAGATGTTTTCAGAATGGTTTGGATGAATGTTTTCATTTGGTGGTACAGTCATTGGTGTAGGCCATTTAAGCGATTATTGTTTTCATAACTAGCGTTGATGAAGCTTTGGCCGTCGAATCTTTTGGTGGAGGTCCTTGAGAGGTCTAGGAGGTGAACACCCTCGAGTATCCGGTGGGTACTCCGGAGTGAAATTGGTGGGTATGGCTAGCCACTCCCAGTTGGTCATAGAAACCGTCATGAGAGAACCCAGGGTATGGTACCATCTCGTCAAAGTATTTGGAATTCCCTGCCTGGTGCATCAATTATCATAGAGTGACAATCCTATTACAGAAATTGTATAATATGGGTAACGTTGATACCAAGACTTGTGAAAATATGTTAATAAAGGCTGAAGGATAAGGTAATAATCTTAAAGTTCTATTTATTCATCTTGTGGTTTCCTTCAATATAGATAAGTGTGGCGATCCACTAGTATAGAGTGTGACTAATGTAGCCTATCGATTACAGCTTGTAATCCTTTGTATTCATAATACTTAATATTAATAAATAAAATATATTGTGAAGCCTCTCCTGCAGTGATTACTTAAAGAAAAAGAGGTAGCCTATTGACTCGAAGTTGTGTGGATGGGCGTATAGCATGGTGTATGTGCTGAGTTAACGATGGGTATCTACCGAAAGTACGTCGAGGGCTTCTTGACTCTGGCAAGTTTGGCGATTGTGGCTTGATCTCTCGTGATTTGACTTTACCTTTGCTCCTAGGTGGGGAATTGTATTTATACGCTAAACCACACCATATCATTGTAGGTCTCGTACAGTCTACAAAGGCAACATGGGACTGAAGCAGGATCGGACCTATGTCAGATACCAAAAGTTTTGTTTACTTTCTCATGTTCCCATATACTCATCCATGATAAATATAGGAGAGATTTTATAGTCCAACAGCTTGTATTGGTACCACGCGGTACCAGATCTGGGCCGTTGGTTTTTGCGGATCGAACAGACCAGAACGATGTGGTACTGCTCGGTACCAATATACTCCTTGAGTTGCACTGCCATATGTACCTGCCCACGGAGGGCAAAACGGGATTTTCGCGTC
>CM002485.1:7862004-7887692 GCA_000325765.3 Leersia perrieri
CGCCAGATAGGACGGCCTTGTCGGCGGCAGGTCCTGGACTCCCACGTCACGCCACATCCTTTCTGCGCCGCATCCGCAAGCACGGGCGTGAAGGCCTGGCAGATCCACAAGACGAGGACGCCACAGACGACGACGTTCTCGCGGGCAGCAGGAACTCCTCTCGGAAATGAATCTCGGGCCTCTTGTTGGTGTGTACGATCTTTTCCACCGCCGGTGTTGCAAGCACGGAAGGAAGAAGGCGGTGCCGCGGAGGAGTTAGCCTGAGGAGTTAGCACTGCAAGTTAGGTCTACGGGAGGAAGAAGATGACATTGCGGAGGAGTTAGCCACACCCGGACACTAATTTCCACTTAGTACCATCATACCCCTGACTAATTGATGGTTTAGATGATTTTGGTACCGTGCGATACTAGTACGACGCGGTACCATCTGGTGGACGGAAGCAACGCTCTAAACATAGTCATGTTGATACTCTTCCGTATGCAAACAAGTATTCTATATTGTATATCCATATGAGCATGTTTGGAGGGTCTCACATACCAAATACTATGAGAATGAAAGTGTTTGTTTTACCAGTTGAGATGAAAATGTTGACTTGTCACTAACGAAGTCCGTGAGATTGCTATTGCATTAATTATTACTTTTGTACAGTTATATGCTCTATACATTGCTTACATGTTAAAATATTCCATTGTCAGTTATGTGAAATAAAACTTTCTTTATGCAAAAATGAGCCCACGGATAGTTATCCTTGTTATCGGCGCACACATATATATATATATATATATGTATGTAGTTCCTTACATGCACTTGCCAGTATATTGGTTTGAGCTAGGGCGCTACCCCTTGTCAGTTGTCTGTGAGGGTTAATTGGTTGGATGGACATCCTGTGGACCACTATGCTTCTCTACTGCAACTCTGTTTGTCAGCCCTATCTATATTGTTATAACTAAGTTACGTATCATTTACAATTATTATCTTATATACGGTTATGTTGAGTTGTAGATGTGTACTAGCCACCGATCATGCCACTGGTAAAGTGTGCATTTAAGTATTCAAGAATTCTGTCCTGGGTACCAATAGAAAATAAAAAGTCATTCAAGGGATTGAGATAAAACTAAAGACACGTAAGGAATTTTCTTTTGTTCTATTTTTTCGATGAAAGCTTTGTTGAACTCAACAATGAATGACATCAAGATTATACAATCATAGCATTTGCATTCCTAAGATACACACAGTCACACCTACACACTGGTTTTTGTTGAAAAAAAAAATAAAACAGATGGAGTTAAGGGCCATCAATCCATAGATTAGATCGTCACCCCTGCTCCCAAGTAAAAGACTCATGGGTCACCTGCTTCAATCTCTGACATGTTGTTGCAATAAAATCCCGTAGTCCTGACTTCGCCTAGAATTGGAGCTAAAGAATAGTTAAAGAGATAACCTGCAAAGGCTTGTCAAAAACCAAAATACCCTTGAATAACTATAACGCGTTGCAGCTGCTCCCAATAGGACACGAGGTCTCATATACTTGGAAATCGCAAAGGCCAACTGCGAAACAAACGTGAAACACAAAGGGTCGAATGTGTGTTTGAAACTATTTGGATAATTGACCATGAATGAGCAAGGCAGCATTGAAACAATAAATGTTTAATCGTCTCTGACAAAAACAACATATATTGCTGCCTTACTAATTAATTTTGCTTGGCAAGATTATACTTTGTTCACACTACACTACAGCATAAGTACCAAGAGAAATCTTACTTTTAGAGGAGACTTTAGTTTCTAGAGAAAGTTTAGATTGGGGACGCCACTATGTACCATAGCTAGCTAGGTAGTGATATTTTACCAAGAACTCCTTAATCATGGGTTAGCACAATATTAGCTACGTAGGGCAACAAATTTTTCAATGCCACTAATTTTGATCCAGTCGGATCCCTTCTCCATGAGTACTTGAGGGGATATGTTTGGAGAAACTTTTAAAATGGTAGCCTCTTTATGCCTAACTATATTGTATATGCATATATATTGATCCCACAAGGTTTGCATTACCCAATCATTTGTCTTTCCAACATCTAGATTTTGTGAGCCATCCTGAATTGTAAACGATCCCATAGCAAACTAAATCCTATCGGGCTTCCAACTTCTAACTGTCGAGACAATAACTCAACCACCACTGAACAACATATCTATGGAGCCACACCTTCTGAGCGAAGTCTTCAAGAAGAAAAATAACATCAAGACGTTGCCCGACGCTCGTCCAGGATGGACAAGGTTTTCACCTGAAGAGGAGAGAGTCAACATGACGATACCTCAAGGAGGAAACGGTGCCTGCAGGCGTTGATACTGTCCGCCATGGTCAGAGACCAAGCGGAACTTTCGCCCATGACTCTCTCAAAATTGTCTCCACTACCATCCTCTCACTATGATCGAGCAGTTAGTTGAGGGTCATCGTTGCCGAGCTTACCACTCCCGGCCAAGCAGCTCCGACACCACCACCATGAACAAAAGAACAGCACGGTAAGAGATTGCCTCTCCCGCACAAGACAAGTATCTCATGCTGAAACACAGATTGCCACAAACCAACTGTGAAAACAGAAAACAAAGTCATAGGTCTCCCAATTTCCCACGTAAAGAACGACCTTGACAGTTCGCCGCCTCCCGAGAAAATCCCCACCGGAAAAGGGGAGGAGCTCTGAAGGGAAGAATGAGAAACGATCAGAGGAAACCTCATCCACCAAAAAACTGGGCAAGCCTCCGATCACCTAAGAGAACCTGAGCCACCTACGATCGGACCACTAGAGCCGATGGCCACAAGAAGAAACGACCGCATGGAAGCCTGATGGTAAGTCAAGTTGCCCGAGCCACCCTTCACCAACCCACTGCACCATGGAGCATGACACGGCCAGCGCTGGGGTCAGGAACTTGGTAGGGGGAAGACGCCACTTTGCTGCCGCCGCCGGCACAAGAATGGAGCCAAGCAGCACCCCACAGGGCCGTCATCACCCCAGCAGTGAGGGAAGGGAGGGGTGGAAGCAGCAGCATGCCGGAACCACTGGCCGCCAAACCCCCCGGGCCAGGGTCGACGCCAACCAACCCCTGCCAGATCCACTGTGAGGAGGCCAAATCTGGCCGAAGAGAGCCCGCGGCCAGCGACGGTGGCACCGGACCGTGCCGTCGCGGCGACGAGGACACGGGTCTGCAGCGGATCCGGCCGTCACGAACGTCGACAACGCCATCCGCACCACGAACCGAGCCGCCGCCATCGCACCACCAATGCAATCGCACGTACAGGTCATCATCGCCCGCGCCTCGCACTCTGCAAACACCCGCTCGACGCCGTTCACGCCGACCCCGCACACCACCATGGATCTGGCCCCCCACCGCCGCTCCCCTGGCCGTCGTCGTCGAGAGGGGGGAGGGGGACTAGCCCCGCCGCCGTCATCCTTGAAGCCACGTTCTCGAGCGGCGGCGTGGCAGAGAAGGAAAGGCGAGGGGAGAGGACTGGCAGCGCAGCGTCGCCGCCCGTGTCGCCTGAGGGGAGCGGGCGACATGAGGACTACCTCCATTATATTATGATTGCAATGTCATCACATGTTGAATGCCGCAACAAACAAAACTACATGACTTATTAACAATATGTGTTTAGATGCTCACATGAAAATGTACGAATTTTACGATGAGAGTAGAGAGAGAACTGGAGGGAGGGTGTTGGGTTTATACCTACTGCCTCTTAATTTCTCTTCTTGCTTAATGAGATGATACACACCTAAAGTATTTTTGGTAATAAAGAAAATAAAAAAACAAATAACAATCCCATAATTTTTAAAATAAGGAAAATTGTCAAACGTTAAAAAAAACTAAAACGACGAGTAAAGATATTTTGCCTAATAAAGAAAAGCTTAAATCTTTTTTTGGAGAAGAGAAGCCCACAAGGCCACAGCCAAGAGGAAAGTCTTCGTCAACGCTGGGTGATGCTCTTCCCAAGCTCAATTATTGCCTGATCCTCCCTCCCAAGCATTATTGCCTAAGAACTCCAGAACAGCTCGACATCCACCCATGGCTGACCATGGCGAGACGAAACCAATCACCCACGCCCTGCGAGACGCGCTGTTCCAGTTCGTGGTCAAGTCAAGGAAGCTTGCAACCCCCATGCTGCGGACGCTGGGGCGCGCGTCGACGGCGTCGCCGGCCACCGTCGGCGACGACGAGCTGACGGCCCTGAAATCCACGCTCCGCAGGGTCCACACCGCGCTCCGCGACGCCGAGAGCATGTCCGTCGCCGACCACTCCGTCCGCCTCTGGCTCGCCGAGCTCGGGGACCTCGAGTACCGCGCCGAGGACGTGTTCGAGGAGCTCGAGTACGAGTGCCGCCGCGCAGCTGTTTTATGTAAAGAGGGTTATACCCATAATTATATTTATTTTATATTTATTGTATAATGTTAAACTCGAACCTCACATTTGCACTATATATTTTTATTAAATTCAATTGAATTTTACATGGATAATTTATGTGCAATTCAATTGATGTTTTAGGTTGATTGAAATGTTGAAATGCAAAATTTGATTTGTGTGTTGTTTGATTGGTGTTGAAATTCAGCAGATTTGTTGATTGATATGGTGCTGAAATTCTGCTACCTCCGTCCCTTTCCCCCAAATACAAGGAACAGAGGGAGTAGTGCACCGTAGTATCCATAATTTTTTAAGAGGGAACAACAAGCGTAAAAAAGAACGGTGTGTGGCCTGCCAAAAAAATGATTTCCGCTCCTCATCCCTGGGTGATCTTGTCGACTATCCCAACACCTGATCAGATCTGACCACGCCGGTGGGATCTGCATCCACGCCGCCGTTAGTCTCCCGACTAGCTGCAACCACGCCACGACAGCGGCGAGCACCGCTGCCGGCCACCCGCAAATCATTGGTTAGCCAGTTCCGGCGCCGCTGACCACCATAAACCCTTTCCTACTAGATACCTGCGCCGCTTAGGACCTAGGTTGGGGTCGTTGCTATCTGTGTTTGACGTGTTATCGCCTCACAGATCGTTGTTTGCCCTGATTTGCACGTCATTATGACGTCGATTGGTGGTGGTAAGAGTGATTTGTCTGGTTTCTAGGCTGCAGATGGAGCGGATGAAGGGAACCCTAATGTTGCGGATCTCCTCAAGAATCTCCATCTAACCATGGAAGAAGAGGAAGTTCTGTCCTTGAGTGATGATGAGGACGATGGAGGTGGTCACTCTGAGTTGGCCCTGATTGGTAAGGTTCTCTTGCCAGGAATCTTGCACCATGCTACCATTATTGGTGCTATGAAACCGGCATGGGGTAACCCGGTTGGTCTAAAGATTAGATTGGTTGGGGCTAAAGGTGATAGTCTTTTTGTTGCGGATTTTGGTCATGATCATGGTAGGGCTAGGGCGTTGGGAGGATCGCCCTAGCTAATTGGCAAGCATGCAGTTGTTTTACAACCTTATGATGAACGCTTAAAACCTAGTGACATCTCTTTTGATAAGATGGATCTCTGGGTACGTATCCTCAATTTGCCTCTAGGTTGGATGAATGCTCATAGAGGTGCTAAGGATATGGGCCTTGTTGGGGAGATTGTTAAGATGGATGTTGATGTTGATGGTAAGGCGAGCGGGTCCCTTTCTTCGTGCAAGGGTTTCTGTAGAGATTGCAAAACCTCTTAGACGAGGAGTGCTGCTGAAGATAGATAAATCAAAGAGTCCGGAATGGTTTGATATTCAGTACGAGAAATTGCCTTTCTTTTGTTTCTCTTGTGGAGTTATGGGACACACGGAGCTAGAGTGTGGTAATCCTGCTGTGCGTGATGAGCTCAGTAAATTACCGTATGATTCTAAGCTACGTGCTCCTGAGGAGAGGAGGAAGAAGTTTTAGAGCTTTGTGCAAACGGCGACTGAATCTTTTGGTTCGGGCTCGTCTTCAACTTTTTTAAGAGGGAACTAGCTGTGGCGGTATAGCGTATAAGTAAGGTAATTTGGTTAGTCTCTTGGAGTAAATAGAAAATATGGCTATGAAATCTTTTGGCTAGCCTCTTGGAGATGCTCTAAAGAGCAAGCTTAGCCGTCCAAGGAACTTCAGAAAAACAGGGCATCCTCCAAGTCCAAAACATTTGCTTTGCGGCATCAACGTCCATCTTCCAGATCATCATCACACGAGTTCTATATTGCACATTGTAGAAGTCATTTACCTTACTTTCTATCAACATAACTCACAGTTGCAGCCTTCCCTCCTTTTTTGTATGACCTCTGAAAGAGTAGACCAAGGGGATATCCAAAAATAAACAGAGTGTAGCTCAGTTTGGTCAGTGTGCATTTTATTTTTCAAACATGATGAATTCCTGTCCTTTCACAAAGCCCATTACAGTTCTGTGAGCATGTGACCCAAACTATCACCATGTTTTGCAAATATTTTGTAAAATTATGAAGCCATGCTCCGAATAGGTTGGAGACACTATAAGAAGCCATGCTCTAAATAGATGTGAAACACTATAAATTTAGGCAACTTCTCTGGATCAAATTATATTTAAAAAAGAGGAAATTGCACAGAACCCTGGGTTTTATGGTTTAAGTTTTACAAAACCACAGTAGTTTTGGCACATGACACATGAACCCAAGTATTTTGGTATTAGTGTTTCGCAAACCACACGATAAAAAACTTCTCCTAAATATAATATGTATGTAAAAAATTGTTTGATCCATTATATTTATGTAAGCAAGTTTTATTTTACATACCATATCATAGATAAAGTTTAGTTTAATCCACATCAAATTTAGGTACAAATTGTTAATTATGTGGTTTCGTGAATACTAGTAGTAGAATACCTATGGTTATGTGACACATGCCAAAACCTCTGTGGTTTGTGAAACTTGGACCATAAAATATGAGGTTTTGTGTAATTTACTCTTAAAAAATGCTATTCCGAGCATTGAGAGATCATGGATTTCCGAAGTCTTTTAGAATTAAGATGTATATTTAATATTTTACTCTAATCCAAACTTTTTTAAACATATTTTACATAAATTTCATATTTTTTAGCACACACTACCATCAATGAGTACATATTTGTTAAATGCAACAACAAAGAACATATTTTGTGCGTCAGCAGCGGGTTGAGTTCCCGGACTGCCCAGGCTCAATGCTGTTCCTGCTGCTGGATATACCTCAAATGACTACGGCATTTTGGAAACTTCTGAAGCAAGTAGGTTCCATGGTGTTTCCAGAGGATTGAGATCCTTTGCAGTGGGCAGTTGCCACTGACATGTGGGCCCACTTGTTAATGTGAACTGCACCAGCTGTCCAACTATAGAGCAGTGATGGGTTTAGGATTTTGAGGTTGGGTATTCGAAATAGAAAGGGCTAAAAATTTTTGCAACCAAAGCACTAATAATTATGTAATACATACACATAATTAAGAATTAAATTGCTATTTGCCTTTAATATATCCTTCTTTTTTTCTCTATTTTCCTTGTATATATGTATAAATACTATGCATGCATATTCTTATCTAAAATTTTGGGTATACATGTGAATACCCATGTATACACATTGGGCCCGTCTATGCTGCAGAGGATCCTTTTCCGTTTCTAACTTGACCACTGCTTCTGTGGAGGGAGACGGACAGTATTTAGATACTGAATATCCATTTTCCATCTGTATTTCATTTCAATGTTGCACTCCCTGAATGCATTGGCGATTCGCTTCTCACAAAGTATCATTCCAAGCATCATCTATCATGTCTGTTCTTCACTGAACTGTTTCTTTGATGTGATTTCATCGTTGGATGCATCAAATTCCTTTCTTTTACGTGTTGTTGCCAGCTGAACGTGCAGATCAGAAGGCGATTGTTCGTCGCAGGGCCCAGCTCCTTTTTGATGGCTGTGCTCGTTTATGTATGTTACCAACCATATGTTCAGATCATCATTGTTAGATTCAACAATCTTCCTTGCCTTGCATCCCTCTGAGTGCATCTGGCTGCATCTGAAGTATGATCTGAAATAATTACCGAAAATCAAGATTAAGTATCGGATCATGCTTAAACCACTACTTTACGTGTTGCTTCATAATATCTATCCTACTACTACTCGCTCGTTTGCTTTATCGCATGACGCGTGCGTCTGCCTAGCGGTGACGATCCGACGGCGACAACAACGGTGCACGCAGGGGCGACGGCACGCGTGGGGGCAATGGCCACGGCACGCGCACGGGGGCGACAGCGGCAGCCACGGCACGCACACGGGGCCGACGGCGACGGCCATGGCATGCGCACGGGGACGACAGCGACGGACACGGCCACGGTGCACGCATGGGGGCGACGGCCACGGTGCACGCACGGGGGCGACGGTTACGGCTGCGGCGACAACAACAAACCTCGGCCCTATATTTAGGGTTCATGGTCGGATGGGGGAGGAGGGGAAAGTGAGGGGTCGTCGGACCGATGGTGGGTGGCAGACACGGGCGAGCGGCGAGGAGGCGGTGGCGCCGCCAGAACCACGGGTCGAAGGTGGACGGTGGGCTCGGTAGGCGGTGGGGACGACCGGCGGCGTCGCGCAGCCGCCAGACGCGGGGAAGAAGAGGGGGAGGGGTGGGCCGACGGGCCTCGTCGGTGCCGGCGAGGCGGGAGGTGGTAACGGTGTGACGGGGATAGGACGGGGTGGAGGAGGCAGAGCTGCAGAGGCCGAGAGGAGGAGGCGGAGGCAGATTCCGTCGTCGCCGATTAGCACTAGGTGGCGACCTAATCGCGTCCTTTTTCCGTGTTGTTTAGGATGTGGTTAGCCAAGCCAAGAAAAGTAAACTTTGACCACAATAATTGTTCGGACCATATGTTTTGGGCATATGAAAATGATGTAACCAAGTGTAGTTTCTTTATTTATGAAAAAAAATTAAGTATTGAAGTTATGTCTTGTAACTTTGGAAAGTCCTAAGCAACATTCTTTTTTAACTGCAGATTATATATGTTGAGAGAGAGGTGCACGTTCTCACCTTTGGTACTTGGAACCAAGTATATCTTTCTGACTGCTCTTTCTCCAATTCCAGCCATCATCTATCATGGTCTTCACAAGGAGAGACTGCATTGTGCATTTATCCCTATGTATTACGAAAAAAAGAATAATAAATATCTGTACACAACTTTTGTAGGCACATCAACCTCCATTTAAATAACAGCTGAAAAGGAGGATGGCTATCATCACTGCAGATTCTATTAAGTTGTTTATTTTCTATTTGTTAAGATAAAAATCATATTTATGATCAATAACTTCAAGCCTGGATTTCCATTGAAAAAGACCATAAAACTTTCATGGTAATGTTTCGTCAAAATTAGACCTTTCAGCTCATCACTGTCAATATTCCATCCATGTTGGCCATAAAGTTTAAACAATGACCATGTTTCATGGTTATGACTCGTGTGAAATGAATTTTTTTTTACGTACTTTCAAACTCATTTAAAGTTAAAGTTATGGTTTAAGAGTGAGATACTAGGAGTCAATATATTTGTAGTGTAAAATTTGGTGGACCTCTCAGTACCTCTGGTACCACAAGGTAACAAAATTTACAGTAAAAGATTTGGTGCCTCACAGTATCTCTCAAGTCTCAAGGACTAAAATTTCTCTTACTTCAATGTGTTGAAAATACAAGAGGAATTGTTTTTAAGCATGATTTTGAAATTTTTTTGGGGGCCAATTTTTATTTTTTTGCTAAAACAGGGGCCTTCAAGAAATTTTCAGAACAATACATGACCGATAAAATTTTCTGAAGCATATGAAATATGCATAATATGTAAACTTAGATTGGTGTACCTTTGAAGCCTTTCCCACATAAAACAGCTTCCAGCGAACTGCCTCCAAAATGAAGTTTTGGGCACCTAACAACTTTTAAATTTGAAACAGACAAGAAAGGAGCATCTATTGATATTAACTCCTTGCAATCACTGATTTCCAATTTGTGTAGCATTGGCATTTCAGTACAGAATCTGACAGACTTGAGCTTCTGGAAGCCTTCAATCTTCATTGACTTAAGAGATGGCAATTCTGACAAGGCTGGCAGCTGATCACCAAAGTAAAATGACAAATATAGTAGGGAAATCAGGGGTGGTAAATTACTGAGTTTGGGGCATCTACTTATACAGAGGTGGCGAAGCCGTGGGAAATCCCCCTTGTTTGTCTCATTCCAGAATTGTAAAGAGTACATCTCCCACAAATTCAGTATCTCCAGCGATGGAAATCTAGGGGCATGTTTAACTTCTGTAGTCAAATAGTTACTTCTCTGTCCAAAGCTTTCCACAGTACACATTTTTTGTATGAAGAGATATTTAAGAGATGGTAGATCACCAAGATATGGGATCTCATTACAGTCCTGGCAGTCCTCGATTGTAATTGAGACTAGCATGCAAAGGGAAGAATCCTGAATCCAAACGGGGAATAAATTGCCAGGATAGTTTTGAATAGCAAGCTCCTGAAGTCTGGTGTTTGGCTCAAGATTTTGAAGGACCTGATTAGCAATTTCTTTGTCACTGTCATCTTCTATATCGTCGTTACTGCAACACCATTCTAGTGTCAAGGCTTCTAGGAATTGCTTACCTACTAGATTTGCTTCTTTGGCATCATCACCTGCAGTTATATTCTGAAGCCCTGTTATATGAACATGTCCCCTTAGTCCACTGAGATTCCTCAGGTCCCTAATCGAACAATGTGATGAATCACCTCCAATATTGAGTACTGTTAATGTTTGAAGATCAGTTAGTTTCCCAAGCCCAGAAGGCATCCCAACATGAACATTTCCTGGTTCCTTCCGGACATCAAGGTGTCGCAGCTTCATCAAATTGTTTGTGCTTTCTGGTAACTCAGTGAGGCAGCAACAATCCTTGAGTTCCAATGTCTGAAGGGTGTCTAACTGACCTATTTCAGCGGGGAGACTCTTGATCTTTGTGTTGTTCAGAGCTAAGAATCTTAAGTGTTTCATGTTCCCAACAAAACTGGGCAGGCCTACTATTGTTGTACAGCTCAAATTCAGTACTCTTAAAAATCCACATCTCATGAGAAGATTATTCAACCCCAATATTTTCAAAGGGGGCTCAAACAAACTTGAGTATTCTGATGCCGATCTCCTGACAACCATAAGGGACTGCAGATGTCTAAGTTCTTTAGTCAGCACGACACTGTTGGAATCTGAACGAAGAAGTGAAAGGTGGCAAATATTTTCAGTAAGGCTGCAAAATGGTTCTTTCGAACTGAAGCATTCATCCTTTGAAACTGAGCATGCCAAATCATGAAATAACTCATGCACTACAAACTTATCTTCATTATCATTACTAAAGGGACAGTGTCGAAAAAATGATCTGCAAAATAACTCATCAAAATACTTCAGACCTGTGTCTTCTGGTTGACTTTCTTCTTCAGGGTAGATAAAACCTTGAGAAATCCATAACTGGACGGCGTGATGCCTGACATAAACGTAGTCTTTTGGAAATAAGGAACAGAACTTGAAGCATTGCTTCAGACGTGACGGTAAAAGATCATAACAGAGTCTTAGTGCTGGCAAGATACCACTAACAAGGGAATCGATTTCAGACAAACTAGTTTCAGAATGACATAATAACCCGCTTAGAGCCTTTACACACAACGGATTGCCACCACCTCTCTCGACAATCTTCCAGCCAATTTCTTTTAACTGAGGATGATTATCAATATCACCACCAATGGCATGTTTCTGGAAGACCATAAAGCATTCTTCTCTGGATAGAGAACCCAAGTAATAGGTTTGCATTGCTCCAAATAGTTTAGCCACTTCTTTGCTCCTTGTGGTTACAATAAGAGTGCTTCCTACAGCACCGACATTGGCTAGTTTCCATACATCACTCCAGAAACATGGGTTTTGAATATCAACATCATCAAGTACAAGTAAGAACCGTTTGCCATTAAGCTCTTCTCTTACAGTTGCTTCAAGAATGCTTGATGGAGCATCGTAGAAATAGGCACAGGTTGTAAACTCTGTGATCTCCAATAGCTTCTTTTTGTCATGCATATTTATCCATATTCTCCGATGAAAGCCCTCTAGAACTTTTTCATCATTGTAAATTTCATGGAGTAGCTCAGTCTTGCCTATGCCACTTTCACCAACTATACAAATAGATGTGAGACATTGCTCACTAGTAATGTCACCCTCTCCAGAGCAAACTGACAGTATCCTGTTAATTATACTTTGCTGGTGACACCTGTAGGACTGCAAAAGGGTTGTCTGTTTGATTGATGTTATACATTAGTCCTTTTTCGAAAAGAAAACCAACAGATTTTGAACTAAAACTAGCTTCATGGGGAAGAATATTTCACACTTAAAAATATATTAAAGGCACTACTCCACTAATGGCATTGAACGTCTAGAGTTTGTGCAGGTTTGAGCCTGTATCAAAACACTTCTTCTGAAGCTAAAAAGGAAATAGAAGCAGCATACCTTTAGGTTGCATTGGGTATGTACCCAGTTGTTTTTCCACCATCTTGACAAGTCTAGATGTCTTGTAAGTTCAGGGAAGGAATAAGGGAGATCTGTGATATTAGTGTGGTCTGACAGAGTAAGGCACTTCAGATTAACAAGGGTGCGTAGGCAGTCAACATTTATGTCCACTCTGTGGCAACCTGATAAATTAAGGTATTCAAGCTTCCGAAGATTGCCAAATGGTTGTGGAACATCCTTCAGCCTTATACAGTCAGACAAGTTGAGGTTCTCTAAATTGCAAAGATTGACAGAAGAATCAGGCAAAATCTCAAGACTGCAACATCCCGATAAATCCAAGAGCCTAAGGTAAACAAGATAGCCAAGGGACGCTGGAAGGCTGTGCAATTTGTGGCAGAAGGAAAGAAGCAGAATCTGCAAATTGTACATGTATCCTAACGAATCTGGTAAGGCATGCAGCGAATGACAAGAAGAAAGGTTCAGTGCAGAGAGATTATGAAGTAATCCCAGGGAAGGAGGCAGTTGTACAAGGTGGCTGCAATTTGAGAGGTCCAAATACAGCAGGTTCCTGATTGCTGTGGGCAACAGATAAATGGGGTCAGACAGGGATGATGGCATTGTCTGTTCATTCCTCTTGGTAATCTTGTCATGTACAGAGTAGTTGTGATCATCAAAAGCAGAAAACCGGTCCGCTTCCTGATTGATATTATCAGAGCAGAGGATGCCCATGATCCCCAAAACACCACGGCATAAGAGGATGAAATGCGTCCCTTCCACTGCGACGACATTACTCTGACGAACTGGAGCAGACGACTGTTTGCTAAGGGATTGTATGACCGCGTCCAGTGTGGGAATAGTATCACGGATCTTTTCTTCCACGCCACAAGGAAATCTAGACTGATTTTTGCTACCCATCAAGGCGAGGAGGCTGTAGTAGTGCAGATCTTGGAGGCAATATTGTGCTTGGTAGGTGAAATCATTTGATTTAGCAAGCATAGCGTGGTTTGGCCGCGGCGGCCCCCCTTGACCGAAGGAGGAAACCACCGCTCTGACCCGAACAAGAAGGTGAAAGAGATGATTGATAGGGCTTCTTGGGGTAACAGAGGACGGCCAAGAGGGCGGATCATCCGGAACAGCCGGCGGATGCTTTGGATACATCTCTGAAGATTTCAACAATGAATGACGAGACGGCGGAACAAGCACGGTCAACATTCTCGGCAGCCGCAGACCAGGCATGAGCCTGTGGCGGTGCGTTGGAGAAGGAATGGAGTGGATGAAGAGGCGATCGCGGGTGGCGTCGCTGGCGCCACGCTGAAAGGAGACGGTGTCCCCGGCGTCGAGGCTATTCTGCCTGACGAAGCGGCTCCATCCCTTGGTCATGACGTAGCTCTGGCTGCTGTTCCAGTAGGAGTAGCGGAATCGCCATTCCTTCCCCGCGGGATCCTCGAAGCTGAGGACGACGCCCCTCTCCGCCACCGCCGCCGCGTCCAGCGGGAAGAACTTCTCGGCGTGGTGCTTGGGGATCACCAGCCGGTTCAGCTTCCCCACGTCGCTGGGAGTCAGCACCTTGTCGAACAGGTGCTCCTTCTCCACGGCCATGGCTGCCGCTTGCTGTGCCGGCTCGATCCCAACGGCCGAATCCTGCTGGTCCGGGTCGGACAGCTGATCAGGAGCCAGCTTCAGGCGGCCAGATCCCGACGTGTGCGGCGATGCTCGCTCACGATCATCGGCGACTTCTCCCGCTCGCTCCTGCTGCTCACCCTCTGCGCGGTATCCACCACTTGTGTTTCCAGCTCGTGCCGACTTGAGCGATATCCAAGATCGCCACATCTCTGGCTTACTTATGTTCTTTGATTTCCTCTTTTTCTTCTCAATGGCTGATGGATCTCACCTGTGTTTTAATGTGTGTGTAGTTGATCTGAGTTTGAAGTGTGAATGAGGATAAGAAGATAAGAGGAATCTTAGGTAAGGGGTTGACAGCATTTGCGTTGACCTAACTTTGGATCGCATCTTTCTGATGCCGTCGACATTTTTATATGTTCGATCATTCGTCTTATTTAAAAAATTTAGATAATTATTAATTCTTTTTTTATTATTTGATTCATTGTTAAATATACTTTTATGCTAACCTATAGTTTTACTTATTTTATAAAAGTTTTTTATAAGACGAACGGTCAAACGTGTGTTAAAAAGTCAACGGTGTCAAATATTTAGAGAATGAGGAATATATAATAAAACCTTGGATCACAGTCTCAGCGCAGGAACATGAAGTAGGAGTAGAGAACCAAGATTCGCATTGGCAGTTGGATATGTAGGCCGTGGTCCTGTTTGGATCCTTCAGGCTAATAATTAGCCCTCTAGAATCTTGCTATGTTATTTTGAAGTATTAAATATAGATTATTTATAAAATCAATTTCATAACCCGTGGGCTAATTTATAAGACGAATCTAACGAACCATAATTAGAGAATAATTAATGTAGCAAATTATGGATTAATATATATCATTTGATTTGTCTCGCAAATTAGCCCAAGGGTTGTGAGATGGATTTTGTCAGTAATCTACGTTCTCTGAAATAACAAGATTCTGGAGGGCTAATAATTATTAGCCCTCCGGAACTAAACAGGGCCCGTGTTTAGATTCAAAATAAATTTGCGTTGCAGGGATCTTAGGGAACATGAAGCACGAGCAGAGAACCAAGATTTGCATTGGCAGTAGGATAGATCACTACCCCGAAGCCCTCCTGTGAATTTCACCACGGTAAAACCTTAAGCCCTCTGCATGAGATCTTTGGCGAGATGCTTCATCATGACGCCGTATGTATCACAGTATTTTTATCCAAATTTCTAGACCACCAAGACAGACCCAGGGTTTGTCTCCGACCCGCCCGAGTAGCTAACAGGCCGACCCAAGCGAGCAAGCAGGCAGCCAGCCGAGTCGATAGTCCGGCGCCGCACAAAGACCTGGCACGCGTGCGCGCTCCTGTGCTAGCGACGCATCGCGCGTATCACGACTCGCGAGCTCCTAAACAACGCATCCGGCCGCCCGAGCCCACGCGCGCCACACCGCACGCGCTCGCGTCGCACCACCACGACCGATGCGCCGTGCACCGCGTTCGACATGAACCACGTCGCACACTGGCAAGCTTTCTCTTCCACGACGCTGTGCCTATAAAAGCCGCCGCACCGAGCCACTCGATCCGTTTTGCCTCTCGCGCTCGCCGCCCCCAGCGTGCACTCCACACACACCCTGCTCCAGACCGGCGCCACGCAGGCATGGAAGAGACGACATCTATGCCCATCGACCCGGAGCTGTGAACGCTCACGGTGATGACGCTAACACCCCGTGATTTTCAGTAACCTCCTGCAAAGTCTTTAGTTTGAAAATGCAATGGTAAGCACACTATCTAGTTTGCAATCCCATCCCATGTTCAAAACTTCCAGAGTATACTGGATGCGTCAGAATTGTGGTACATTCAGTAGTGGAGTAATATACATCAGTAAGTGAATGTACATACTAGCATACTCCGTTTACGCAGAAGGAAAGGTCAGGACCCAAAACTTGAGACTAAGACTGAAGGCCTGACACTAATATCGGATGGCAAGCATCTAGCATGACGAAGAAATGATTGAATTGCATTGTAATCTTAAACGTCATCGATGGTGTTTGGTAGGAGAGATAAAAGGAGACTGATGGAGCCAAATGATCAAAAAGAAATAGGGGAAAAGACAAAGTTACAGTTTTGGAATAATGTTATTTACGTAGAATTTAATGCATAAACAAACAGGAAAAGATGAAAAAAAGAGTTATAGCATCAGAATACCGTTACTTATAATTCAACAGATTAGCAAAAATCTCAGGTCAACAAGATGTTTTGCATAGATTTAATTGCATTCAATTCAACAAATCAAGAATAATCTCATATCTGCGTAATATACTGTCAACAATTACAACTACAACCCATCGGAGCACAGAACTCATAAACATCTCTACCAAGATGAACAAAGATTTGAATAATAATACAGTTTGTTCATAAATACAAAGCATCAGAGCGCATCTTGCTTCTGAGCTACAGAGTGTCAGCCTACAAAGTAACTAAGCAGCCAGCCATGCCATCTGAAAATCACTTCTGAGGTACAGAGATTGTCAGCCGTCAAACTGGCTTCACTACAGTAGAATATCAGCAAATCATCTTCAGGAGTCTAATCAGCCGGCAGATCAAAGAGGCTATCCATGGAGGAGTCCATTGTGTCCAAGAAACTGAAGTCCATGCAGCTAAACAGTTCATCCAAGCTCTCTGGGATCTCGAAATCACACAATGCCGGAGCCTCTCCATCCATTACGCCTGACAAGGACTTGCTCTGAACTTCACCCAGCGACAAACAAGTCTCGGCAGCACCAGGTTCCTTCGATGACAAGTCGATCAGACCTGGAACATCACCAAATACCGTGGAGGATTCGTCCATCACGCTGGAGCAGCCCTGATTGGCGCCATTAGATCCATCGCTATCAACCAATGCTGGAAGAGGAACGAGCTCCTGAAGCAGAGCATCCTCTGCTCTTGTGCGCTTGGGCGCTGCTGATGCAGCCTCGTCAGATTCAGGTTCTCGCCATGGCCGCTGAACCTGACACGGTAAAGACGCACCGGTGAGGAGGCGAGCTCGGGCGGGGAGGTGATGGAGAACTCGTGCATAACCCACCCGGAGCTCCCCTTCTCCCCCTCGGCGAAGAAGCTCAGCATGTACTTGTTCCACGAGATCCCCTCCACGCAGCCGCCGCCGCACATCCTCTGCCCCTGCCAAAACCCTCCGCCCTCCACCGTCCGCTTCTGGCGCTTCCCCTTAGTGTTCTTGGACCGAACCTCGGCGAAGAAGAAGCCCTCGTCGCCCAGCCCATGCTCCGCGAGCAGCTTCCATGGCGGCGAGTTGAGGAGGTCGGCGTCGAGGATGACGCCGTGGAGAGGGAGGGGATTACCCTGGAGGCGACGGATGAGGTAGCTGGTGACGAGGTTGTCGTCGCTGGGGTTGAACTTGAAGCCGGGAAGGAGCCCATCGCCATCTGCGCCGCCACCTGCCACCATTGCTGGATTCGAATCAGAAGCTGTTGATTTCTAGGGTTTGGGGGAAACTTGCGGGAGAGGGATTGGAAGAGGGATGGGGAATTGACGCGATCGTTATGAGAAAGCCGTTGTGTGATTTGAATTTATCGATGGCCGAAGCCCATCGCCATCTGATTTGATGTCAACTGGTTTCCTTTTTTCCTTGTTCTGAAATTTTACGCCCCATGGAGCCAGTTCTGAACATTCTTATCTGCCTTTGCGACACTGAAGGTATTCTTTGCAGCAAGTTCTCAACTTCTGCAGTATTTGTGCATATGAAGGATCGTTTTAGCTGGACAATTCTGTAGCGCTTCTGGAGGGCGTCGTGGCCACGTGTAAGGAGGGAGACTATGTGGTTGTGCTCGACCTGTCCGTGAATTGGCCACTTAGACGTTTTTTTTAAATGAAAATCGTAAGTGATAGTGACGGAGAAGCGACGGTTCTTTTTAGAAGGTATTGTTGTGAAGTAGATGTCTACCCCTATGTGTTCTTTTGTTGACTGTAATTTAAGAGTTAATTATTGCAAAACAACATGATATGCTCATGTATGTCTTAGGTTTTTTTCTTTCTTTTATTTTTTGGCTGTGTACATCCATAATAGGCGCAGAGGTCAGGTGTAATTCTATTTATTGATGAAGTTTCTCCCATTATCTAAAAAATATAAAGAAGAGGGGAAATAGAGGTGGGTTTATGGTTTTAGCGGAATTGGCATGATTCCGAGGGGTTTTTAGGCTTTTTGCTATTTTCGACCAGCCCATATACCAATTTAGACCAACGTGGGTCAATAGCCCACTAGGCCTAGCTAACCGGTGCAATATTGAATAAGTCCATTTTACGTTTCTCATGTTTAATCTCAGTTCTAAAATCGTCCCTAAATCAAAATACTAGAAATATTGGATATCTAGCCAAACCCATTTAAAATAGGTTTTATGGAGATGTCGTTTTGCTGACATATCACCTATATAGCATCATAAATTAGGAAAAACGAGAAATATATGTGGATGACCTATCTCAATCGTAGCTTCCTTGTTCCTCTTTTCTCTCTCTAGTCCCTATCACGTCTTGTTGATGGCGATGATGGCTGGCAGCGGCACGATATGATGCACCTGCCGGTGTGCGTGAGAGCGGTGAGAGGGACGAGAAGACCGTCAACAAGGTGGACAAGATGAATGAGTACATCAAGGATGGCGCCAGAGATCAGACTTGAATGGCACTTTTTGTCCTCCTAGTCGGCGGTAGCAGGCATTAAGAAGAGGAGGATGGCGGTGGGCGGTGGCATTTGGGGGCCAATTTTTTTGCCGTCAAGCTCTAGATTCACACCGACCACTCACTGCCTCAAACAACCCCCGGCCCGTCCACTGCTATTGTCAATCTGCTAGGGAGTTCCACTGTCAACCTCGTCCTCTCTGTCGTCGTGGACTGCCCACATCCCGATGACCCACTCCAGGATGAGGTCGAGGGGATTGCGTAGTTAACGACAATTCCATGCTCAGTTCCACCGCCTCGAGGAGGCACCCTCCTCTTGTCTCCCCTCCCTAGCGGTGGCCAGCGAGAAATCTGCATCTATAGTGCCCACAACTAGCCCTTCGGCGTTGTTGCTCTCCCGCTCCTCCGTTCCCCTTTATCTCTCTCTCGATACTGACGACTGCGATGGATCCAGGTGGGAGGGTCCCATACGTCCCCAAGCTATTCTATCATGCATCGCACCGCGCTGCCGCCCTCGAGTTCCACCACCTCCGCTCCTTGTACTCATGGACCCCATTGTCACCGGCTCTTACCACACCGAAGTTGAAGTAGGTGGCCACCGCCACCACCCTGTCAAATCCCTTGCAGCCACCATTTTTTATGCCCGCGGTACGGGAGAAAAAGAGAGAGTAAAGCGAGGAAGGCAACACTAACTGAAATGTCAGGCCCACATATTTTTAGAGTTGTTTTCCTGATATATAGCCATATAAATGCCACGTCATCATGGTTGGACTGAGTCAAATAGCCACGTAGGCACAACGGCAACAAAAAACTACATCCGGCCGCCCGAGCCACGCCACACCGCACGCGCTCGCGTCGCACCACCACGACCGATGCGCCGTGCACCGCACCGCACACCCCGTGCTCGCTCTGGCTTTCTCTTCCACGCCGCTGTGCGCCTGTGCCTTAGTGCCTATAAAAGCCACCGCACCGAGCCACTCGATCCGTTTTGCCTCTCGTGCTCGCCGCGCGTGCACTGCACACCCTGCTCTGCCTTGCTTCGCTCACACCCTGCTCTGCCTTGCTTCGCTCTGCCCTCCTCCAGATCGGCGGCGCCACTCAGGCATGGAAGAGACGACCTCTCTGCCGATCGAGCCGGAGCCGTGGACGCTCCCAGTGATGACGCTAAAACCGCATGACGCTAACACCCTGTGATTATCAGGAACCCTGCCATGTCTTTAGTTTGGAAATGCAATGGTAAGCACACTATCTAGTTTGCAGTACCATATCCAAACTTCTAGAGTATGCTGGATACGTCAGAATTGTGTTACATGTGTAATAGTAATATACTACCTCTGAGGGAGTACATCAGTAGGTGAATGTACATGCTAGCATAATTTTTTTGGAAAATACGCAAAAGACTTGCGTTTCTTTTGTATTAAGAGAAGTAAAAGGAGTACATCCTGAAAAAACAAAAAGAGGGGAAAGCATAATAGCATACTCAGTTTACGTACAAGGAAATGTCAGGACCTAACAATTGAGGCTAAGACTAAAGGCCTGACACTAATACTGTCAGGACCCAAAGGAATCTAGCTAGCTTCATGACTAGTGTTTGAGCTGCAAAGAACACTGGAAACTGATAACACCTCTTATCTAAACTGCTCAAATCAGTTGACAGGGCATACATAATTCTTCGAATCAGTTCTAGGCACATGCCTAGCAAATGTATGAGAAACTGAAGGCAGAAAATAAGTTCAGGAAGAAAAGTACGCCTACAAAATTCATAACTTAAGGAAATCAGTGAATTTACTAAACTCAAGAGTACTAACTTTAATGTGAAATTTCAATCCGAATTCTGAAACTATTCAAGTAACTATCGAATCAAATTGCAAAGGCAAATTATATCATCAAACACCCCCAAAACCCCAATGCCACCACCCCTCGCTCAGGAACTCAAGCGGGGGCACTGACGACGACAACAAGGGCTCTAAATTTTGGTCAGCCTTTTTCGGCAGACCCAGATTAAAAAAAAAACAACATTATAGGCCATACACCAGTGTATATACTTACGATAATAGATTGCACAAAATACAGAGAAAGCTATAAGATTGAGTCTTTCAGAGACTAGCAACTAGGATCTTCTATCATAGTATCATGCAGTGTAATGCATCAAGTCCCTTAGAAAAATGGTGGTTCCGTAAACTGTCTTGAGAGCAGAATTAGTCTTTAATACCTCATGTCATCTGCCAAATAAATGTGATTATTTTTGTCTGCAGAAGCAGCAGTTGGTGTACCATGTGCTTGTAAACTTGTAAGCCTGTTCAATGCGCTGACTGATCGGATTTCCAAACAGGCGCATAGGGCAGACATGTATCGGATGGAAAGCATCTAGCAAGCTGAAGAAACGATTGAACTGCATTGTAATCTTACACGTCACCGATGGTGTTTGGTAGGAGAGAAAAAAGGAGGCTGATAGAGCCAAATGATATGTCACGGGACATGATCAAAAGAAAGAGGGGAAAGAACAGATTTAGAGTTTTTGAATAATGTCAGCCAGTCGATCTTCATAATTCATCAGTCCACTTCAATCTGAACCGTTGGCCGCATACCCTTTTGATCTTATTTTTCAGATAACTGAAAGAAAATCTTCAGACTTCAGGAACTGGGGATGTTCATGGCAGACAAGAATACTAGGCATGATTTGTGTTGTTCTTGAACCGGCATTGCATCTCTAAGTCCAGGACTGGTTCAAGCCGGCAAACTGAAGATTAACTTCATTAGCTTTAGGTCCTGAGACCTAGTCTGTCGGCAAGAAAAAGTGGGGTTGTCTAAAGCTGAATGATTGGACCATGCAACAGATTCAGGATCAAAATCACAACATTTTTGCCATTTTAAGCCCCTTCCATATAATTGTAAAGGAATAGCGATCATGTAATTGACTGGCCGTCTTCTAAACTGTTCGATGTTACGTGACATGTACAGGCTTATGTATTCTCAAATGACCATATCTGAATTCCGCGGACTGAACTAATCAATATTTCTGAATTCACGAACGAATCAATATTTGAATTTAGTGAAGAATCAAATAATGAACAAATGCAAATTTAGTATATTCAATATAACAAAGCACAATGGATCTCAGCTTTGCATAATACATTTTGTAAATAATTACAAGCCATCAGAGATTACAATTAACTAATAAACATCTCAATTCAGAGCTAACGTATCAGCAAATCTCTTTCTGTAACATTGGACATAAATACAAGCATCAGAATTAAACCACTTTCTACAAAGGACTAAGTTAGTCAGCCCACAGATCATCAGTGAAGAACATCAGCAATTCTCTTTGTGGCTTCAGGAGGGAGGCTAATCAGCCGGCAGATCAAAGAGGCCATCCATGGGGAAATCCGTCATCTCGAGGAAGCTGAAGTCAATGGAGTCGAACAACTCATCCAAGCTCTCTGGGATCTCGAAATCACACAATGCCGGCGCCTCTCCATCCACCACGCCCGACAAGGACTTGTTCTGAATTTCTTCCAGCGACGAACAAATCCCAGCAGCAACAGCTTCCTCCGCTGACAAGTCGATCAGCTCTGGAAGATCACCAAACACCATGGAGGATTCATCCATCACGCTGGAGCAGCCCTGATCGGCGCCATCAGATCCATCGCCAACATCCACCAACGCTGGAAGAGGAGGAACGAGTTCCTGAAGCAGAGCATCCTCTGCTCTTGTGCGCTTGGGGGCGGTCGTTGCAGCCTGGTCAGATTCGGGCTCTCTCCTCCGCTTCTTGCCATGGCCGCTGAACCTGACACGGTAAAGACGCACCGGCGACGAGGCGAGCTCCGGCGGGGAAGTGACGGCGAACTCGTGCATCACCCAACCGGAGCTCCCCTTCTCCCCCTCGGAGAAGAAGCTCAGCAAATACTTGCTCCACGAGATCCCCTCCACGCCGCCACCGCCGCACATCCTCTGCCCCTGCCAAAACCCTCCACCCTCCACCGTCCGCTTCTCGCGTTTCCCCTTGTTGTTCTTGGCCCGAGCCTCGGCGAAGAAGAAGCCCTCGTCGCCCAGCCCGTGCTCGGCGAGCAGCTTCCATGGCGGCGACCTGAGGGGGTCGGCGTCGAGGATGGCGCTGTGGAGAGGGAGGGGATTACCCTGGAGGCGACGGAGGAGGTAGCTGGTGACGAGCTCGTCGTCGCTGGGGTTGAACTTGAAGCCGGGAAGGAGGCTATCGCCATCTGCGCCGCCAACCGCCGCCATTGCTGGATTTGAATCAGCAGCTACGGATTTCTAGGGTTTGGGGTGAATTCTTGCAGGAGAGAAAGAGGAGAAGGCGGCGCCGAATTGGTTGATGCGTGTGCGGGGTGGAAGCGGGGATTTGGATTTATAGCCGTTGGTGTTACCGCGTTCCTGCGGATGGGGTTGTGGGATTAGGGATTTGGGGATGTTTGATGAAATAGATAGATTTCGAAATTTGATTCGAAAATTAATTCAATAGTTTCAGAATTCGACCGGAAATTTGGCCCCTAAAGTCAGATTGCCAATTCCTAAACTTCTTAATTTTCTGCAATTACATGTTGTTTTTCAGTCATAACAAGAACATTCACTTTTTTTTTTTCCTGAATTCAACTTATTATACGCTTCCTATGCATCTGTATACAGCTGATTCAAAGAATTATACTCCCTGGACTGATTGGGTGGTCTAAAGTTAAGGTGTTGTCAATTTCCAAGTGATTAAAGGAATCAGGATCTGTACTGAGATTCATAATTTGTACTAGTTCTGTCCAGGGCTTGTAAGTTCTGACTTCCTGAATGTACTGCTTCTCTGTTAGGCATCTGAATGTTTGTTTTCTACTAGAGCTTCCTTGACATTAATTATTTCCACCTCAATTCTAGTGAGAAAAGGCCATGGAATTATTTCTTTGGTGCCTTCTTGTGTATGGTAGAACAACAAAAGGCTGAAGACAATGTTTACAACAAAGGCAGTAGCAAAAGGGAAGCTTATTCTCGACAAATTTTTTTTTAGCGGGGCCGGCCAAAGAGGGACGGCCAAATTCATTAAGATTATTGGGGGAATGTGTTTATAAGTAATATCGACAGGACACTGTCGAGAAAAGCTGCATCTCAGGCACGGCCTGAAAGGCAGAGCTACAGCACAAAGAAAGAAACAAGTTTACAAGCTGCCTCTAAAGAATTTTGTTGAAAAAGCCTGCTGACTTCCAGACTTCTATTTCTTCTCTGAATTCACTGAAAATCTGGAAGTAAGGCTTGAACCTTTGATTGAAAACTCTGGCAGTACGTTCAAGCCATACCATCCAGCAGACAAGCAAGACAACTGAATCAAAAGCTTCGCTGTAGCCGGTCCGAAAACACGATCTGGCAAGCAGCCACGAATCTGACAGAGGCAAATTAGCTTCCCCATGGATCTCAAACTGAAAACCGACCCAGGTTCTGACCTGTTCCCAAATGTTGTTGGTAAACACACACTTGGTGAAGAGGTGATCACAGTCCTCAGATTGTGCAGTACAGAGCGATGATTGAAACTCAATGAGCGCACGCTTAAAATCATGCCAATTCGGGAAAATCATCAATCCAACTCTGTTTTCCCCCTTCTGTATGGTAGTCTTCAGGAGAAAACTCTGAATTGTCCGGCTTAAATGATCCTTGAGTTTTACTCCACATGCACAAAATTCTGCATAAATGCAGAATTGGCTGCAAAGAACACCTTCAGTGTTGCAACAGCTGGTAAGCATATTCAGACTTGGCTCCAAGGGGCATAAGGATTCTGACAGACAATGTTCAGAACAAAGAACAAAGGAAACCAGTTCTCATAAAAGGAAACAAATTCACATCAAAATAAGAAACAGATCATCTCTCTGAAAATAGTAATACCTTTGTGTAAATTAACCAAGGATCTTCCGAGCATTAATACATGGACTCAAACTGGGACAGGACAACATACACAGCCAAAAACTTTGAGCATGGTATATTCAGGATCTGTGTAAGCTGCAGTTCAGGAAATGGGAATAGACTGCAGACACAACATCCTACCGCCAAGAGAGATAACTACGTATAGTATCAACAATAGCTCAAACTTCTGCTGGAATATTGTACCAAAATATCTTCCAAATCATGTTACTAAGACGAACTTGTTTCATCAAGCGAAAAAAAAAAAATCCCGAGGGACTCCGCGCGCCAACACCCAGAATTCCCGCGTAGAAGCCAAACCCACCTACATTGGCTTCCGGCTTCCACAAATTCAAATCACACAACAGCTTTCTCATTACGAACGCGTCAATTCCCCAATTCCATCCTCTTCCTGCCTCTCCCTCAAGTTCCCCTAAACCCTAGAAATCCATAGCTCCCGATTCCAATCCAGCAATGGCGGCGGGTGGCGGCGCAGATGGCGATGGGCTCCTTCCCGGCTTCAAGTTCAACCCCAGCGACGACGACCTCGTCACCAGCTACCTCCTCCCTCGCCTCCAGGGTAAACCCCTCCCTCTCCACGGTGTCATCCTCGACGCCGACCCCCTCAGCTCGCCGCCATGGAAGCTTCTCGCGGATCACGGGCTGGGCAACGAGGGCTTCTTCTTCGCCGAGGTTCGGGCCAAGAATGGGAAGGGGAAATGCCAGAAGCGGACGGTGGTGTGCGGAGGGTTTTGGCAGGGGCAGAGGATGTGCGGTGGCGGCGGCGTGGAGGGGATCTCGTGGAGCTGTTGGACATGATAAGCTAAGCTCTACATTGTTTTAAGTAGATTCCTTGCATGTAACGTTGTTGAATAAAACGTACAGGAATAGTGTGTTGAGACAGGCGTGAGCTCACCGAATTATGTGGTGGCCATGCAGAGTCTGTTCTAGTTTGTAGGGGATCCGATGCTTAGCATGCAAAGTGATCCGCGTCTTTAGCTCCTAGGCGAGTGGATCGATCGTGTGCTGTAGGG
>CM002485.1:7892675-7915973 GCA_000325765.3 Leersia perrieri
GTGACCTCATATATTGCTTAGCTACCTTGCTAGTCACCTTTTGGTTCATATAGAAGTTGTATGATTAAGCCTCAATTTCATAGTTAGTGTTAATCTTGTTATCCGCCGGACTTTCGGTTAAAAGCAGAAGTTTTGATTTCATATCAAAAGTTCCAATTTGAACCGAAAAGCCCGAGATTCTAATTTGCTATGAAGTTGTGATGAATTTTGAGGAACGCCTATTCACCCCCCCTCTAGGCGGCATCGAGGTCCTTTCAAGTGCCACTACTCCGCGCCGTACAACCCGCAGCAGAATGGTGTCGTCGAGCGGCGCAACCAGACGGTTGTGGGGATGGCTCGGGCCCTCCTCAAGCAGAGAGGGATGCCGGGTGTCTTCTGGGGAGAGGCGGTGGTGACAGCCGTCTACATCCTCAACCGCTCGCCCACCAAGACTCTCGATGGCAGGACGTTGTACGAGGCTTGGCATGGGCGCAAGCCGATGGCTTCCCACCTGTGGGTCTTCGGTTGCCTCGCGTTCGCCAAGGAGCTCGGCCACATCGGCAAGCTCGACGACAGGAGCACTCTAGGGGTATTCATCGGCTACGCGGAGGGCTCGAAGGCCTACCGCATCCTCGACCCAGAGACACAACGTGTGCGTAGGGCGCGCGACGTATTGTTCGAAGAAGGGCGAGGATGGGCATGGGGCAAGATGGTGGACGACGACTCGACTCTGACGTACGACGACTTCATTGTCGAGTACGTCCACTTCGAGGGAGCTGGGGGAGTAGGCAGCTCTTCTTCACCGAGCGTGTCTGCCCCAGTCCCCGAGCCTTCGCCGACTCCAGCACTTGCCACTCCGGCTGCGATGAGTTCTTCACGACACAACCACAGCCAACAACTCCACGCACTCCAGCACCAACAGCCACTCCGTCAGGCACATCTAGTCCAACACCAGCTCGTGTCGAGCACAGTCCGGTGGAGTTTGCTACTCCGCTCTCCCACGTCGAGGAGCGCATCAATGCGTACCACGACAACGAGCGCTTGCAGTATCGTACGATGGAGAACCTTCTCGGCGACCGGCCGGTGCCGAGACTGGTGTCTCACGACCAGGAGGCGGAGCTGCACCTTGCATGCGACGACGGTGAGCCTCGGTCCTTCGCAGAGGCCGAGAGAGACGCGGCATGGCGTGCCGCGATGCAGTCGGAGATGGACACAGTCGAGAGGAACCGCACCTGGGAGCTTGCTGACCTCCCTCGTGGTTATCGTGCGATCACCCTTAAGTGGGTGTTCAAACTGACGAGGGATGAAGCCAGCCATTGTCAAGCACAAGGCTTGCTTGGAGGCACGCGGTTTCGTGCAGCAGGAGGGGGTCAACTTCGACGATGCTTTCGCCCCCGTAGCACGGATAGAGTCCATGCGACTTCTCCTTGCACTAGCAACTTAAGAAGGCTGGTGCGTCCATCACATGGATGTCAAGTCGGCGTTTCTCAACGGTGACTTGAAGGAGGAGGTCTACGTGCACCAGTCGCCGGGATTTGCAATTCCCGGCAAGGAGGGCAAGGTGCTTCGCTTGCACAAGGCCCTCTTCAGTCTGCGGTAGGCACCTAGGGCATGGAATGCCAAGTTGGATTCCACACTCAAGGGGATGGGCTTCGAGCAAAGCCGGCACGAGGCGGCCATCTACCAGCGGGGCAAAGGAGGTGGGTGTCTAGTCGACGACTTGGTGATCACCGGCACCAAGGGTGCAGAGGTGGCAGCGTTCAAGGAAGAGATGAAGGCCACTTTCCGGATGAGTGACCTGGGGCCTCTCTGCTTCTACCTGGGGATCGAGGTGCACCAGGACGACTCCGGGATCACGCTTCGACAGACCACCTATGCGCATCGTTGAGCTGGCTGGGCTCACCGACTGCAACCCAGCTCTCACTCCGATGGAGGAGAGGCTAAAGCTAAGTCGCGATAGTACGACGGAGGAGGTGGACGCCACGCAGTACCGGCGTCTTGTGGGGAGCCTTCGCTACCTCGCCCACACACGGCCAGACCTAGCTTTCTCCGTCGGCTACGTTAGTCGGTTCATGCAGCGACCGACGACGGAGCACCAGCAGGCTGTGAGGAGGATCATCCGCTACGTTGCGGGGACTCTCGACCACGGTCTCCACTACCCGAGGTGTCCTGGAGAGGCACACTTTGTCAGGTACAACGACAGTGACCATGCCGGCGACATCGACACTAGCAAGACCATGAGCGGGATCCTATTCTTCCTCAGCAAGTGCCTTGTTAGCTGGCAGTCGGTCAAGCAGCAGGTGGTGGCCCTGTCTAGTTGCGAGGCCGAGTACATAGCGGCCCCACTGCAACGACACAGGCCCTTTGGCTTGCTCGACTGCTTGGTGATCTCCTCGGCAGAGACACTGGAGCGGTGGAGCTCAGGGTGGACAACAAGTCCGCTCTGGCCCTGGCGAAGAACCCCGTTTTCCACGAAAGGAGTAAGCATATCCAGATGAGGTACCACTTCATTCGAGACTGTCTGGAGGAAGGGAGCATCAAGGCGAGCTACATCAACACCAAGGACCAGCTTGCGGATCTGCTCACCAAGTCTTTTGGGAGGATCAAGTTCCTCGAGTTTCGCGCCAAGATCGGGATGACTCAGATTTCCCACAAGACGACGCACAAGACTTAGGGGGAGAATGATGGAATAAGTCTTGTGGCTGGTAGGTTGTTAGTTTGTTTGTACTAATTTTAGAATAACATCTTGGACAAAATAGCACTTTTAGCCAAAGTAGCTTTTTGCTTTTAGTGTAGCATCTAATTGTTAGGACAGCATGTGTTTGGCTGCTAGGACAGCATGTGGTTGGCTGCAGCTTGGCTGCTCTGCTCTAGTTTAGGCTATATATACTTGTATCCCCAACACTAGGTTGGCATGACATTTGTGAGAAATAAACCCAAAAAATTACCCGTACTTCTTATTTGTCATCCTCTCAATGAGATTGAGAGTCCTAATCCTAACAATGCAAATATGATACGTAGTATTATTCTTGATTGGTTCAATTGAGTGCAATTAAATGTGTTCAAAACATTTGGCTGAGCTAAGATTACTGCTGATTTGTTGAATTCATTGTAAGTAACATTATACGATTTCACTTGTCGGGAGATCACATGAGGTTTTAAACACTAGTTCTGCCCTCAAGACAGTGTACAGAAACACCATTTCTGTAAGGAACTTGCTAGTCTCTGAAAGACTGAATCTTAAAATTCTCTATATTTTGTACAACCTAATATGCTAAGTATATACACTAGTATATGCCGTATAGTGTTGTTTTAAGAAGTACATATCAATTCTCAAGGGCCAGGAGATGCGCTGCAACCTGACCCAATTCATCAGGCTCGGGTTGAACAGAATATCCCAATTCATCAGGCTGCTTCTCTTGTACACCATTATCTGTAACTGAAAGCAGTGCATTACTGCAGAGAACAGTAGCAGAAAGCAAACCAGAACTGCAGATAACACACAATTTAAGAAAAAACACGGTTAATAAACTCTATTAGGAACTACTGAGCTGTTCTTTCAGTATTTGATCCCTGACTGAATACTTTGTTAGCAACACCACACATCACTGTTCTCAGTTACACGGCATACTCAAATGCATGAAAGGCACTATAATATGCCTAAGTACCTGGTGGAAGAGATAAACCACACCAATCCAAGATATCTTTCTTAACCTGCTAGAAAATAACATTATTATGTAATATAAGCGTAGCTACACATGAGTGAGAAAAAGAAAAGGTGCGGAATGATAAAAGACCAACGGTTATTGTCCGTCAGACACAAGGAAATTGCACATGCACGAGTTCAGACATTGTAGTTTTCAGGGATCATGGATAACTGCTTTAATACTTTGTAGGCTGACATTGTAGCTTACAAGCGAGATGAGATGTGCTCTTATGCTATGTATTTATAGGAAACGGTATTATGTAAAGCTGATAGCTTGATACTCGGTAGCTCATAATTGAGATGTTCTGTGCTCTGATGGGTTGTAATTATTGACCGTGTATTATGCAAATATGATATTATTCTCGATTGGTTCAATTGACTGCAATTAAATGTGTGCAAAACATCTGGTGAGCTGAGATTACGGCTGATTTGTTGAATTCATTGTAAGTAACATTATACTGTTTCCCTTGTCGGTAGATGACATGAGGTTTTAAAGACTAGGTCTGCTCTCAAGACGGTGTACAAAACCACCATTTCTGTAAGGGACTTGTTAGTCTCTGAAATACTGAATCTCAAAACTATCTATATTTTGTACAACCTAATATGCTAATTGCTAAGTACTCACTGTTTTTTAAATGACACAAAACTGAACTAATCAGCGTCATCTATTGAAATCCGGAGGGAGTATATCCACTAGTGTATGCCGTATACTGTTGTTTTAAACAGTACATATCAATCCTCAAGGGTCAAAAGGTGATGTGCTGCAACCTGACCCTTGGGCATCGATTTGGTGTTTGTCTACGTCCAATTTAGCGTCAGGCTCAGGTTGAACTGAATCTTCCAATTCATCAGACTGCATCTCTTGTACACCTTTATCTGTAACAGAAAGCAGTGTATTATTGCCGAGAACAGTAGCAGAAAGCAAACCAGAACAGCAGATAACACCCAATATAAGAAAAAACACGGTATAATCAATTCTGCTGTTAGCATACACTTCACAAACTGTATTATTATGAAAAGCTGATACTCGGTAGCTCACAATTTAGATGCTCTGTGCTCTCATGGGTTGTAATTATTGACAATGTATTATGCAAATATGATAGTATTCTTGACTGGTTGAATTGAATGCAACTAAATGTCTAAATGTATGCAATAGATCTGGTTTACCTGAGATTACTTCTGATTCGTTGAATTCAGTGTAAGTATCAGTATACAGTTTCATTTGTCGGCAGATGACATGAGGTTTTTGGATTTTTGAATTCCAAAGGAGCACTAAAGTTTCGGTTGTGTATGCAGTCCCAATTTTAGTCCATACGTATAATTCTAGGAAGACCCTCGGCTAATTTTCACACAAGCAATTATTTTTTCAAAGAGGTGTTTGTGTGTTACATGATGTGAAGTTGTGAACTGGCTTCCTTTGTTGCTTGTTCTGAACATGCTTATCAGCCATTGTGACACTCAGTGTTCTTTGCAGGCAATTCTGAACTTCTGTAGGGTTTTGTGCATGTGGAGCAAAACTCAAGGATCAGATCATGACACTGTATTTTTATCCAATTCAAAAGGGACTATTTCGTTTCAGCAAGAGTTGTTTACTTTTGAAGACATACAAACACAACGGGAGAAAAACAGTGTTGGATTGCTGATTTAAGCTGAATTGGCCTGATTTTGAGCGTGAACTTCATGACAGTAGATTACTACCGTGACCTATTGCAAATCCACTAGTTGGTCCATGATCAGCAGGAACCCTGCCCAGTATTTAGTTTGAAAATGCAATGGTAACTTGGTAAGCATACTTCACGTTATTTACTTTATAGTCCCATATTCAGATTTTGAGAGTATACTGGATACCTCAGAATTATGTTTACATGTGTAATATACTTTACGAGTATGCTGAGTAATTTTCAGGACCCAAAACTTGAGAATAAGACTGAAGGTCTGACACTAATACTGTCAGGGCCCAAAGGAATCAAAGCTTCATGACTGGGGTTTGCGCACTGTTGTGCTACGATGACACTGGGAAATTTACTGATGGCTAATTAAATAATGCTACCAGAATACTGGAAAATGGAACACCTTGAATCTAGACCACTAAATCAACCTACAGAGCATAATTCTTTGGGTCAGTTCTAGACACATCCCTAGCATAGCAAGAGTATGAAAAATTGAAAAGGGAAATCTCAAACATAAAGGCAGAAATCTAGTGAAATTTCTTGTTATGGTTCTCTAGAGAAAAAAAAAATACTCGCAGCAAATTCAGAAGTTCAAGACAGTCCGCTAGAGCATTTTCAGGGTCAAATTTGTACTAGATTTCTGAAACTATTCAATTAACTGTCGAATCAAATGGCCATTTAAACTTACTTGAACAAACACCCCAAAATACCAAATCCCAAATCCCAAATCCCCAATCCCCAATCCCCAATCCCACCAGGGGACACGCACACAACCTGCGAGGGAAAGGGAGGCGTCAGCCGACAACACCAACGGCTATAAATCCAAATCCCCCCTTCTGCCCCCACACACGCATCAACCAATTCGCCCTCTTCTTCTCTTCCTCTCCCGCAAGTTTCCCCCAAACCCTAGAAATCCACAACTTCTGATTCGGATCGAGCAATGGCGGCGGGTGGCGGCGCAGATGGCGATGGGCTCCTTCCCGGCTTCAAGTTCAACCCCAGCGACGACGCCCTCGTCACCAGCTACCTCCTCCCTCGCCTCCAGGGTAATCCCCTCCCTCTCCACGGCGTCATCCTCGACGCCGACCCCCTGACCACGCCGCCATGGAAGCTTCTCGCCGATCACGGGTTGGGCGACGAGGGCTTCTTCTTCGCCGAGATTCGGGCCAAGAACACCAAGGGGAAACGCCAGAAGCGGACGGTGGAGGGCGGAGGGTTTTGGCAGGGGCAGAGGATGTGCCGCGGCGGCGGCGTGGAGGGGATCTCGTGGAGCAAGTACATGCTGAGCTTCTTCGCCGAGGGGGAGAAGGGGAGCACCGGGTGGGTGATGCACAATTTCACCATCACCT
This sequence comes from Leersia perrieri, assembly GCA_000325765.3. NCBI lineage: Eukaryota > Viridiplantae > Streptophyta > Magnoliopsida > Poales > Poaceae > Leersia > Leersia perrieri. The sequence goes on from CM002485.1 coordinate 7,899,380, forward strand.
CCCCGCCCAAGCTCGCCTCCTCGCCGGTGCGTCTCTACCGCGTCAGGTTCAGCGGCCATGGCAAGAAGCGCAGGAGAGAGCCGCAATCTGACGAGGCTGAAACGACAGCGCCCAAGCGCACTAGAACAGAGGATGCTCTGCTTCAGGAGCTTGTTCCAGCATTGGTTGGCGCCGATCAGGACTGCTCCAGCATTGTTTGGTGATCTTCCTGAGCTGATCGACTTGTCTGCGGAGGAAGCTGATGCTGCTGGGTCTAGTTTGCCGCTGGAAGAAATTCAGAGCAACTCATTGTCAGGCGTGGTGGATGGAGAGGCTCCGGCATTGTGTGATTTCGAGATCCCAGAGAGCTTGGATGAGTTATTCGAGTGCATAGACTTCAGCTTCTTGGACACAATGAACTTCTCCATGGATGGCCTCTTTGACCTGCCGGCTGATTAGTCTACTAATGCCAGAAAGAATTGCTGATGTTCTCCACTGATGATCTTTAGGCTGACTAGCTTAGTCCTATGTAGAAAGTGATTTAATTCTGATACTTGTATTTATGGCCCATGTGTACAAAGATTTGCTGATATTCTAGCTCGCAAGTCACAATTGAGATGTTCATGAGTTAATTCTGTTCTCTTGTGTCTTGTAATCATAGACAATTTGTATTATGAGAAACTGAGGTCATTCGTGATTCATTATATTGAATATACTGATGTTTATTAATTGATTATTTCATTCTTAATTAAGTTAAAATATTGATTCATACATGAATGCAAAAATTGTACTCTGTGTGACTTCAGTCTTCAGATTTCAGATTTGGTCATTTGAGGGTACATGGGCCTGTACATGCCAAGTAACATTAAACAGTTCTGAAAACGGCCAGTCAAAAACTTAATCAGTATTCCTTTATAGTTCTGGAGAAGGGGCTTTGAATGGCATAAATCATGTGATTTTAATCATGAATCTTTAGCATGGTCCAATTCTTCAGCTTTAGAGAACCCCTCTTCTTCTTGCCATCAGAGTAGGTCTCTGAACCAAGAGCTAATGAAGTCAATCTTCAGTTAACCGGCTTGAACTAGTCCTGGATTTAGGAGATGCAATGCCGACAGCTGGCTCAAGAACAACACAAAACATCAGAGCTTTGTGTGATTTTGAGATCCCAGAAAGCATGGAGATGATGGACTTTTCCATGGGACAAACTCTTTGATCTGCCGCTGATTAGCCTCCTGAAGCCACAAAGAGATTTTCTGATGTTCTTCAGTGATCTACAGGCTGACTAGCTTAGTCCTTTGTTGGAAGTGGTTCAATTCTGATGCTTGTATTTATGTCCAATATGTAGAAAGAGATTGGCTGATACTTTAGCTCAGAATTGAGATGTTTAATTCTGTGCTCTGATGGCTTGCAATTATTGACAAATTGTATTATGCAAAGCTGAGATCAAACGTGATTGGTTATACTGAATTTTTATTAATTCCTTATTTAATTCTTAACTAATTTGAAAAATTGATTCGTCCGTGAATGCAAAAATTGTACTCTGTATGAGTTTGATTGAGTTCAGTCTGCTGAATTCAGATTTGGTCATTTCAAAATGCATAGGCCTGTGCATGTCATGTAACATCAAGCAGTTTAGGAAACGGCCAGTCGATTACGTGATCGGTATTTCTTAATAATTCTAGAGAAAGTGGCTTAAAAGACCACGAATATTGTGATTTTGATCCTGAATCTTTCCCACGGTCCAGTCCTTTAATTTTAGACAACCCCTCTTTTTCTTACCAACAGAGTAGGTCTCTGGACCTAAAGCTAATAAAGTTAATCTTCAGTTTACTGGCTTGAACCAGTCCAGGACTTAGAGATGCAATGTCTGCTCATGCCCAATATTCTTGTCTGCCATGAACATCCCCAGTTCTTGAAGCCTGAAGATTTTGTTTCAGTTATCTGAAAAAGAGGATCAAAGGGGTATCCGGCCAACAGTTCAGATTGAAGTGGACTAACGATTATGAAGATCGAGGGGCTGACACTACTTCAGTAATCATTGTTCACCGTTTTGTTGATTCTGTACCAGTAAAGTTTGCTTAGTTTAAACTGAAGGCTAAGCCCGACCTTGAAAAAAAAATGCTAAGGCCCAGCTATATAAACGTGATGCTTACCCTTGATGATGAATGGGCTGAAATCTAACTGCCTTTCATCCCCTCTTCTGTTAGGATTAGCTACTTTATTCTTTTGTCATCAAAACTTCAATCAGTTTATCTCTGAATCTTTGATGTTCCAAGCTTGATTACTTGTGTCCTGACAATATTGAGGCTTATCAGTCTTGGGCTCATATAAAATTTGGGTTAGCTGTTGGTGAGGCTTTGGAGTCGTGTTTAAAATATACTGCAACAATAGTTGATCTTGCTGGATCTGGACGTAGGTACTGTGTGCAGAGCAGAGCAGAGGGGTGATGATTATAATCTGGTTTGAGAGAAGCCCTTTATCTTCTGTAAAATATCCGAGACGAATCAGTGGTCTCGTGATACCTGACTATGTAACGAAGACAGAAATAGAGCAAGTGATATAGGCATGGAATATCTAAAGTATACTCTGAATACTGGACTGTATGTTAGACAGTTAGGTTCAGTGCTTATCCGTGCAATAATTTCATACTCTGACAGGGTTGAGTGCCCTGATGATTGGTTTATTTGAACTCAAAAAAGGAAAAATCATATGTCTCTCGTCGACAATAGGCTCAGTGTCATCTATCCTTTTAATATCAACATTGTATTATCATTGTGATATCCATCTAGAAGAACTCATGGCTTACATCGACAGACTCACGCAGGCTAAAACTCCATATACTTTAATCTTGTGGCTAGAAATATGACAAGGACAATATAGTTATATATGTTTCAGATGTGAATAAACTCTATGCAGTAACCCACCAACCGAAAATCTAAAGCTAAATAATTGCTAAGTGCCAAGAAGGCCAGCTGTTCTAAAACATTATAAAACCCCGTCATCAAAAAAAGTTCCACGTGCACATAGCCGCATCATTCCGTGAACCAATTTTTATTTTTTTTCGGGGAATTCCGTGAACCAAATCACAACACGTATAAGACACACCATCCATAGCAGGACGACCAAGCCAGCGATGCCCAGCCTGGAACGTTCACCCGACGCCGGCGCCGGCCGCCGCCGCGTCGTGCTGTTCCCGCTGCCGTACCAGGGCCACCTCAGCCCAATGTTCCAGCTCGCCGCGCTCCTCCGCGACCGTGGCGGCCTCGCCGTCACCGTCCTCCACACCGACTTCAACGCGCCCGACCCGGCGCGCCACCCGCCCGACATCGCCTTCGTCCCCATCCACGAGTCCCTCGCCGAGGAGGAGCAGGCGGCGGCGGCCGTCGACCTGCACGCGCATTTCCTCTCGCTCGACGCCGCCTGCGTGGCGCCGTTCCGCGCGGCCGTCGCGTCGCTGCGTGAAAAAGCCGAGGACGACGGCGACGTCGCGTGCGTGGTGCTCGACTCCAACTGGCTCGCGGTGCTCGCCGCGGCTGCCGAGCTCGGCGTCCCGTTGCTCGCGCTCCGCACGGTCAGCGCCGCCACGTCACGCAACCTCCTCGCGTTCCGTCGCCTCTGCGACGACGGATACGTCGTCCCCGTCGTCAACGATGAACGGCGCGACGAGCCGGTGCCGGGGCTCGAGCCGCTCCGGGTGGGAGACCTTGTCCGTTACGACGGATGGGACGTGGAAAAGTCGTGCGAATTCATCACCAAGCTCTCCGACGCCATGCGCGTGCCCATGTCCGGCGTGATCCTCAACACGTTCGACGCGATCGAGGCGGATGAGCTGGGCAAGCTCCAGGCCGAGCTGTCCGTGCGGGCGTTCGCCGTCGGGCCGCTGCACAAGCTCTCGCCGGAGACCACGACCCTGCGCCCCCCGCACCGCGGCTGCCTCGCGTGGCTCGACGCGCACCCGCCGCGGTCGGTGATATACGTGAGCATGGGGAGCGTGGCCAAGGTCAGCCGCAAGGTGTTCGACGAAATGGCGTGGGGTCTCTCCGCCAGCGGCGTGCCGTTCCTCTGGGTCGTCCGGCCCGGCCTCGTCGGCGGCGAGGACGACGCCACTGTCGTGCCACAGTTACCCGACGGCGTCGACATGAGCAGAGGGATGGTGGTGCCATGGGCGCCGCAGAGGGAGGTCCTGGCGCACCCGGCAACCGGCGGGTTCTGGACGCACTGCGGGTGGAACTCGACGCTGGAGGGCATCTGCGAGGGTGTGCCGATGCTGGCGCAGCCGTGCTTCAGCGACCAGACTGTGAACACGAGGTACGTGACGCACCAGTGGGGCGTGGGGATGGAGCTCGTCAAGGTGTTCGACCGGGTACGCGTCGGCGAGGCGGTGAGGGAGCTGATGGTTGGGGAAGAAGGGGACCGGGTGAGGGACAACGCACGTCGCCTGAGAATTCAGGCCAATCAATGCGTTGCTTCTACTCGGGCTATTGATGATCTGGTCGAGTTCGTTCGCTCGCTCTGATATCTAAACTATATGTACTTTGTAGTATTGAAATAAATCAGGTCATGTGTTAAATACTGCTATCGAGTATCGACGTCTGGAGAGTTAGGTTGATTTGATGGTTAATTACGTCTGTAATAGATAAAGGGCGTGATTTTTCTTGCCTGCCGATGCCGCAGCCTAGACATTACACAAACAAATTCTGATTTCACTGCGATCAGTACTCTTTCCATTAATAACAATTTAACTTAAGTGTTCTCTCTAAGTTAAGATTTTTCTAGGTGCTTCCATGTTTTTCTATGGTTACTGTGAGGTGTTCCTAATTTTGGTTTTGATCAAAAGGTGAACCTTAATTCAAAAGCTGCATTGATTAAAGTGTTAGCTGCCTCCCCTGCTGGTAAGAGCTGCCAAAACTTACATTTTGAAAGAAAATCATTTGACATTTAATTTCTTCATTAATTTATAAGACCTTTTTCGAAAATTATGGAAGCCCGAGATGGCGTATGGGCAAATAATTTAATTGAAGCATATATTGAGCAAAATGAAGTCGTGTCTAAATTATTGATGGATTGCGTCATTGCAGTCTTTAATGGTTTAGAGTGTTATTGCTGTTTCAGCTGCCTCAGTATTTGTCCACGATTTCACCGTGCATGATTGCTCACATAATTTGACCCGACACACAGGGTTTACTGATAGTACTACTAGTTTACTATATGTACGTACTTGTTAATAGCGACAATTGACAAGCTATAATGGTGTCATATATATATTTGATTTGATGTAACTCAGTTTTAGGCTGATCGAGTGTTTGAATTGATTAGCAGTTAGATGAGTGCAGATAATATTGGCTCACTATTTAATTAGATGTTAGTCTCTGGTTACTTCCATAGTTACTAGTAATTGGAAAAGCCGGACATTAACTAATCGAGCTAATATCCGTTGAGTCCTTTGTCTGCTTCGTTAATGAGTTTTTTTTTTTGGGAGTTTTCGTTAATGAGTTGGTACTGCTCATTATTGGTCTAGCTGAGTAGTCATTATTACGGGATTGCTAATTAACAAGTAGCCATGCAAGCATGTCAGCCTTAGCCATTCATCTTTCTGAATGCATGCAGGAATATACAACTCATGAATGTCCTCCGATATGCTGCATATGCATCCTTATAATTGCTTATTTGGTTGAACCAGGATTGATGGGTGTCGCACAGGAAGTTGCATGTGCGTGCGGATGAGTACGCGTCAGGAGCTCGAGGCTGGTCGCGTTCAGGCGCAAATGCTATCGGCGCTCGAGCGAATGAAACGCTCGGTTTCTTCTAGTGGTGAAAGTTTCCATTCATGCTATTAGGAAGGTTGGTTTTTTTCATTCAAAATTTGAATATATTTCCTATTCGAACGTTTGATATTAAAAAAGGTTGATTTTCTTCGATTTGAACCTCTTTTTATTTTATTTGAAAGTTTTTCTATTTCACTACTTGGAAAAAGGTTTTTTACTCCTTGTTTGTCCCGGTTATACAGCCGGGACAATCGATCCGGGACAAAAAAAAAATATCCATCTTTAGTCCCGGTTAAAATAACCAGAATAAAACATGTATTTTTTTTCCGGAGTTTTAAGCCAGCTCAGCTAGTTGCTGCTAGCTGGTATTTTTTTTATTACTATATCAAATTCATCACAAATCACATCTAATACACATCACAAATCATCTCGAAAACACATATAATACATCACAAATTCTAACACATTACAATTCATCATACATTCACATCACACAGATTCACATTATATATAACAAATACATCACAAATCCTCAAAAAATCCTCACAGATCCTCAAATTCTCAGAAAAAAATTGCCCCCCTAGCCAGACTGCCGGCACCGCCGCCCGGCCGCCAACTCCGCCTCCCCTCCTGCCGGATCTGGTGGATGGGAGGGCGAGACCGCCGGCGCCACCAGCCGGACACCACCGCCACCTCCCCTCCCACCGGATCTAGCGGAGGGGAGGGTGAGGCCGCCGGCGACCCAGCGCCGCTTCTCCCTCCTCCCTCTGCCCGACCCCGCGCTAGCGCTTCTCCCTCCGCCGCCCCCACGCCGCTTCGGCCGCCGCCGACCCAGCCCGACCATCGGTGTCGCTAAACAGAGAGCGAGGCAGAGATGAGAGCGAGAGAGAGACGCATAGAGAGATGAGAGACCGAGAGAGAGACGCGCCAGCCTCTTTCTCGAGTCAATCTTATCCTCTCGCTCTCTCTCCTCCGAACGTGTCGCGAAGAAAAAAAAGAGGGGCGGCGGAGGAGATATTTATTCCTGGTTGTTCTCACCAACTTTTAAATCGGGACTAAAGATTCCTGTCCTGGAGACCAGCTACTGACATAGTGTAAACTGGGGCTAAAGATAATTTTTAGTCCCCATTGGTGACCACGTTGAAATTATGAACTGGGACTAAAAATTGTTTTTAGTTCTGGTTTTAACCCAAACCGAGGCTATGGAATATTTGGAAGAGAAGGAACGACCAAGCTTTCAATGACATCAGACCATCTTTTCAAACTTGGAAGACTTCCTTTAACGAGGATTTTACTCTTATGTTGCATAGAGTAAAACGGGATATGAATAATGCGATGGCACATTATTGTACGTTGCTGCCATGGTTTACCTCACATTTTCCCATAGCCTCAGTGTCGTGTCTCCCTGCCTCAATGCTGCCCCTCACAGCCTCGGCACTGTCATCGACGGCTTCAATGCCGCCTTTGCCAGCCTTGGCAACATCAGTGCGGTCCACCATCCACAGTCCACATAATACGTGTTGGTCAGACCGGCCGTGTCTATTTCGGGCATGGGCTAGGGCCCGCTCTGATCGGCCTTTCGGGGAAATGACTAGACCTTCTTCAAATTGGCTTCCAAATTTGATCTTATTTCCATATAGACAGATTTGGATGTCAACAATCATTTTTGGGTTGCACTTCTACATGGTATGCGCGACTGCTTGCTGCATTGACGTCTTCTTCCTCAAGTTCTGCATCAATTTCTTCTTCATCCAGATGGCGATGCATGTGGAGACCAGCAATGGTGCAGGAGACGGCAAAGGCATGGCACAGGAGGAGAAGGTGGCAATGGCATAGGAGGAGGAGGTGGAAATGGTAGCAACAACAACAACTCTTGATCCAGCTTCTCATCCGAGTATGTTTTCTTCACCCTAGCATTGAACATGATTAGGAGTGTTTTTCCTGTTCTTTTGATGTTTATATTTACCACTAGTAGAGATTGTCTCATGTTTATAGTTATCATGATATTACTCTATTTCCGTATGAATTGCTGGAATTATTTATATCAAAAATTGACTAAATTTCCAACACATATAGCCTCAAGGATGTACCATAATATATTCATTGTTTGAATTGTCATGAAGTAAAATAATGATCATCATCAACATATAGAAGGCACGAGCAAGTAAGGAGATCCATTGAAGTAAATGCTAAACTTGATGTATTTTGTTTATCCTAAAGTGATAGGCCTGGTGACAAATATTGTTACAATTTGTCATCTTTGTCTGCATGAGGTTCATCAAAAATATCTGGGACGCTTTGAAATCCTTCAGAATGGTATGTTTTTTCAAACCATCTATCAAGCGCAGACCCATTATTGTCATCACCAGAGAGTGCACGGAAAGTTCCTGTATATTGAATTTTGCATCAATCAATTCCATACTAATCACTATGTATACTAGCAAAAATGAGTAAAAAATCTATTATTTTTATATATTAAAATTAGATATACTTCCTTGCAAAAAAAATAGATATACCTGTCTCAGATTCAACTTCAGTATTAGTGCTATCATCACCGGTCATACCATCACTAGACATCGCTGAAAGATTTAATCTAATGTTAATGAATCGGCTAATATTATATAAGTTGTGAATGCAGTTTGATCAATAATAACATACATGTCTGCCAAAGTACTCTCCAGAGTAGCAATGCTTCCTTCGATGGATAGGTCATCATCTCCCTCAAGATTCCCATCTGTCAAAACTATAGCATGTCAGGATCATCATTAATAATTTGCATTTAGCCAATGTTTCACTTAATCCAAGTGTTTATTAGACATGTAAGGCATATATCTAAGGAAAGAGAACTAAACATCTTTTGAGCATTGTTGCATAGGTAAGAGTGGGTAGGATTTGCATTTGCAAGAGTAAATTTTCTCATATTTGTCCGAAAATCTGATAGCCCAAAATGTTATGTTTACCATAAAAGCAACACAGTCACATAACTAGGTACCTACTTCACGATTTAACCCTTGCTAGTTGGGCCAAACTTTCTCCTCTCAATACAACACAATTGAATTGCTAGACCATCAATAAATACATTAGGAATTAAGAACGCTCAAGTTCCACGGCCTTTATAAGACAATAACTCAACGGCCATTAGAAAATGTAATTCCTGGTGTTTATAGAAGCCCAATCGTGTTTTACATAGTGTTGACAGTCGTGGTTTAGGTCAATATTTTTCCCTTAAGGACCTCCATGTATACTTTAACATTAGTGTGTAGTAGTAGAATTATCAATAGACAAAATTAGCTCATTTTCTATAATACGAAGACTAAAGGCAATTACAGATGAGAGAAAAATCGAGGACCGAAATGAGAAAGGAGATTGGTGTGGTGGCTTATGTTCACACCTGAAATGGCTTCGCAAGGTGTCAACAGATGCATGGAGATTTAGCTAGCATGTTCTACCGATGTGCCAAGTGTTCACCATCAAGGATCGCAAAAAATAAAAATAAAAAAAAAACCGTGAGAGTGTGGTTGGTCATACGTGTGAAATTGCCATCTCATCCTAAGTCGTGAGTTATTGTTCTGTTGTTTTCCGTCTCTTTTTAGGATATAATAGTTGTGTGGATTCATAATACCACAAATTAGGTTGTGTATATGTTAACACAGTATAATTTTTGGTTTTCTATACCCCCCCTGCTGTTATAGGTTAAAAATATCTTATCGTGAATCATGTCATCAATAAAATTTCCAGCTATTCCACTAAAAAAAGGTCCTCTTAATTGGATTATGTCTATACTCCATGCACATATTTATTTTGGGAATTAGTAAGTTATCCTTTTTTATTGCCATGAATAAGAGTATATCTGGCTTCACTTCAAAACATATTGTAGTGGAAACTTTCGTTAAGACTAAACACCTTCTTTGACTTAAGGAACAACAAAGTAAGCACATATACCCCCTTCCTAATATGTCGAGAATGGTCCCTCAAGCTACAATGTATTAGGTTATGCAAACCGTTACATTTTTCTTAGCTATGGTTGATCTCAAAACGTATTGCTTGCCTCCACTCTAGCACCGGTCTCATTATTATTCCATGTTCTGCCATGATAAAAGAAAGATTTTCCTTTTTCGTGTGCACCCTTCTCCTAAAAATATATCCTCCATAGTGTCAATTAAGAACAAATTTGAAACCAATTAATAGGATCTGGCAGAAGAACAAAAACATTGTATCAGGGTTTTAGGACTGATAGAAACTGACAAAAAATTTACGATTGTTGGTATCACCATGTCTTTCTTGCATCATTCTCAGCTACTGGCAAAAGGTGTAAACTTTTCTAAAGAGTTCCTCTACTTATATTGTTGCCATCAACGATTCCAATATATAAGATAGTATTCATTGCTCATTACCATATAGACTCATGTTGCTTGAGCGATCTTACATGTAGTACATAATAACAAGTAAGCATTTGGTCTACAAAACCATACAAGGGTGTGGTGAGCAGCAGATGATCTGGCGGAGAGTGCAACGGCTAGCAGCGAATGCAACAGCTGATGGTGGCAAAGTCGATAAGGTTGAGAGAAATTTTCTAGACTGGGATCCAATGATTCTAGGGGAATGCATAGGTGAAAACGAAGATATGAACACATGAGCAGTCATAAAGGAGGAGGCAATGGTTGTCGGCTTATGTGGGAGTTAGCTCAAGACACATGGCTAGGTCCTGTGATGAACAACGGGATTTGGGAAGATGGAGAAAAAGAGTCATGGGATCAGAGAAGTTGGTTGTGGGAGCTATGGTTAGGAGGATGTGGAAGGGAGATGGCCATCTTTTATAGCTCTGGGGATGTCATCTGAAGCAACTTTTCGACTCCAAAGCAATTTTTCTCGGCGGAACACAATTATTGTCGTCTGTTCTTGTCCTTCAACTCAACACACACTTGGTACCCAATGGACCTGGCTGCCTGTGTCCATGCAGGACTCAACATATATAAAAAATTACACAGACCTATATGCAAATAAGTAGGACTCTATGGAAGTAAAGAAAGAACTTGGCATATATACATGTATGTACCATGTATGCACATATCATGCATATAATTATAGCATTGCATCTTTGTCATGTTGAACTTTGTGTTGTGTATGCCATACTTTCCTTTCTTTGCTAACAACTCGGTATGAGTAATTAGCAATTCATCTTCTCATTTCTTTTGACTATATCCTACTTTTAGATATTCAAAGCATCTTGATCCTTCCAATCAATTCATCCAACATAGCGTTCTTTAGATCATACAATTGTTCTATGGTGCATACAATCGAAAGAACTCGATAGGTACACGCAACAGCTTCTTGACAATAGATAATTCGTCCATCTCCTCGTCAACCGCACTGATCTTGTTGACCTTAATTGTCAATCTCACAACGAATTGATCAACGGACATTGTGTCCATCGTCTATAACCCCTCAAACTCGGTTTTGAAAACCAGAATTCACTCCTCGTTCACATGCTCCATGCCCATATCCATAGTCTAGAGCATATGCTAAGCTTCTTTTGTTGTCTTCTTCTTGGCAATTTGAATGAGGGTCTAAGTTACCTGGATTGTGAGACGATGCCACGATCCCTGTACCAGGAACTTCGTTCCCAGTCAAGTGTCGGGGACGACCTAGAACGTTCAATGGATCAGGGCGGGACTCTGTGTGGATCATCGACTCGAAAGCCGACAGGACGCTGCCTAGGTCATCATCTCAAAGGATTCAAGCCACAGATTGAGGGATGAGATTGCTTGGGAGATGAGTAGAGCATGCACCAGGGGCTTTGCGCCGAGGACAAGGGCCGCTGGCCATCTTTTCGTCGAGGACAAGCACCGCCGATGACTCGTGAGTTGCATCTAAGGAATGGATGGCAAGGGAGGTCTGTGCCTAGGGATGAGGAGGAGAGAAGACCTGTCGTCTATAACAAAGGAAGGAAAGGAAGCGCCGCCATCGTCGCATCGAGGAGCACCACCACCACGCGTTCGCACAAAGGGATGGAAATCGATGATTTAGATGGGGATGGGCGGACGGCATATAGGGTGGGCTATGGGCTAAGGTATTTTAGATTGGTATTCATTCAATGATTTCTATAAAATATGCCCTAATTTTATTTTAATATATATTCATTTAGGATTATCCTTTGCAATACAATGACTTTTTCTATCCATCGAAACAACGAATTTTCGCTATCCATGACACGCTGTTTGCTGCTATCGACCCGAATTATCGTCCCAAAAATTCATGGGACATGTTCGGACCTTCGAAAAAACGTTCCGAAGAGGTATACCTCCGTCGTACCATGTTTCTTCAAATTAATGTTCTATTTTCTGCATTCTAGTTCCTCGACTCATCGATCTGAGAACTTTTCTGACTTAGATGAGGGTTTCCTCATCTATGCCTCGGTAGATCACCGTGAGAGCAATTTAATCTTTACATAAGTCAACTGTTCCCTTCAATTCGATTGCATTTGAAATACACATTACCTATATGTACACCTTAGCCTTGATCGCCCAAGCCACATAGTTGTACTGTCTGAGCATTGAATACTGCAGCATGACAGAATTCTCTCTTGATACCATTTAGTTTGATGAATCAACCTTCTTTGATATAGCTCAGATACCAATTATTGGGATTTCACCACGATTCATCAACACTGCAAAAACTAGAACAAGAAAGCACAAGAATTTTTTTTCTCCAGAAGACGCAACTATCGTCGTCTTTTTTTTCATCAAAACAATAGACACCAAACCTTATTACAGAGGTCGGTATATATATACCTAAAGAATCTTGTGGCCCATGTCGATGTGGGATTCAACACATACTAACAATACTAAAACCGATACAAAAATAAGTACACTTCTACCTAAGCAAAGGAAGGACTGGACACATACATATAAGCAAATACTTGTGCACTCGAAAAAACTTCTTTGATCCTTCCCTATTATACAAACAGAGGAGTCACATAGAAATGGTGCACTGGTACAATGATCCTAGTCAATTTGTGTTGTAAGGAAAAACGGGTAATCGATTCCTTAAATCTTGGAGATTATGTAATGCTTACTCTTAAACTTTTTGTTTATATAGTAGTGATATTCTTTGTTTACCTCTTTATCTTCGGTTCTTATCTAATGACCAATGACGTAATCCTGGGCATGACAAGTAAAACTCCTAAAATTTTTCTTAGAAACTGGAGTTCTTTCATACATTTATCTTCGAGAAAATCCAGGGGTCAGAATTCTTTCCAGTTTGAAAGTCTCAAATGACCCGGAAGTGTAGAAAGATGTGAACTATGACATATCATCCTCCTTTGAGCCAAACAAGCATATCATGAAATCATCCTTTGTACACACTTCTGTACGTTTTGGTATGAACTAACAATAGGGCTAGGCTTATTATGAAGTCATCTTTTGGTGTGAACTCAACATTTGCACTCCTACTCCCTCCAAATTTTTTTTCTTTGACGTTGGCTAGCTCAAAAAAGAGCTAGCCAACGTCAACCATATGAAATGAGAGGGAGTATTCTTTTTAATTCCTTTTGGGGTGCTTGAGAAATTTTGTTTCCTTACATGTTCTTGGCATAAAATACATCAAAGCATTCCTTCAAATGCATTTTATGATGTATTAAGGGAAACTAATGGCTGAAGATATCGTAGTTTTTACTTATATATCTATTGCACATCCGATATATTACCATTTTATTCTAGTCTGGTGAATGCACATCTGATACATTAGCATTTCGTTTCTAGTCTAGTGGACCCCTCTCGGAGGTTAAAGTATTCCCTAGACCTTCCCTAGCAGCAATACCACCATTCCCCTCAACCAAAGCCGAGAATCAAGCACAGGAACCCTGAACCACATAAAGCCCCACTTCTAACCATAACCATTGAGATATGTAATAGCATTGATGGCTTGATTGATTTTGTGAAGTTGATAGGGATGGCAAAATCCCCTAGTGGGCACGAGCAATGTTACGACCCGTGGGTCCATCAAAACGGGCTTCAAGTTCATGCGTGGATGGGGGAAGATTGCCACCTACAGTGTACATGTGGACCCCTGAGGTATAAGGCTCACCAAGGCTAGTTATGAAAAAAAATCAGGCCGCCACCGTACGTACAATTAACCAAGGTATAGAGCAGATTAGGATTGAAAACTCCCCAAATCTCCAACATATCGCAACCTCCAAGTCCTACACATGAAACGCCACCATGTGGATGCTTGGAGGATTGAGATGGCCAATGCTCAGAGCCATGGAGATGGTGGCATCATCTCACATCCTTGTTGCACTTTTTGCTATCGCCCTGTCCTCTCATCGTGTGGGTTGATCTTCCACCTCTGCCCGTTCCTTCAACCCTGTAATCCCCCACAGCTATGATGCATCACCAGTCACCATCCTTCGAGTCGTCTCGTGCCGCTGGTCGACTGGTCGTCGCCATCACAAGGATGTATATACCATGTGTGGTGTCCCGATGTGGGTTTGGCGACTTGAGGGGATGGGGTTGGGGTTGTTTTCGCCCAAATTTTCTGGTCAAGGCCAGGTTCAAAGGCAGGAGTGTAATTGCACAACCCACCACCAACCTGCTCCATTGCCAACCCTAGTATCAACTCTTTAGGACAGGAAGGGGGTGGTCATGAGCTGACCGAGGAGATTGGTTTAAATACCACTTCCATCAAAGATATAACCATGCCAATGTGTCTAACTTAATTGGGATCTATAGTAAGCACACAAAGAACGTCATAGGTAATCAGAAGTTATGGAGTTTCTAAACCTAGATAACTCCCTTGAGTTTAAGGATCCACAATTTAATTTACCTACCAATAATACGCATAACCAAAAAGGTCCTTAACTGAATGCAGTAGTTGCACGAAAAAAATAGTTCCATTCCTAATGGAAAGGGAAAATATCCCCATGTGCTACACCACATCCAATTCAGTACTATTATTGGATGCATGGAAAATTAACCAACGAAGGAGCACTTCAGTGTGATAAAAGTTTAAAAAAGGACAAAAAAACATTAAACCACTTGTTCAGAAAATCTGAAACTGAATTTTGATAAAATAGCACAATCACATTTAAATGGTCCCGATATCGATCATCAGCCACAATTAAACAAATACTGAAGAAGTACTACAGATCTGTTGTAGTCTCAACAGAGAGACATGTTTAAAATATAAATAGAACTGTAGCATAAAATCCAGCATCACCAACAATTTCTTAGCTACCTTTGTTTGGTTGAAGCATACCACATGGGCCGTGGTTTGATTCAATTCCACTAGCCTTGACCTCTTCATCTCCACTTTCATTTCTAATTTCATCTTGATCTTTTTCTTCAATTTTAACACCTAACATTGAATAGTGTACACATTACAAAATGTTAGCTGAAAAAATGTTGTTTGTTCTTTTCGGCATGGCATATCTATAGTAACTACCAGCTAACTCTTCATATAATAGTTGTGAAATTTTGTTTCTGAACTATTTTTGTGCCAGTTAATAATGTGTGCATTAAAAGTTAAACAGCATAACTCATCTATGATGACAATCAACAATTTCATACGAGCATTAGCTCGCAGAAGGGTACGTGGCTTGCTGCTGCTCCCACTAGCTTCAAGGTTGGTACTCATTTCTGAAAGTCCACACAACAGCAGCAGTATTATGACAGTGTTAAATTCACAAATAGTTAATAAAAACTGAAACCATTAACTCGTAGATCAATATTCAAGAACAAACCTGGACCTGCATTCTTATAGATGGCCCTGCCATCAGATCCTGGAATATTTCAGTGTCAGTAATGTGTGCAATTAATACACTGACACGATTAATAAAGTAACCATTGTGTTTGGATGAATTTATCAGAAATATACATCCAACGTCTAGACAGGCACAATAAAACAAGATATATAAAATTCTCTTTGACGTGTCAATTGAGATAACAAGATGGTCATATTTTTGCACAATACATTGTACCTAATGCATTTAAAATAACGAATATAAATTTGTCAGTGTGCTGTGTGCAAGACGATGACTAACTTGATTCCGAAAAAAGCCATTAGAGGAGAAATAAAAAAATAGGTACAGTTCTTTTTTCTTTCCATCCAAGTCCCTATTTGGAGCCAGCTACAAGGTTTTCATCTCCAACCAAGCAAACATTTGGCATGACAATGCTAGTTTTAGTTTTGAATGGAAAAATAATCAAATGCATTTGCATAATTTCACAAATTAAAGAAAATTTTGCTTGCATTGTTTGGTGTGGCATAATCTAAGAGTAACTGCCTTCTAGTGTGTTAAAACTGATTATTTGCTCCACGCTTTTAAAAAATACGATTCCTAAAAAAAAAAATCTTTAACTGCATTGATTAGACCAATTGTTTTAAGCTATTTGTTATTTTTCAAGATATTTAATATATTCTTGCAATCATGTAGATAATAGGCAAAATTATCCGCTCAATAATCTTTCATAGCATAGTTACGACAATTCCGTTTCTGCAGAATTCTAGAGCCAGTATGTGTGAATTCATTGAATAGATTAACAGCATATTTAATTATTTTGTGATGTCATCAACAATTTCAGTCCTCGTGTAGTCGTGTTGCACCCCCACCTTTTCTACTTAGAAAAAAAAATGATCTCATCAACATTTTTTCATACCAGCATTAGGCTGCAGCATGGTGCCAGCATTCATGCATCTCCCTTCTGATGTAGACTAGGGTCCCGATCTTCCGAAAGGTTCTGATAACCAACGATTTGGGCGGAATCGTAACACACGTCGATCCGGCTTCTTGAGCCCCGCAATCGCAGCACCACGTCTCCTCTGGTTACCACCCGTGCCGAAACACAGATGGC
>CM002485.1:7916073-7973739 GCA_000325765.3 Leersia perrieri
TGTGCATCGGAAAGAGTGATGTCCTCATCACCTTCACCAGCTTCAAGGTTGCCCATCATTTCTGAAAAATCCGTCCAGTGGTAGAAGTATTGCAGTGTTAAATTTACAACAGTTCCAGAACAATAGAATGAAAAACCATTGAACTTAAACGATTAAAAACAAACCTGCACCAGCATTCTGATAGACAGCACTTCCACCAGCTACACCACTGGCATTGGCTTGCTCAGCTTTCTCTTTTCCTGGAACACTGCAGTGTCAATCACGTGTACTAAACATTGGAATGGTAAACAAAATTTATTGTGTTTGGATGAATTTATCAGGAAAACCTGTCTAAGCACTGAACAGGCATGGTGCAAAGACAGAAAGAATTATGTTTAACGTGGCATAACTGATGAGTGAAAAAGGACAATTTGTACGTAACAGAAGCAAGAGATTGCACCTAATCTTTAAAAGGAACTTCCACATAATTTTCCAATATTTGGTAAAAAAATAAATATCAACCTAAGAGTAACTAAGTGACTTTGTTTAAGAAACTAGGCACCCAAATTCGTCTCAACGAGGACTCGAACTTGGATGTTCTAGGCCAACTGATCTAGTCTCAATTGCTATCTTGGTGCAATGTTTTTTGTGTGTCATGTGTCCTTTAATAACTGCTGAAGAACCTGTTTAGCTTAGATGCTCGACAAGAACCTCAATGGTAACGGTTGACAACATAGACCTAAGCAGCTAGATGTTGGCCATGTCAAACATTGTATGTTCTTGACAAACTAGAACAGGATATGACGAATGAGGGAGTTGCTCAGCACGCGCGCCGGCCTGTACGGCGGCGCCACAGCACCGGCGCCGAGCTCCGGCCACCACCCCTCGTTCCCCTTCGGCCACCACGGCGGCATCACCGGGGACTTTCCGGTCAGCGGGAACGGATCTTGCGGCGGGTTGCACTTCCTCATCAGCACCTTCATCATTCTCTCCAGCACCTGATCCGATAGCGCCGAAACCGCCGCGGCGAGAGGCAGAAGCAACAAGAGCAGAAGCAGGAGAAGGGGGAGGAGGGGGAGGAGCGTGATGAGCACTTGTAGCAGCGAAAGGAGTAGCAACGGAAGTAGCCTTGTCTTGTTGCTTGATGCCAGCAGGATTTGATGTCACTGCAGCTCCTGTCGCCGCTGGTTTTGCTGCTGGTGACACTTGTTGCTCCTCTTGCTTCCCCATCCGCGTGACGGACTCCTTGGATGCATCCATGGCTACTGGTTGATGCCAGTAAGAAAAAGAAGAGCAAAAGTTGGAAGCAAAACAAAGAGATCGATCAGTTCATCAGTTCCATGCGTTTGTTTGTCAACATATCAGAAAGATGAGAGAAAAAGTTTCAAGAGATCTGGCTGCTGAGTCATGCCTGAGGAGATTTGGTTGTACCTTTTCTCCTTAATCTGGAGCGATCTTTGCTGTGTTCGATGAGAGCACCAGAAGAGCTTCCTTCAGGCTTCAGGCTTCTGAGCTTTGGAGGAAATATGTATGATCAGTAAAATGAGTCTTAGTAAGAAAAGTTGTTGAATATATATGTTCATATGGGGAAAAAGGATACCATAAAAAATGCAGGATCCAAAGATAGCACAAAATTTCTGTAATTAATGTATTGCTTAATTCATCATGTATAAAAAAGGATTTGATATGAACGAATTAATAGCATGCCTGCTAATGCCCAGGTAATTCATATCTCAGGAAGGAAGCACTTAAAGAGGTTAGTTCATCATGAGGTTGTATCCATCCAAAACAGGTTAAAAATATGTAATTAATGTACCTATTTGTGTAAACTATTAAATGCGTGCCTGCTAATGCCTAGGTGATTCATATCTAAAAAAGGAAGTACTCAAAAGGTTTATTAACCATTGTTCTATCCAACCCAAATAGGAGAATTTATTATTAATGCACAACTTATTTACTCAAATTTCTATCAAAAATTTGGATATACATGAATTAATAACACTGCAGAAACGCCTTATATGATACCTATAATACAGCTGGTCTTTTTAAACTACATACCTATCTATCTATCTCAGAAACACTATATATGACACCTATAATACAGCTGGTCTTTTTAATCACATTTCTATCTATCTATCCATCCAAAAATGCTATATATGACACCTATAATATAGTTGGTCATTTTAAACCGCACATACATATGTCTATCTATCTTTCTATATATTTCCCTAACTACATCCCTTCCTTCTGAATTATCTATCTATATATCCATCAGACTTTCCCATGGTAGAACAAGCACTATTGATGAGAACTTCTATCTATCTATCTATACTCTCCAGAAACACCACATATGCCCTCTGCTACTACGAACCGGCATTGATGCCACCTCCACGGTATAACCAGCACTATTGATGGGACCACTAACAGTCTTGGCTCTTACACCTAGGCAGTACTGATGAGATCCCATCAGCCTTGGGTGAGTCCAGAGCCTCTATTGACGACCTTGAACGAGATGTATAACTTTTCAGTTAATAACTTATGATTTAAACTCTGTTAGATACTCCAATTCTTAATTAATAGCTTAGTAATTAGGAAGGTTGAAAAGTAAAAACTGTATAGGTGAGTTTAAGGTGCACACACGTGAGTGACAACTCACGAGTTTGAATCCGAATCAGAACAAAGTATGTATTTGACTTTAAATTGCTAGACCTAATAGTTGAGGATCTATATATGTACGTGTAAGGGTGCTATATTATTCCTTCATCAATATTTTTTAAAACTTTTTCATAACCCAGATTTTGAATTTTGATCTATATCACATGATTACTATGTTTTAATCAGAAATAAACAATAGATTGCACCATGAAGGCTTAAGAATAAATATATATGTACTGAATTTTGAGGATGCACTCCTGAAATAGCACATAAATGTTACTGCCCTGCCAAATTGTTCAACCAAGATCATGGGAATTAAAAACAAATTCGATTACACTAATCATGTTGAGAAGAAATCCTGTTTTGCCATATATTGTAATGCCAATGGTAGAATTTCAATATGGTGGTCAGCTGAACCATAATATTTCTGTGCATTGATACTTTAATTGTAGGCACACCCTTGCTGCTGCTATCAAAAGGTGTTTGTGCTTTTGTCAGTAGTACTGAATGTTATAACTGTAGTATGAGTCCATGAGGTGCCCAGGTTGAACTAAAACATTTCTGCCTCATTCTTTTTGAGTTAATTTAGCATCGTATTACTAATCTGCCTTGAATGTCCTGCAAAACCTTTATTTTGCTATGGTATTACCAGGGGGAAAAGCTCTATCCCTGCAGCATAATATTAGTACAATACATTTAATCGGGTTCTCTAAACATCGGATACCTTTTGTACAACATATACCATCTGCTCTTGTGAATATCAGGAATATGTTTACTTTTCAGTATGCATGCAGTATAGTAACTTCTAATACGTTAGTGCATCAAGATGGTTGCTATTTTTAAATCGATATGATAATATTCATTGCTGAGAAATACAAATCTTCAACTTTAAAAGAAGCGAACGTACCCCATGCCATAAAATGTGTTAACATCATATAGGGGGTAGGCCCTCTATGCTGAGCTACCTCCCGAGATTCGAATTTTTGAATATGTCCACTGGGAGAGGAGGGAAACATATGGGCTGCCCAGCCACTATAGTGAAGGAGGCAAGCTCTATAAAAAGGACCCGTACTCCTCTACCCACCACAACAACAGTAAATTTCAAACACACTGAACCTATGTCTGATTACTCCATCAGTGGTTATCTATCGTGCCTGAGTGAGTTCTCAGGAAGCCAAGGAAGGGCAGTTACTACGGTTAGTTTTCTAAAAATTCGAAATTCGTTGTATAAATCAACACACATTCCTACATTAGGTTTGTTCTTTATAACCCTTTTAACACTATTTCTAATAATTTTCATGCAGGGACGTGTTCCTTCTTCTGTATACTTAGCTAATGATGAGGATGATGCCACCAACATTTACAATCCAGGGACAAACAACTCGTTGACCGATGGTAGTGCTGCTGACAGAATGTTAGCCTTACATCGGAACGAGGTCGGTGTCAATAACTCATTTATTTCATTTAACATTAAAGTGGGTTCTTTTGATTTTTTTTTGCCTTACTAATTTATCTTGTATACCGCATGTTATTGGTGAAGAGATGGTCCATGAGGTAGAACTTGGTCACCAACCTAAAGGAAACATTGTGCTGCATTATGCGGGTGATGCAAACTCTTCGTCTACCGTGGCGCATACCAGCACGTCTGGTGCGAGCTGCATGAAGCCAATCAATCTGAAACGTGCAAGGGTGACTCCATTTGGACCTGAAGAACCCAAGATGGGCAATTGAACTATGGACTAGCTTGCTGCCTACATTTACCTTTTTTTGTTTGTTCTTTAGTGAACATAAGCTATGTAAGCCTACCAGTTATCAATTGCTCGTGGTGGCCGGATCTTTACTATTTGTGGTTTAATTTAACTAAAAACATTGTCAGGTTAATCCATACTGTTGCTGGACCACAGCAATGTGCTTTTAGTTTGCTACACATTTGATCTTCCTCCACAGTTACGCTACTGTGACTGTCTAGATATAGCAATGTAATGCTACGGCTGTATTGATGATCCTATTAACATTAGCTAACGTTGTTACGTCCACTGACGTTTATCTTTTTTATCCACTTCTTCTGTTTTGTGATCCCTAGGTATTAATTATTTAATTTATAGTGATTGTTAGGAATATCTGTTTCAAATAATGGTTGATGGAAAACTCATTGGAATCTCTATAGACCGCTATATAGCAAGAGTGTGTACAGGGTGCATTTAATGCATCTACATGCAGGTTTTAGTTTTTTCAACAATCGGGACTTTTCACGCAGACAAGAGAGAACGAAATGTCCAGGCATAAATGACACTCTGATGTCTTTGAATTTGTTGAAGCCAATATAATGTGTGAGTGCATCAGATCTCGAGCATATTAAGTCGAAGGAGTACACACCGTGTATGACTCAGGCTGAGCAAAAAGCTTTTAGAGTAGCATGTGCGATCTATGTTGTTCCGTTCTTTACTGGTTGCAAAGACAAGGGCTCGGTTGTTAACATAGATATGTTGAAGTTTGTATCTGACCACGGTAGGTTCAAAGATTATAACTGGGCCTGGTTTGTTATTCGCGTCCTTCGGGAAGCAGCCATACGTGTTCAGGCAGATATCCGATGTAATGAAGAGGTCGAGATATCTCTCCAAGGGTGCCTTCATTATCTGCAGGTTCACAAGTTATTTTTTATTTGCACAACTTATTTTTTTCTTACTATTTTGTTAATAAAGTATGTTGACAGTAAGTTTCTTATGATCAGCTATGGTATTTCAATAACATTGACCTGGGAGAGTGGAACATTGAACATAGCAGTTTTCCGAGGATTGGTTGTTTTAAGCCATACCATGTTAGAATTCTCATTGCTCGGGATATATAAACTGTTCAATGCACAATTACATGACTATTTATGGTAACAACAAGGTACAATTTTATGGTCACACAGATTTGTCTTAATTTTTTCGAGCACAAATTGATTTCATATTTGTATAACGTATTTCACATATAATGTCGTGTTTTTCTAATATATAAAGGATGATTCAGATGCATGCTACAGTCGGGGGTGGACCAGATACCTTGTCAATGGTACCAAAAAGAATGACGGCAGAGATACCATAGCGGTATGGTTCTGATTTACAAACATATTTGTAAAATTGTTATTCATGAATAACGAAATGTATTTTTTTCTATAGGAAAACCCGCAAAGAGGGGTGAGAAATGTTGACCATATGGTTGATAATGTCTCCAGTAAACCCATTGACGACAATGGTCGGTTTAGCAGCCCTCATCGAAATGTTGTCAGCACCCCTGGAAGTCAATATATCTTAAAGGGCAAAAACAAGGCTCAAGACGACAACGAAATCACACCTATTTCCCTCAATGGTTTTTCATTGCCCCAAATTGTTTATGGTAATCTATGTTGACCTACTGAGGAACAAGAGTTTTAATAGTTTTAAGATCTTGTAAATTTAGCATTACCTATTTGCTAACAAACAATTATGAAACTATTTAGCCATAACAAGGGAAGGTTATGGTGGCTAGCTTGGACGATCCTATTATTGTTGAATAATACTACAAGAAAACACACATGGAACACTCTAATTGCCTAGTGAAGGGGAGGGGGAATTCGATGAGGTGTCAACTTAACGCTCCTAGCTATGCAGTGATTGACAATTTCTTGAAATTTTAAAGCAATTTTCTTATCCAGCGTAACACTGCCATAACAGTTGTACGTATTTTTTCTAATCCATGCAGATTTCCCCAAAGCTACTGGATTATGGTTCTTACCGAATGAAAGATGCATCATTGAATTCTAACCCCCCCCCCCCCCCCATATAGGCAGTGTGTGCATTGTATCATGGAGTCCAGCTTTGCAGTGACGATCAGCTAGACTGGTATTCTTTTTATATTTCCCTACTTTAAACAATCGACATTATATGTCTTGTTTTTTAGTTCTTGAATTGAGCCTCGTTAATTGTTTCAATGCAGGAAATGGTATGTCAACCACGTACCATGTGAGTTGGAAATCCCTGGGGTAACCTTGTACTCACACATGTCAACTGGTTATCACATTCCTGATGATATAGGTAAAGCAGTAATATGCCTGTTTACGACATTTGACAATGAGATGTACTCATTTAGTACAACCAGATGGAGACACTTCCTACCTCCAAGTTGGGCTGTAAGTTAACCGCTAACAATTCTTCGCTATAGAGCTTTAAAATGGTATTTGGTCAGCATTTAGTTCACGACGATATTCTATTTTTTTTTTTGGACAGATTGGCATTTTAACGGACGAAGGTTATTTTGACACGGTAGCTAACAAAGACTGCTTCATCGGTGATCATATCAAGTACGACGTGCACAACTGCATGATGATCATAACTCTAGTTTACCATGCGACATCATGGACTTTATGTTTGGGATTTCCAACAAAGAAAGCTCACAGTTCTTGATCCAATGAGAATGAGAGGTTGAAATAGTGCTGTCTATGATGAACACAAAGAGACTGCACATACTTTGCACAACACGCTTATGGAATGCATCAATGAATTTTTCTATGGTTGGTTTATTGAGGATGGCTGGAGTTTCTCTTTCCCTGTTGGATTGTCAAAGCATTGCAAACTGTAGGTTACCTTTTCAAGCTGGCTATATTCAGTAAGAAAGATGACAAAAGGCAATAGCGTGGATTACTCACAGGGTTTCTTTTTTTTTCAGATGGAACAGTGGGTATTATGCATTACAGTATTGCAGGGGTTTCAATGGCCATGTGTAACACCCCACTACAACAAACAAAAGGATGCTACTAAAACTATATAACTACACATACAAGAACATAGTAACCAACGATATAAAAAGAATATAAAAGCAAGTGCTAAGCTAACATTAAACAATGGAATAGAAAATAACCACAATAAGCGGAAGCATACACCCCAATAGAGGATATCTGTCGGTGATATGGATATAGGGGTATCCCGAGGGCGTGAAAAAGGCCCCGGAGGGGGTGCATTACAGTACACGCGACGTCCAAGTCCGACACGGGACTTGGAGGCCTTTGGCTTGAGCCAAAGGCTTAGGCCCCGAGGCAGCCACGTGGCCACCGGAGGGGTTGACCCAGTGTGCCGCCCGGAGGCCGAACCCCTAAACCAAGGGCTTCGGGTAGATCCCAAAGACCCATATGTTTTACGCCGAGAGGCTCGGGTCGATCCTGAGCCCCCTGTGCACCCCGCACCCCTCTTTTTCTCTCTCTCTCTACCCACCCGAAGGGGAGGAGAGGCGGTGCGGGCTGTCTTCAAACCACCGCGTTTAACACTGCAGGGGGAGACGCCTGCCCCGTCGCATTAACGGCGATGTGAGACGTGGCTGTCAGCCCCTCATCATCACCTATTCACCTCCTTTCTCTTGATTCGAGGGAAAAGGGGTGGGCGACCAAAGTCTTCCCTCGGTGACAGTGCGCTAATAGCGCTGTCGTCGCGGGACAGCACGCCTCTCTGCCCTGTCTCCGTCACATTTAATGCGACGGATGGCTGCATGGCAGAAGGGCATGAGTACTCTACTCTCCTACTCCCTGCCTAGACCAGTCAGTGGGATGCTGACAAGCGGGCCCCGCTACTAGTTGGGTAGGATGACATCTCCAAGCATCAAACCTTCGGTGACCTCTCCGCCCGTTTTCCTCGTCGATTACCGCGACGTGGCAACAGGGAAGGGAGGCATGGCAGCACAGGCGACAAGACAGGGCAGGCATGCCCGCTCCAAGCGGGAGAACATCCCTCACACATGAAAAAACAGTAGAGGACCACTGTGATTTCCCCTTGAACTATAAAAGGAGGCCCTGGTCCTTCGTAGAAGAGGGAGGCCGGTTGGACCAAAGAAACCGAGATCTCGCCTCAGTCACCATCTCTAGCACCACCTGGGAGAGAACTCCTCCTTGTAATTCTTCATTCACCACATAGTGCAAGAACAGGAGTAGGGTATTACGCTTCCCTGGCGGCCCGAACCTGTATAAATCTTTGTGTCTTGTGTGCATAGCGGGAATTTTCCTTCTTGCCCACCTTCCTCTTCCCCTCAACTCAGGCATTGGCAATTCCGCACCCCTGTGCCGAACCGAAAAGGGGGTCCCTTGGATCCCCGCGTGTCGTGCACATGCACCGACAATATCTTAACAACGATATAAGATGGATCATCACAGTGCACATGAACAATAAGGAAGCACTTAATAACTTTCACAAAGTTTAACATCCATTGATCAAATCGAATCATGACTAAATGAAAAAGTTCTTTATTTATTTTTGGTGGTGGAGGCATTGTGTGACTCTAAGCCCTTCCTGCATGCTCGCCCTATCATCACAACATACCTGTGAGGAAAACAAGGGTTGAGATAAAATAATCTCAGCAAGTGAACTATTTAACAAGCTATTGGAATGCAATAGAGTTAACATCAATATTAATAGAGGCAGTCTAACACTTCATCAATCATTCTTATGTATAATACATCGTTAATATTTCAACATCAGCAACAACATCAAATCCACATGAATGCATAGTTATGCAATATGCCATGCCATGCTCTTCCTCACTGCACCCCTTCTCAGGAACGAACGGTGGTGTACCGGTACGGTCACGACGCTGCGTGACATAACTTCCAATGTATGAGATGCAAAATATGTTTCATGCGTAATGAGGGAACACTTCCACATACTACATTCATGCACATTCATCCCATACAATAGAAGTATATAGAAAAAATGACACCATCCAACATACAATCCACCAACTTAATAGTCTCAAGTTTTAATAAGAAACTAGTAAATCCAAGGGTTCAATATCCATAATGTGAACATCGAGTTTTAAATATGGAGTTCGTTCATTAAGTTATCATCAAAGTTCTACAAAATAAATATAGTGGAGGCAACAAATAACAAGTTAAAATGTAGCACCATGCTACAGCCACTTGCCTTCACCGATGAAGATAAGGAGCTTTATTTGCGAGTCGAAGTTGAACCACCTGTACAACAAATTTAGATACACACAATATAAAACACTCCTACAAAAAAAATTATGACTCGCTTCCTACGCCGGAAACCCCCATCAAACAATATAACAGGAAAACCGGAAATCTGCCCACAGGACCAGCGTGGCTTAAAAATTATGTAACTCCAATCATACTATTCCAAACATGGAAAACCATAACATTCTGGAATTCTACAGAAAATTAACTAAAACTTTTCTGAAGACCACAGGACCAAATTATGGCTTTAAGTCGGCCAAACATTTGGTTGAAAACAGACAACAGAATCTGTCTGAACATTCTGGCAGCCCACACTAAAAAAATGCATTACTCCTAATCCACTTAACCAAATTTAGCAAATTAGGACTTCCTGGAAAGGTAATTCAACTATAACTTTACTATTAAACATTTTCCCGGAAAACAACTTTATGATCGCCAAAACATCAACTCAAACAGAAGGGAACAATCTGCCTTTTCCAGAATTGCGGTTTTAACGGATTTCGTGATTACCCCCAACAACGACGTCTCTACCACTTCCAAAACAAACCCTAGACCACACACAAACAGAGGAAAGATGGATCAAGATGTGATACCTTATATTGGGACAAAAGCATGAGGGAACCACCTCCTCCTTCCACCGCTCCTTCACTTCTACTTCCCCTCTCCTTCAACTTCCTTCTCCTCCACAGGCAGCACCAGCTAGGGGGCGACCAGGGGAGAATAGAGGCGCCCAGGGGAGGGGAGTGACGGCCAGGGGTTGGGTGGGGGAGTCCTAGGGTTTTTGGGGGTGGGGGAGGGACGGTTGGGCCTTGGGCTCACTCCTAGGCCGGCCCAAAGGACCTTTTATAGAGTTTTTCAGCATTTTTCCTCATTTTCAGAGAATTAAACTCATATACCTCCAATATAACTGTTAGGATGTTACACCATGGCATTTCCAGATCATTTACAGATGTGCGTTGGTTTCATTAGAACCATGTGAATTAGATGCCCACAAGTTTATCTTGCAGTATAAAGCTAATGGTTTTAAAAATGCAGGTTAGGCAACAAGATGGAAGGGGTGAGCTGCTGTACCAGCTGCTAACTTGTCGAGGATACTGTGGCCATCTACCGACATGTCTAGCGGAAGAACTTGATTATCTAGAAGAAGCCAGCGCACGATATTTGTCCTTTTTTGCATAAACTTCCTAAACTTATTTGTGTTGTTGTTTGACATGGGGTTGAAAGAGATGCTCTTTTGTTATGGTGGCAACTTGCACATGTTACCTAACATTTAACCAGGAAGGAGATCCCTAGAACCTTTAATGGATCATTCCTTGTTTCACTGAGTTCGTTTTATGATGAGATGGTATTATGAGTGCCAGTTCAAATTTGCTAAAGATGTTTTACAATGCTGGCCAATTTATTTTAATGGGAGAAAACTGCCAGTTTTGTTACTTGAAATTCTGGTAAGACAAAAACAAAAAAAAAAGAAAAAAATCCCCAATGACTGTCAGGGAAATACCTCCCAGAGAAGTTGTCATGTGGTATCCTGCAGCTGAACATTGATTTTGATGAGATGGAAGGGAGGTAATATAGCCGTTGGCTTATTCAAAAAATCACAGAACTAACCTGGCTATATCGTACACACTCGTCATCCAGGACACCTATGGCCATACATAATGTCCGATGGTATGAAAATGTCACCCTAGCATAGACGCATGGATATCAAACACATCGTGCATATTATGACTTCTGAAATGTACCAAGGTAAGCTCAAATAATTAACATTTCGCTCAGGTACATACCACCGCGCTATTGATCACATATTGTTCCAGCCAAAAATAACACCATGAGCATAAAGCTGTAGTTCCAGAATAGGGTGACAATTTCCTTAACTAGGAATGACAAGTATTGCCTAATCTTCTGTCCCCTGAATGTATGCATATGGAAGTTTGGCACCATTCCCTTTAAGTGAAAGCACTTCGTACATCATGAACAGGGACAAATCCACCTGAAATTTGCAACAAGTTTCGGTCGCATTTTTTGTTATACGTACCTTCAAAATATTTGTCTTAAAGACAATCAAGAATGACAATGCGAAGATGTGTAATTACCTCACTGTTAAGAGAATTGGTCCTGATCTCGTATCCATCAAAATGTCGTGTGGTGAAAAGGCAATTTATCTGTTCCATTCAGTTAGAAAACAGTAAGACACACTGACACCATGAGAACAATTCAATGTTCCATTCAGTTAGAAAACAGTAAGACAGTTTCAAAGATTGAAATCTCATATCACCTTTGCCTAGTTGAGGAGAGAGGGTGAGAAATTTCTTCTCCCAAACACCCCACTGAGGTTCCCACCCTATGAAGAATTCTGATATGCATCTTGCCAAAGCGTTCTACAACTTTTGCACATTTGGTCCGTGTATGATATGGAACTTTTCATCATTATTATCCTGACTCTAGAGCAGATCCATAATGTGTACTGTGTTATTCTTCATGTCCCAGAAAAAACAACACCAGTAGAATGTTGGGCGAGCTGGAATCACAAACTACAGATCAGAAGTTTTATCAGACTAAATAGAACCTCGGAAATTAATCTTCATAACTTCTAGTTCAGTTTAAGTGTGGCATACCATCCTACAACCTTATAATCAATTTCTTTTCCAACGAAATGTTCACGGACCGACTTGCAGGTCAAAGGGTCATCACCAGCAAGCACAATTATCTGCATATCAGTGTAGTTAGCAATGACAGTGCAAAACAGTATAATGTGACAGGTCAAGGGAAGTCTAAAATAATATTATGCACATATAGAGATTTACCGAGAAGTCGGACTCAAAGAAATGTCTCCAATGACATGCTTTTGGGTCATAAATTTCAGTGTCAAGTTGTTTAAGACCATGGATGCATGCGTCAAATAAGTCATAGCTGAGCTGCAAATCTGCTGGTAATTTCAGCAGCAATTTATCCTAGAACCAAGGCTGCTGACACCATAACAACAATTCAATGTTCCATTCAGTTAGAAAAAAGTAAGACGGTTACAAAGATTGAAATTATCTCTAGATCAAAGTCATCTCCAGATCACGTATAATACACCACAAGTTCTCAAAATCAAACATCACGAATACATCACATTAATACACCACCGGATATGGCACACGAAAGGGGGAGGCGAGGCCGCCGGCGTGCCTCTACCGCCCGGCCGCCCGTGTGCCCCCTCCCGTCTGATCTAGCGCGCGAAGGGGGAGGCGAGACCACCGCCCGGCCATTGGCGCGCCCCCTCCCGCCGGATCTTGCGCGCGAGGGGTAGGCGAGGCCACTGCCTGGCCGCCCAACTGAGAGAGATCGAGAGAGAGAGAGTTAGATGAAGTAAAAAGATAAGGACGATGCCGTAGGTCCCACCCCAAGGGCTAAACAGTCTGTTTACATCTCCGTCAGCCTCCGTTAGACCTCATTTCATCTAAAATGGTACAGAGGTAAAAGGAATATAGTGTCATGGTACATAGGTATCTTTTTTATGCACACAGGTAACCGCCAATCATACATAGGTATCTTTTTAGGCACACAGGTAACCACCAATCATTTTTAATGACAGAAAGGTAAAAGACTCTCCCTTCCATCCCATTCCAAAGGGTGTGTTTGGATGGAGGGAGTTTTTAGAGGAGATTGGGAGTTTAAAGAGATAAGGCTATTAATTAACTTGTTTGGTTAGCGGACATGAGAGTTTTGGTGGGATGGGGATGAGGAATTGAGGGGGGCAACTACCTCCTTTTTAATATCTAGGGTGGGAGTGGGAATTGAGAGGGAATTCCCTCTTGTGTTGTGTTGTTAGGATAGATCTCAATCGTTTATTTTCACTTAAATCTATTCTCCATCTAAACTCCCACGTAAATTCCCATCATCTCTGCCAAAAAGGAGATTGAGACTGACATATGGGCTAGAATGGCATATCTCCAATTTTAAAAAATAGTAATGACATGGCTCTAATTTTCCCTTAAATCAAATTCCCTTCTTAATGTCATCATCAATTTCCTTGTAAAAACTCTCGTTCCTTTTCCCTCGAGTTACCAAACACGCCAAAAAAAATCCCTCGCGCCACGGTTCGCATGTCTGGACTCCGGCCCGTCGCCTCCACACTGCACGCCACTGCCGCCGACGTCCTGCCGTTTGCCGCTGATCTCTCCGCACGCGGGCCATGGGCGAGATCAGAGGCTCGAGGTGCAGGGAGTTAGTGTAGGATCGAACACGATAAATTAACCTACTAGAGGGGGGTGAATAGTAGGTATTGACAGTGGAAGTTTAATTTTTGAATCCAAAAACTAGATTAACAGAGTATCAGTAAAAACCAGATTACGCAAAAACCAACCGTTGGATTTATCCCAAATTTTGTCACAATAAACTAGAAGATATAAAAAAAAAACTCCACCGAACGGATTTACAAAATAATGTACGGTTAAAAAGTTATAACCCTCGCAATCTAGCTATCTCAGAATTTCAGCAAAAAGAACAAAATCAATTCAAGCAACTTACGTGATTGGAAACGCCTTGATGATTGAATATGATATTTATTGCTGAAATATACTGTCATAGGGTGCAGCCAAAGCACCCCTACAAAAACCCTAAAACAAAGAGCACTTAAATCTCTCAATTGTGGCTTACCCTCTAGGCTAAGCCTCCCTCTCTATTTATACCAAATATCTCCTATTCCTAGTAGGACTCAATTCCTAATAGGACTCTATTACAATTTACCAAAAAGAAAATACTCCTTTTCTTTTTTCCTCAACCGTAACAAAAACTATTGGTGACTTCAAATCTTCAAGTCGGACTCCGCTGTCCAACTTGATTCCGTCTTCTGCACATGAACTAATCAGCCAGCCAAGCCGATCAACATGTGCACACGTTGACCAAGTCAACAACACAAGCTCAGCAACTACATATATGCATGCACCGATCGAGCCATGCATATATCCTTCATCCAGCTGCATGCATGTTCATACACACATGCATCGCACAAACACATACGTATATATGCATGCTACAGTACCATGTACTGTAGCAACTTTCTCCAAATCACTTTCAAATATTTCACCTTGATTATTCGGCGCTCTCACATCAACTTGTGAAGCCCCGTTACGAATAACACCCACACGGTGTCCCTCCACCGTGTGTCATCTTTCGTCAACTTTATCACCCGGCATCCTAGATCGCTTCGGACCTAGACTCCACCCTGAGTCTACCCCCGATCCCACCGTTGACCGAAGTTAACCTTAAGACTTCTGACTCTAGTCTAATCTTGTCACATGGCCTCCTGACTGCTCCAGACCTCAGTTCCTCCCTGAACTTAGTCCCAGTCCTCCCCATTGACCAAGCCTTGACCTCAAGTCACCTATACACAATAGAGAAAACAACCATTACCGGGCACAGATTCGCAACCTGACCCACATCAGTCACACGCACTCACACCAACAACCTCAAACATTCCAAACCAATTTCATTTAATTTATTATTTATAAAGCCAATTTGTTCATCACAAAATATTAATCAAAACCTTAATCTTACAGTTAGGAACGAGAATTTGACGGAGGTTGTGCGCAGCGTGAAGATTTTAGCTGTTAATGTGTATCTGCTTAACGTGGATAATGTGGTTGCCTTGATGATATGCTTTCCTTGTTTCGAGAAGTTATACTTCGAGGTAACTAGTACTAACTATTCTTTACTAATGGTTTACTGTAACAGGCTACCCTTGTCATTCATTTAGGCCCTGTTTAGTCCGCAAAATTTTTCACCAAAAACATCACATCAAACTTTTGAACATTTGCATGAAGCATTAAATATAGATTAAAAATTAAAACTAATTATACCGTTAGGCTGTAAATGGCGAGAAGAATTTTTTGAGCCTAATTAGACCATGATTAGCCATAAGTGCTACGGTAACCCACATGTGCTAATGACGGCTTAATTAGGCTTAAAAGATTCGTCTCGTGGTTTACAGGCTAGCCGTGAAATTAATTTTTTTTATTCGTGTCCGAAAACCTCTCCCGACATCCAATCAAACGATTCATGTGATGTTTTTGCTAAAATTTTTTGGCAACTAAACAAGGCCTTATTACTGCTACTCACAAATAAGAGTTAATCACTTTGGGCTATCTATATTGACCCGACTTAATTTCACAATGGGCCATGTCTAAACTCATGTTTTTACATAACATTATATAATGTTACCAATTGTTGTATTTTGGACCGGGTTTTAACTTAATATTGTATTATACTTATTGTTGTCTATGTACTTGGCATTTTCGACCAATGACAGTGATTCTAAAATTTAATATGCAACTATGTTTAGCACAACAACAACAGTAACAAATGGTATAGTAATTTGAAGTTAGCAAAACCCGGTCCAAAGTACAACAATTGGCAACATTATATGGTGTTATGTGAAAACATAAGTTTATGCATGGTACATTGCAAAACTAAGGTCAATATAGGTGGTCCAAAGTGAAATTAACTCCACAAATAATTTATTTTGTCCTATTTCAGTGCTATGGACGGAACAAAAAAATTGTGGCATCGTAAATACCGGAATCTTATTGGTTGCCTTGACATCCATCTCAAGACAGTAGTTTTGGAATATTATTGGGGCATATGGTCACAAGTTCACTTTGCCCAATTCTTTGTACTGAATGCAAGGTTGCTAGAGTCTATGAGATTTGTGGTAAGCTGTAGAGATTCCTACAAGGGGTTTGTTGCAGACCAACAAAAGATACTTCAGCTGGACAAAAGGGCTTCAAGAGGTGCTCACTTCAATTTTACCACTGATAGATGTTGCCATCAGGATGCATATATTGAGCATGTCGAAGATTTGTCATTTACTGATCCTTTTGAATGTAGATGTTGAAATTAGTTTTGTCCTTTGAGGAGTTGTTTTTGGCCAATCAAACATCGTGTGTTTTGTTTAAGGTGAATTATGATACGGGTTCACTAGAAGTTAGAAGTATGTCAATTAAACAATTTGGAACCAAGCTCCTCTACATAAAGTCAGGGAGACGTGGTGATTGACATGTGGCCCTTGAGTGGGTAGTCCTAGAGTGTTGATAAGCTCCTATGAATGCGAGGTTGCTACTACCTTCGTTTCATAACGTAAGGGTTTTGACATTTTTGTCGCAATGTTTGACCATTCGTCTTATTCTACAAATTTTGGAAGTGTTGTTAATTTTGGTTGTGACTTACTAGAAACTACTTCATGCACAACTTATAATTTTTATATTTACACAAAAATTTTGAATAAAATAAATTGTCAAACATTGTAACAAAAATAGTCAAAACCCTTGCATTATGAAACGGAGGGAGTAGTGTATATGAAATTTGTGGTAAGCCATACAGATTACTATGAGGGGTTTATTGCAGACCAACATAGGATGCTGAAATTTTGAGGCACAAAAATCCAAATTGTTGGGTGGATGAGCTGATCAAGGAAAAGAGGAAATGGGTTTAACCTGTTAGCTGGGATTTGGGTCAATTAGCTTAATAATAGTGTTTAATGCATTCAACTATCTCGAGTGGCTTATCATGGGATAAGATTTTAGGAGTTATGCAACTTGACTTGTCCAAGTGGTGTTTTATGATTCCCTAAAAGTAAGCTAATTCATATAACGGTATACGACTAAGATAGAGAGGGAGGCAGAGGCACGGATAATCAGCACACAAAAATCAGGGAATGAATTGTTTGAAAGAAAGATGACGATAATAGCAACAAGCCCCAACGGCCAACCGATTGAGGAGGTTTCACGTGATGTGGACAAGCTTTCAATTTGGAGGTCCATGGGATGCATGAAAAAAAATGCAAATGTTTCAGTAGGAAATAATAAAAATGAACAGGTATAAAGAACCCTTGTATATATATATATTCCATTGAAAAAGTCAGCTGTAGGTGCTAATTAGCACTCATTCTCAATGCGAACATGCATTGCTCAGTGGAACGTTTATTTGAAAATATATGAAGAAACCTACACGAAATCAATCTTCATGTTCGGAAATAACACCAGAAATGAAAGACTAGACTAACTCCTCAATAGGCAGAAATCAAACCTAGCAAAAGGATCAGATGCCGCCAAATCTTGCACATTCCTAACAAGTTTTAAAACATGGTGACACTTATCAACTATTCTAAAATCAACCTGAGCATGTCTCGATGCCCTCTTTTCTATCTTAAGCAACTTACGCTGTTGCGTGAAAAACTTCTATTCGTAATTGCCGCCATTGATCACAAGGCTTAGTGACTCTAGCATTTTTGCATTTAAAAGAAAAAATGCGGCAAAATTAATCTCTGACTTTACGCCATGATAATTTGCCACCACTACTGTCTTCAGAGGGATGTCAAAGCATTTGATAAAATTCCGACGTTTACGACACCACACATTATTTCCTCCAGTCCGGAACCACTGAGAAACAAAAGAGACAAAAGAAAGTCATTTATTTAAATCCTTGATCATGGTATTATCTAAAGATCACGATAAAATGATATTGTAAAGAGCTATCACCTGCACGTAAAACTTCCCCAGGCATGGAAAGCACCTCATTAAATTAATAATCTCATATAATTTAACAGAATAACTACTGATGGCTAATATCTTGACACTCTGCACTGCTGTTGACAAGGTATCAACATCCAATACCTTCATTAAATATAGAGTACTAATATATTAGGGCATTAAAATTTGCAAAAAAAATCAAACAAAATGTGATTTGTATTTTTCTACACATGGGAAACAAGTAGAAAGAAAGTCAAGTATACCTCAATAACGGTGTCACCAAACTCGAACGTACAGAAACTACCATCATCATAAAAGTTGCCCAATGCCTCCAATCTAGGCGCTGAAATCACCGATACATGCAGGTCTTTACATCCATCAAGGGTAATAAACTTTTCAAGTGAAGGGGCATCCACGATTGCGATTTTCCCTGAGATAGAGCGCATGCCGATGCTTTTGATGCTAGAGGAGTTGATCTGGAGTCCATGGAATCCAGTGATATCTTCAAGGAGCAATCCCTCTAGGGCAGGGCAGCCAGCAAGAAATATCTCCAGCGAACTATCTGACATACTGACACGCTGGAATTGGAGTAGCTTGAGTTGGGGAAGATGAAGCAATTGGACCATGTCATAGGGGAGACGCAACCGGATGAAGACGGCGACACGGATCGTGCAAGAGAAGCGGAAGATTGACGCCGGCGGCAACATCATTCTTGCTGCCCCCGGTGTATGTACGTTCTCGGGGAGATACAGCTCGAGCTCCTGCCTCCTGCAGGCTGTTGAGGGAAGGGGATTGGAGCCAGACGTTGACGCAATCGGTTCGATGCGCGAGGTGGCGCACGTCCAACTTGAAGCGGCGGCCGTGTCCCCGGTGGCCGGAGAGGACGCGGGATATGACGCCGGCGCTGATCAGGTCGGCAGGGTGGTGGACATCGAGGTTGAGTGGAGCTGAACGCCAGAGTGGACGCCACCGGGAGGCGAGGATTTGGGTGCGGGCGCCGTCCCTGGTGGGGAGGTGGGTTATGATCTCCTCCAGGAGGGCGTCCGGTAGACGGGCGAAGTAGTCTTCTCCTCCATCTCCGGCTGCTGCTGCTGCTTGTGGTGGTTCATCAGGCTTGCTCTCAATCGCCTTGGCCGGCGCCGGCGGTGACTTGCTGCTGCTGCTCACCTCTGCGCGCTGCTGGTCGCGTGCTGCTGCTGTTAATCTGGGCTTCTTTGAAGAGCGGCGAGCAACATTTAGCGTCCTCATGATCCGGCTAGGCAGGCCGGCGCCCGGCGATGTGGCCGCCTTCTCGCCTCCCGATCGAAAATCCCAAATCCCGATCTCTTCCCGAGTAGATTAATCGTAATACCTACCATTCGCACGGGGTTTATATATTAGAGCGTGGAAGACGAAGCGGTTGTTGCGATTGCGATCGACTCTTCATCGGGGGATAAAACAGATGCATCCCACTAGAATCTCTATCTGATCTATCTCTACTGCGGTAAAAAAAGCAGTTCATCCTCTAGTGCTAATGCTACGACGCATCTCAGCCATTCCATCGTCGCATCTCAGCCATTCGATGCGCCCGCCCGCAATCCCCCGCGACAATCGCGCCGCCGCTTGCTCTTACCATCCGTGCCTAGATCGATCTCCTCCGGTCCTCCGCTGATTGCTGAAAAAAAGAAAAGGAAAGCACGGCATCTGCGCCGTCCCAAAGACGGCCGGCCGCTATATATGATCGTAGAAAAAATGAAATGAAAGGATGTCTATCTCTATCAGCTGCACCGTCGTCCGAACGTACGATTCCTTCCGCATTCCGCTCCGGTATGCTTCCCCTGCGCCCATTGCGATCGCTCTTGTTGCATTGCATCTCGGCGACGTTACACTTGATCACCTGGAACGCCGCGAGCTGCTGCTGCCTGCCATGCTCGTGACCTTGTCTCATTGTCTGCTCCCAACGCCAAGCAAGATGCTGGCGAGCGGATGGGTTTGTGTTTGTGTTTGTGTTTGTGTTTTTTCGAGCGGATGGGTGAGCAATCCAATCCACAGTATCACTGGTTGGTGACATGGTTCGACTTATCGCCGACAGCGATACCAATAATTCCGATAATCCCGTTTATCAGTAGGGTCCGATAGAAAGGATCAAGCTATCAGCTAAATTTTTCGCTGTTTTTTGAAAACCCGCCAAGTTTTTGTGTTTGCGGGTTGTTTGGCCTAGCAAGGCCCATATGGACCACTCCCCCACACAGTCATAACAAATTTTAGCCAAAATCCCTATTCCTAGCTCCTAGCCACCGCCGTTTCGCTGCGAAGCGCAGCCGCGCGAGCTCTGCGCACCACCACCTTATCTTATTTTTGGATTAATTATTTATTTTTTTCATGCCAAATGATTTGGATACACTCTATGTGATTTTACAAACAAAATGAGCCAAAATTTTTAAATTTTGCCCGAAATTTTTTCTATATCACGGATATAATTCCAATAAAAACGAATCTTGTTTATTGCTGAGCACCAATATTTTTTTATTATCGATAGAGTAAACCCTACTTGGTGATGGTATCCTCTAAAATCTTATATTTCAGATATTTTCATGCTGATATCACTGTGATTTGTATCTGTAATTGTTCCCAATTCATCTTGTATTTCAGATTGCTAATCTTTTGATGCGGATTGTGCTAGGAATTAAATTATTCATAAACATGAACATGATCTTGTTCTACTACCTATACATGATGACTCAAGCTATTTACTGTAAAAATGGTGTTTATATACTTAGTACCGAAGGAACAGATCAATAAATGATTGTTGCGCTATATCTTTAGGTCTCAGGCCACGTTTAGATTGCATATATTTTGGACCAAATATGTCACATTAATTTTTAGACATATATTTAAAGTATTAAATATAGACTAATAATAAAATAAATCTCATATTTCGACTGTACACGACAAGACAAATCTTTTAACTCTAATTAATCCATCATTAATAAATGTTGGTTACTGTAGCACTTATGTCTAATCATGACGTAATTAGACTCAAAAGATTCATCTCACAGTGTACAGTCGGAATATGTAATTTGTTTTGTTATTAGTCTACATTTAATACTTTAAATGTATGTCTAAATATTGATGTAATATTTTTTGGCCAAAATTTTTTGGAATGTAAACCAGCCACAATAGCACAAATTTTGGCCAAAAAAAATACTCTTCAGACTTCAGCCGTACCTACCTACGTGCTTTCAATAGCAAAACTGACAAAAGTTAGTAATCCCCACTGACAACCTCTGTCAATGCTCTACCACAGTAGCATTCCATTTCCTTTTGACACACAGAACTAGCTCACCGCCTCTTCCTCCATCCCATTTCCTTTTCACACACAGACCTAGCTTGCCGTCTCTTCCTCTTCCTGTTCCCCACTCGCCTCCACCACCGCACCAGCTCGCCGCCTGCCATGGCGCGTGGCACTGCAATACGGAACTGGGAGGGGGGCATTACTGCGCCGGAGCCGCAGGCAATGCCGACACGCCGTTGCCTGTGACCAATCCTCTAGCGATGGAGATGGGTTCCAGCGCAAAGAGGGGGAGGTCTGAGGCGCGGGTGAATGGGGAATCCGGCGAGCACCCTGCGGTGGATTCACCCGGAGAGGAGGGAGATGATGCAGGAGGAGGAGAAAGCTCTGGCGAAATGGAGGCGGAAGACTCTAGTTCGAAGCGGATTAGGGCGGGGTAGCCCGAGATTGGAGAAGCAGATGCGCCTCCGCCGGCAGATTCGGCCGGAATCGACCACATCAGCTGCCTCCCTGACGCCATCCTCACCGACATTGTCTCCCTCCTCCCCACCAAGGACGCCGCCCGCACCCAAACCCTCGCTTCCCGGTGGCGCCACCTCTGGCGATCCGCGCCGCTAAACCTCGACTGCACCGACATCCCTGGCGACGACAACCACTTGGTGAGAGTTGTTTTCCGCATACTCTCCGCCCGTGCTCGCCCTGGCGGCCGCCTTTGCATCCCATCGCAATTCCTCCATGGTCGCCCCGCCACAGTGAACACCTGGCTCCTGTCACCTGCTCTCGACGGCCTTGAGAAACTCGAGTTTTGGTACGACCGGAAGCTTATGCGTTAGCCGGATCCACGGCCTTTGCCGGCACCCGCATTCCGCTTCTCTTGCAGCCTCCGAGTTGCCATCATCAGCCAATGCTGCATTCTGGACAGTACAACCCAAACGCTTCACTTCCCCAAGCTCAAGAAGCTCACACTTGAGGTCACCATCTCTGAGGAGTCACTACATGGCATGTTTGCTCTCTGCCCTGCCCTGGAAAACTTGCTGCTTAGCCGCCGCTCGGGCTTCCGTTGCGTTCGGATCAACTCGCTGACGCTTAGAAGCATTGCCATTAGCTCTGGGGAACTCATCACTGATGATGCCCCTTCTCTTGAAAGATTGCTCCAGCTCGATTTACTTAGTGGCCTGGACATTACTGTTATTTCAGCCCCTAAACTGGAGATTTTGGGCTGCCTTTCTTACTGTCCTAGAAGCTCCAGAATTGTGTTCGGCACCACTGTTTTAGAGGTACTCGTAGTCTTCCTGTTGTCATTTTGAACACTTTCAAACCGTATCTGTGTTGACATGATAATTTTACATGACTGCATTTCTAAATTCCCCAATGTCATGTTTTGTGCTTAATGAAGGGATTACATGCTGTTAGCTTGACAACGGTGGTCCACAGTGTCAAGATCTTATCAATCTTATGGAAACTCTTAGCTTGGATATGGTTATTGATTTTCTGAAATTATTCCCTTGCTTGGAGAAGTTGTACATCCAGGTAAAAACACTTTGTTTGTAGTTCATAGATCTTAGGTAATCTTTTTATTCACTAATTATTAGGCAGCCATTGTTCTGAAGTAATTCAAGTTTATCTGCTTTCTCTTTCAGCGGTTGCTTTGTAAGGAAAAAAAATTGTGGCGCTGAAAATACAAGAGTTTTATCCGAAGCCATCCAATACGTCTCAAGACAATAGTTTTCACACACTATCGAGGCATCAAGTCACATGTTTACTTTGCCATGTTCTTTGTATTGAATGCCCCAATGTTAGAGTTAATGAGATTTGAGGTATCGCGCTACCATTGCAGTGAGAGTTTTATTGCACAGCAGCATGCGTTGCTTCAGCTGGACAACAGGGCATCCAGAGATGCTCAGTTTTATTTCACAAATAGTATATGCCCCCATGATCTTGAAAGTATCAGGCATACCCGTGATCTCTCTATAGCTGACCCCTTTGAATGTACTAGACTTTGAAGCTGGTTTTTTTGTATCATTTGGGGAATTATTCTTGCTTAGGTTGCATATTTTGGCAGCGACAAGTGGAAAATTACTTCTTGATGTGCTCATTTTGATCTTGCACTGTAAATGTTTTAGGCATTACTTGAACCTTCCATGATTCAACTTTGATACTATTGATGTAGGTCTTAATGTAGATGTTGAGGCTATAAACAATGCTGATGCATTTTCAAGTGATACTATTGCCTTCGCTTAGTCCATAATTAACACATTTGTAGTTGGAATTTTGAATATCATATACTCCCATCTGCCTTGTTAATTACCTAGTTTTCGTGTATCCAAGTTGTTTCAAGTGCATAGCTTCACTAGTTTATAAATTGTTGATTATTCAGTCCTGCATATCTCGGTTTAATTACTTATTTACCATAGTTTGAATTTTGAAAGGTATCTTGCTCCCCATTTATCTATCAGTGTGTATATCATTAGATGGTCTACTACTCTACTACTGGTGTTTTAAAACTTTAAAGAACTCCATTGTGAATAAGTTACACTTCCAGCCCTATATATTGGACTTGAAAGCTTTTTTTTTTTTTT
This sequence comes from Leersia perrieri, assembly GCA_000325765.3. Lineage (NCBI taxonomy): Eukaryota > Viridiplantae > Streptophyta > Magnoliopsida > Poales > Poaceae > Leersia > Leersia perrieri. Next base: position 7,940,044 of record CM002485.1, read on the forward strand.
TTGCTACTAGCCTGGAAAGAATGAACCAGTTTAGTATTGTTGAACATTAGACTTTGTTCATTTGCCTCCTTTCAAGTAAAAAAGGAAATACAAGTGAACTGCACTACTCCAGAATGGAAGAGTCAAGGATATACTGTGGATACATTTCAACAACATATGGTTGCTGCAATTTCTCAATAGTCATGTTGTACCTGTCTTGCGAGTGATGATGCTGACAAAAGATCAGCAATTTCTTTTCCTGCTGAGAACACTGAGCATATGATTCGTTCGGTCAGTTGTTTATGCATTATACTAAAATTGTACTATTTTTCCTCTCAGCTTCTTAAGTTTTTATTTGTTAGAAAATTTGTAAAACAAATGAATTAGCATGAATGCTGACAGTATAAAATGTATATTTCTTTTTTGTAATACTGCAACTGTTAGTGGATTTTGGTGGTCACAGTGAACATACATAAGTGATAAAACGTTATGAAAAAAATCAAAACGTCTTACATTATGCTCCCTCTGTCCCAAAATAGTTGTCATTTTAGGTTTTTGCAAACTAACGTTTGACCATTCGTTTTATTCAAAAAATTATTACAAATACAAAAAATAATAAGTCACACCTATAGTACTTTTGATAATAAAGCAAATCACAAACAAAACAAATAACAATTTCAAAATTTTTTGAATAAGACGAGTGGTCAAACGTTACAAAACAAAAACCTAAAATGACTAAAATGACAAGTATTTCGGAACGGAGGTAGTAAAATAGAGAATTGAAAGGACATTAATATAGATACAGAAAAAACCAATGAAAAAACAGAAGGATGTCAAATCAACAATCAATACTTGAAGGACCCCAACTACGTTAGGAGTGGTGGCAAGATCTGTAAAGAAGAAGCATTGCAGGAGCAATGTGGGAATATTAGCAGAAACCGAATTTCAATTTAATTTTGTGTTTCATATAGGCGATACTACTCGTGGTAGCTTCTTATAGGAGTGTACAAGTATTGGTTCTGAAGATAATCATGTTCTTTTTAAATTATGATGGACTAACTATAGCTTCGAACTCACTCCTACTACACCTTCTTGGGTTCCAAGATGCGAGCTATAGTTTAAAATACTGAGATGATTCCCACCAAGAAAAGGAAAAAGAAAAGGCAGTAAGAAATCTCTGGTTATGGGTTCCAAAGGTTCTGATGATACGATTATGTAAGGGCCTATTCCCAAGAGGGAGCTGTTGATATGTAAGAAATAATATAATTTTGTCTATTCATCTAACCATTGAAGAAGCATACCTTAAGCCTGATTTATTTGTGGATGTCCTATCGTGTGCATTGACAAGATTAAAGTTTGATGTGCATAACAATGATCAATAAATGTGAACCAATCATGACAAGAAAGAAAGTCCAGGAGTAAGAGACAGTACATTTTGCTGTGATATGATCAGATGATCAAAGAAAACCAGATATAAGAAAAGGAAGATCTGAAATCAGTAAGATTGTGTATGCTGATCGAGCAGAGTAAAATCATCAGCGTGGATGACTGATGACATCTTCATGCACAAGAGAAGTCTAGAGTACATCTGGTTGTGAAGCAAGGGGTAATGTTTCCTGACCAAGATGAAGAGTGCGTCTAGTGCCGAAATCAGGGGGCCACTGTCTGTCTGTTCTTGCTCGATGCAGACAACTCAGAAGTCCGCCTTTGCTGCATTCAAGAAGCATTCTAGTACAACATCTGAAATGCAATCCCATTCTAGTACAACATCTGAAATGCAATCCCAACAGAGTATCCCATGCGTGTATCAGTTACTGATTTATTTCTATATGTTGGAAAATAAAATAATTTTGATTTGCTAATTGGTTGTCGCAACCGGCAAAAATTTTAAGATTTGTTAGCTATGTTTTTGTCTGTCCAATATGTCACAAGATTCGTGCTCGCGTTATCGGTGCCTGCCGAGACAAACAGGCTGAGAGCCGTTTGTATTTTAATCTGGAATCACTCCAGCTGCTACAGTGTTGGGAAGATGTTCCTCTAACTTAAATTTAGAGGGTCTCTGTCACTGACATGTGGCTCCAGACATGATGAGACCCACATGTTAGAGATGGAGTCCCTCTAACTTTACGTTAGACGAATATGTCCATCCACTCCCTGTCCACACACCCACTCACGCATGGGAGAGAGAGGTGAGGGAAAAGACGATATGGGCAGGAGTTCATCCACGGCGGGTGACAACGTGGCAGCATGGCCGCAAACTGCAGTGGCCTTTACGGCTGGAGGCAACAACGAGGTGGCGTGGCCGTGACCCACTGCAACAACCTCTATGATGCACAATGAAGGGATTCAGCGGCGGCGGAGGCATTTGTAACTGGAGGCAGCAATGAGGCGGCACTGCCACGACCCACCAAGACGACCTTGATCTTTAATGGTTATCTACAAAGCCATGGCGGTGAACAAGGTTTGTGTCCCATTTCGATTTTGTTTCATTTTGTTGGCCATGATGGAAGGATTTGGCTTTCTTTTTACGGATCTGTTGCACCGAAATGTAGTAATGGACTTATTGTGTTGGGGATAAAAGTGGATGTATTACCATGAACACCGTTTTAGATGGATTTGACTAGATTCAACCCACATGGCAGCTTAGTCATCAAAATAAAAAAAATAAAAAAAGATGGGCCCATTCATCGGTTCCTATTTTTCCTCTCCCCCTCAATTCACGTCAGGTAGAGACAAGCCCAAACGTGATGGCAGTCAGTGAGGGGCAATGCTCCACCCTAATGGAGCTCCTCCACCTCCCCCGCTATCGCTTATCCTCGACAATGCCGTACCTCTCCCGGCGAGGTCACCTCCCTCTCGATCTGCCGGAGGAAGCAGGCAACGGCGAGGTCGAGACAGGGTCATGCGGGAGAGCTCGATGGCAACTTATCCTCCATTGCCACCTCCCCCACCAGCGACGGAGGAGAAGGGGAGGGGTGGATCTTGTCACTGGCGACACCAATGATGAGTTGGAGTGCGTGCGTGAGAGAGAGTGAGTGTGTGTGAGAGAGAAAGAAAAAGAGAGGGGAGGGAGAGGATAGAGGGCTCTCTGGCCGCCGCCTTGCTCCCACGACTGCCATGCTTTCCCTCCTTGCTGACATGCCATTGTTGCCCTCGCCAGCGTTGGTTGGGGGAGACACCAACCGCGGAGGTGGTGGATTCCGAGGCTGACAGCAATGACAACCATTGCAGCAGGGGCTCGTTAGGCATTGTCCTCCGCAAGCGAGAGGGGACGGCCTGCTCACCATCTCCTGCCCATCGTGGGGGAGGGGGAAAGCAGAGGAGAGAGGCAGCACGCTAGAGGGGAAGGTCCCCAAGGATATCTACCGATGGCCACAGCCTCCAGTGCCCTCTACGTCGTGGATCTTGTGCATGGAGACGTGTGCCGGTGGGAATGGGGAGGCTGTCATGGTGGTGGCGTTGCAAATGAGCATGTCAAGGAGGTGGGCCGACTAGCAGTTGTACATCACCAACTACACATTGGTAGCCGCATGTGTCATGGGTGATGGCGTTGCGGGCAGCGCAGATGCGGGCTTCTCTATGGGGACGCAGAGCCACACCATTGAGAGGGAAGGGAGGAGTGAGGTGCCAGGGAGGATGATGACACATGGGCCCTTTGTAATTTTTTTTTAATTCTGATGCTACGTAGGTTAGATCCGATCAAAATCACTCAAACTAGTGGTTTTTTAGGTGAAAGTTAATACAAACTAAGCAAACTGATTACGATCGTTAATTAGAACCAGATAGTAAAACTCTAGGGGACTGATTGCCATGTAGAGACACAGTGTTGCACAATACCCTCCCGAGCCATCCTGCGAGCCGCTTTGTTCGCCGCCCTTAGTGTCCACACCAGTTTTGCTTCTGGAAGCGAGTTGAGTGTCCGCTTCAGGTCTTGAATCAAGGGTTGGTAGATTGATCGATCCAGTACCGTCGAGTTCACCATCTCCTGGACCTCCAGTGAGTCCGTTTCAAGTATTGCCTTAGTGATTCCAAATTGTGTAGCTAGATGAAGGGCTCGTCGATAGGCCAGACCTTCGCATCTGAGATATGATCAAGAAAGGTTGCAGAAGCACACAGGAAATCACCTCGATCGTTTCGTGCCACCACCCTTGCAGCCCCTTTGTTTTCATTCGCTTGAAACGCACAATCTGCATTGACCTTTGTCCAACCCAGGGGTGGGGGAGCAGTACCTGTTTCCTACTTTCCTTTGCTGTCACATTTGCCCACTCCTCTTATTGGAATAGGATTCTGTCAATCACCCGGTTCGGATTCCCAGGTATAGAAGAAAATACAAATCTAGTTACTGGTATAACTGAAGTTTGTACGGACTAACTACAAACAATAGTAATCAAATCAACCACGGCTAATATATGCAAGATAAAGGATTACAAAATCTAGCTAATGATAGAAGTACTAAACATAATTGATCTATGTACGGACTAAGACACTAAATTATAATTGTCGGTAAACCTAGATGTCTATCTTTCTGTTCCTCTGTGATGTCTTCGTATCAGATTGAGCCGGATAATCCGATCCTGTCTCTGTCTCTGTTCTAATCTTGGCTGAACCCATGTCGTACGCGTTCAGGTTGGTCACCTTGACGTCCGACTCGCCGTTGTTGAACACAAACAGCCGCGCCTTGTCGCCGATCGCCTTTGTCGGGTAAACCCTCGACAGGATCGCCGTCTTTCCGTGCCCTCCGAAACTCTCCACCACCGAGTGATCAATCTGCATGACAAACAGTGAAACATCAGCTATTAAAAAGCAAATTAATTACATGAATGAAAAGATTAATAAAGATGGTGTAATGTGGGCGTACCAGAGTTCGTAGGGGAATCTTGCCGTTGGCGGCGATGTCGACGTCGACGAAGCCGGCGAACGTCGGCTTGTAGAGGCCCTTGCCGTAGGACGACCTGGACGGGTCGTTGCACATGAGCACGACGTGCTTCTTGCCGTCGTCGCGCTTGAACACCCTGAAGAACACGGCCGTCCTCTCCTTGAGCTCGTCGGACGCGAGCACCCACAGCCCAAACGGCCCCACGCCGCCCTTGTCGTCCGCTCCCCTCGCCGCGCACACCGTCTGCGCGTCGGCGCCTCGCCACGCCGCGTCGTCGAACACCTCCGCCTTGTCCAGATCCATCACCTGGAACGTCGCCTCCACGTCCGCCTGCGCCGGCGTCGCGAGCCCGGTCACCTCAAAGTAGTTGACTCCCCTGCCGCCGTTGCCGTGGACCATCCTGTCCGTGACGTTGACATGGCTGCCGCCGACGCGCAGCGACTCGATCTCGGCGACGGGCCACTGCATGAGCTGGCTCCCGTCGGGCGCGAGCCACAGTTTCCTCGGGATCGCCTGCACGCCGGCCCACCCCTTGCGCACGTCGTCGGCGACGGAGTCCGACTCGTTGGCCCAACCCCACAGCACGCGCCGGTTCTTCCCCGTGTCGAGGAACGTCTTGGACGCGTAGAAGTCGCCGTAGTCGTAGCGCAGCCCGCCGTCGCCGTCGGGCAGCGTCGCGTCCGGCGCGTACGTGTCGGAGCCGTGGTCGTACTCACCGAACGTGTAGTACTCGTACCGCGTCAGGTCGAGGCTCACCTTGAGCACGTGCCTCGTGTTGCCGTTGCCGTCGGTGACCGGGTAGAAGTCGGGGCACTCCCACATGCCGGTGTCGCCGCTGTGGAGAGCGCGGCGAGCCGGGGCCCAGTGGACGAAGTCACGGCTGCGGTAGAGCGCGGCGATGCCGCGGTGGTTGTCCTTGGTGCCGATCACGAGGCGCCACACGCCGTCGGGCCCACGCCAAGCCGTCGTCGGGTCGCGGAACGCGGTGGCATTCACGCCGGCGTCGGGGGCGATCACCGGGTTGTACTCAGGCTTGACCCACTCGCGGAGGTACGGGTCGGAGAGGTCTTTCGGGTAGGCTACGTTCTGCACCTGCCGGCCGTCGGCGTCGATCCCCGTGTACATGATCACCGGCTTGCCGTCTGGTAGTATTGTGGCAGAGCCCGACCAGCAGCCGTTCTCGTCGAACGACGCCGTCGGGTAGATCGCCGGCTCGAGTATCTCCCAGTTGACCAGGTCCTTCGACACGGCGTGCGCCCACACGATGTTGCCCCAAACCGCCGACTTGGGATTATACTGGTAGAAGAGATGGTACGCGCCCTTGTATTGCATCACGCCATTAGGATCTGTACATGTCAACGTCAACAATCAGCCAACGTCAACAAATCAGATCTGTCATAACACTAATGTATGCGAATTAATTCCACAGGATGTTTTTTTTTTTTATAATGTTGCACTTACCGTTGATCCAATGCTTGGGAGGCTGAAAGTGGAACCCAGTTCGGAGCTTGTCATCAACTTGCGTGGTCTCGATGGCGTCGAGAGACTGCAGATCAGCGAAGACGTTGTGGGACGCCTCTGACAGTGGAATCAACAATGCCACCAGCGCGAACAGAAAGAACGCCTGCAACGTATGAACAGCCGCCATGACAGAACCGCCTGCGTAACTATTTGCGAGAAATTGAAATCGTGGGAAGAGGCGTGCAACAGGTACATATTTATTTATATAGGCGTAAAACAGGAGTAGTAGTGGCTTACGGTAATCCAAAACGCAGCCGTGCTCGTCTAAACTCTATTTTCGGTCTAGGAATTTCGTCCGTCGTATCCGTTTCCTACTCGATCGGCTTCGATACGCTACAGGTCGGCCTCCACGTTCGCGTGATTCCGTATTTCATACGTAGTACAACCCGACAACCGACGCGAGTGATATCGTCGCCGTTAACCCTGGGATTGGATCGAAGGATGATAGCCAGCAAACCTGCCATCTGCATCCGTTTCTCACGCTGTTAACGTACCATCCGGCTTCCGTTCTCTTCGTTTCCAATCAATCCGGCATGCACGAGTCCACGTCTCCATGATCGGGATCAAGCGATTCAATCCCTACATATTTTGTGATCAATTATTCAAATACAGTTCGATCTAAGGATTGATTGGCCCACCAGAAGACGAGAGAACTATGCTGCCTCTGAACAAGTCCCAAAATAATACATCCCAATGTTTTTTTCCATGCATCTCAATATTTTGTATATAGTGTTTTGTTTCTAATACTATATACGTCCCAAAATATAAGCATTTTTTCACTTGCCATGGTCTTCGAGATGTTTAACCATAAAATTTGTAAAACTATTCTGTTTCAAATTTAAGGAGTTATATATTACAGTAGTTTGTTTAATGATGATCTAAAATACATTATTTTTACATGATTGTTCATTTTGAGTTTTTCACTATTAATTGTCAAAGTTTAAAGTGTTCGATTTGGATTTTGCTAAAAGTTATTATATTTTGGGACGGAAAAGCATTGGATTTTGGATCGACAGGTTTGGACTAAGATTTCATGTAAATTTACATATTGATATGCACAGGGGTGCCCCGATCTTTCAATGATTTGGTGATGACTACGATTTTTGGAAAATACGCTGACGATCCGACTATAACCGTACAAGACGTTTTTCTGTTGCGGCTTAGCGATCGATACACCTCTTCGGGGATTATTGATCTTGCTGGTGCAAATCAATCCTATTCCTGTAAGCAATCGAGAACGAGCAAGAACAAGATAAAAGTAACTGAATTTCTAGATAAATAAGACACACAAATATGAATCTTGATAATGTGGGGTTTTGAACAAGTATCCAAGTGGTATAGTTGAAACACACGTTACAAGAGAACTAGCAGTGGCTAAACTTTTATTTAATCAAAACCCGACTAACCTTGAAGGGGTAACTAACTATTTAAAGAGTGGAGGAGGTCGTAGGTGTATCCTCCCCTATCTAGGCGTAGCCCCACTTGGACCGGGGTTCCAAACAAGATTACAGGCCCATAGGTCCATTACAATGGATGCAACAACTTATTTTCGTGATTGCGAGTGACTGGAGGGTATTTTGTGATGAGATCGGATCCGTTGGAAAGTTAATTCCGAGAGCTTTACATCAACTACTCATGGACCTAAAATGGAGCCCGTGTGTAGATTTGGCAGCCGTTTGAATTCAGTGTTGTATCGGGTGGCCAAATTGGATTCCAGAAAATGATGGTCTTCATCTCCATCTTTACATGCATGGACCATATCGATGTGTTCATCTTTTTGGTTCCAAATATATTTTGCACTTTAAAAAAACAAATGTATATATTTTCATCATCAGGTAGCGTCATGCTCATAATTAAATTAAATTGGAGCTTGTTATAGAACAAGACTGCCTGTGGGTATATGATGTGATCAATGAATGTTTCATCATAAGTCATGGTCACATCATATATTATCGTGTTTCATATATTATCCATTGGTATGCAAGTGATCAATGGATGCTTCCGTCATAGTCATGGTCACATCATATATTATCGTGTTTCGTATAGTATCCATCGGTATGCAGTATCGTACGTGTGTATAACTAGAATGGTATTTCCTGTTGCAACGCACAGGTACTTCATCAGCCGCATCTATCCGATCTAGTCTCATCGATTTGTTGCTCGTCGTTCCGATCAAGTCCTGATCGATCTCGATTGTGTTCACGTCCCCGCGCGATCCGCCAGAGTATTTCAGCTGAACTACTATCCCTATCTGTTTCTGTCACCGCACGCATCTCGCGATATCGTGCAGCTGATTCGTTCGAATTTGTTCCGCTTCCAAGATTCCCGTTTATGGGCCCATGTGGAGTGCAAGCTGTGCAACATGCCAACATGTACATAACGGCACAGCAGGAGCTAGGCTTCGGCCATGCAATATGACGTGTACACAGAAATCAAGTAGGCAAACAAACTGGTTGTTCATCGTGTACAATTTTTTGAGGGATTTGATGGGACAGCCAGCTGACACTAGGTCAGTAAGGATTTTAATGGGCGTGAGTTTTTTTTCAGTCGGCTCGGCACCGAAGCCGCCTGCAAAAATAGGATTCGGTCGGGCTCCGAGCTCCCCCGTCTGCAAAAATCGATTTTTGCGACAGACCACTTAGTCCCCCGCCCGCAAAAATCGCTCTATTTTTGCAGGCGGGGACTAGGTGGTCCGTCTGAAAAATTCTATTTTTATGGGCGGTATGAGTGAAGGGAGCCGGCCGCCCCCCTCTCTCTGACCCTCACCCTTATCCTATCCCTCCTCCCCATCCCCACCCGAGCTATCTCTCTATATATATATCGGCGACCGGCGTGGCAGCGGCGGCGGGCGGAGGCGCGGGTGCAGGTGACGAGCGGCGGCGGCTCAGGGTGTCTGCGGTCTCGACGACGGCGACGGGGCGGTGGGGACGCGGTAGGCCTCCCCTGTCCCCTCTAGATCCAGATCTGGAGGGGGCGGCGGCGGTGGCCCCCGCCTGGCTCGGGAAGACGACGACGACGCTGCGAGGGCGGGTGACGGCAACGGCGGGAAGTCGACGACGACAGCGACAGGGCGGTCGATGACGAGCAACAACGATGGCGACGGGGCGGCAGCGGCGGGCCTCCCCCGTCCCTACAGATCCAGATCTGGAGGGGCGGCCGCGACGGCACTTGGCCCAACGCGGCCAGTGCACATGGGTGGCAACAGCGAGGGCGCCGACGCTGGCCGGCGACGACTTTTTTTTCGTTTTTGCGGGGAGTGGATATACAACCCTCAAAAATCGCACCCGCCGGCGGGCGGGATTTACCCGCCCGTAAAAACTGTTTTTTCTACTAGTGTGATACAAATACTACTTGTGGTGTACTTTTCAAAAAGTTGGTTAATTATTATTGATTTCCTATAATATCAGTAAATGACTTGTTTTAGTTGCCTATATATTTATAATGGTTATATGTTTATACCAAATTACCACTTACAGAAAAAATAAATGACTTTTGTTCGCCGTGTCCATTTATATTATACTAGATGATTCCCCACGCCTTGCAGCAGTGGGAAATTGCAGTACAAATCATAAGCTGAGCAAGGAGAGGGACTCTGTGTTGTTCTCTGACATTATGCAAACCAATAATGTAACAATCTGTGATTATGCGGATGGCTTCAACCAAAAAGGAAAGAAAAAAACAGTTCTTAGTTTAGTACACAGTGCATAGATTTTCACGGTAATATCTTCATTTGCCTTCTCAACGCTTATTGTGATTGATCTTAATGGAACCAAATGCTTAATGCGTCATTAACATTAAGGAAACACATGTTAACTGTTGAGCAAATTAACGCTGGTTTCTTAACCTGAAAAAAAATCTGTATAAAGGAACCCATACAGAGACTATCATGAAAAAAAAAAGCTCTTCCTAATCAAGGATTGAAAGAATCAAACTGAGGTATAGTTAAACCGTAAAGGATACGCATGGAAAAATATTACAACAGAAATAGTTTTGTCCATTGAAACCTTAAATGACCTCTGGTATCCACTCTATAATTGAATAAATAGTAGGAGTAAAAAATATCACGTTGTGTGACATATCCAACGTACTTCGTTACTTCATCCACTTAGCATCGACGATTCAGATCGTCTCGCTCCCTCCGCACTCCCCCTGGCACGCAGACCCCCCATGCCCCTACGCACGCGCCCCGCACACTCCTCTCGCGCACCTCCCTCGCTCCTCCCTCGCTCCTAATCCTAACCCTAAACGCCGCTGCCCCGCACGCCCCTCCCCACGCCGCCTCCCTCTGGTGACGAAGCCCCTGGTCAGCAGCCTTTGGACACTGCGCCTTGCCCGCGCCGCAGCCAAGGGCTATCCGACGTGCAACGAGCAGCTACATATCACCCTGCTGCCGCCGCTGCAGAAGTTCCCCAAGACGACGGTATCCCTGACCACCGGCGACGGGCCCTCCCATGGCAGCTGCGGTGGTGGCGGCGCCACCCTGTCTGCGTCGACGACAGCCATCCCATGCTGCACGTTCATCTTAATTGTGTACTTTACTGAAGTAACACATCTCGTTATGACGTTAATCCAACTTTCTGAAAAAACCCAATTTCCTGTGAATTTGCTCCAGAAAAGCCCATTCCACTTGATCGAACGCCTTCATCATATCTAGTTTAACCAAGCATAGCCGTGATTTCCGGTTCCTGCTCTACCTAGAATGGATACTGTCAGTGATATGGGCCCAGGGTACCATGTGACGGTGATGTAAAACGCCTCGGGCCCACCAATGTAAAATAACGAGAAATATTAGACCCGAGATGAGTGGCCCAGGTAAACCCCGAGGCCCCCTCCGGGAGAAAGCAGACCACCCCGGAGAAGCACGGGGAGGGCGCCTGTAGATGACCCACGCCAGTTCGCCCTTTATAAGGCGTGCGGGAGGGAGCGGCGCTGCGCTCCCAACTGCCGCATTCATGAGGGCTGGCACGGCCTCACCGCATTGATGGTGCTGTGAAACGGCGCTGCCAACCTCCATCATTACTCCTTTCTCTCTGACCGAGGGAAGGAGGTGTGGGCGGCCGCGGCAGTCGTGGGTGACTGAGAGGTCGCCTACGACGGGACGCCCCCTCTGCCCCATCTCCATCGCATTTAATGCGACGGAGAGCAGCGTGGAGGAGAAGGGCGAGATTTTCTCCAAACCCATATAATCAACCTGCCCTACGGTCTACCAGCTCCGGTAGGGGAAAAAAGGCGACAAGACCCCACGAAGCCTACGACACCTACCCTACAAAATCCATTCCCGATCCCGGATTAAGCGGGGGAGAGGGGGGTGCGTGCTGGCATGCCTACGAGGTCGGAGTGGAGTAATCGGCTCTTGACGTTAAAAGAAAGAAAAAGGCGTTGTGGTGTTCCCTTGAGTATAAAAGGAGACTCAGGCTCACAGTAGAAAGGGGAGAGACTGAGAAAGGAAAACACACTAACACTTGTAAGCAAAAGCTTTCTTCCCACGATATTAGTCGCACAACAAGAGTAGAGTATTACGCATCCTGCGGCCCGAACCTGTATAATCCCTTGTCTCCACTCTCACCTGGAATCGGGTTCACCGATTTTTTCCCACGCGGTCCAGTACTCGGATCCACCCGTACCCCTGGGCCGGACAAAAAAGGGGTTCCACGAATCCCTGGTGAAGGAGTTTACGCTCCGACATATACATTCGTAGGCAATGAAGACGTTATCAGTGATGAGTCGTCCCGGAACAAAAGCGCTTTGTTCCTTTGAAACCAAATCTTGAGAAACTTTTTTAGCCTGTTTGCCAAGACTTTGGATGCAATCTTATATAGGACATTGCAAAGGCTAATTGGTCTAAAATGCACTAGTTTATCAGGGTCTTTTATTTTGGTATGAGGACCAACACTGTGTCATTTAGATCTTCTGCCACTTCCCTTCCTTACTAAAAAATCCCCGACAGCAATGCATATATCCCTTCCCACCGAAGACCAGTGCCTAGAAACCTGTTGTAAGCCCATCAGGGCCCGGTGCTTTCATCGGTCCCATATGAAATAAAGCTGTTAATTTGAATCTCCTCATCTGATACCTTCTTCATAAGTTCATTGTTCATGTCTGCTCTCACAAGGATGGGGACATTTTGTAAAACAATGTCAGCTGCCGGGCTTCTCTGGGACGCGAACAGCTCAATGTAGAACTCTCAGGCCATTTTTCTCATTCTTTCATCTGTGGTGCAAGATGTCCCATCTTCTCTGGTTAGCCTTTTAACAATATTCTTTCTCTTTCGGTGTGTGGCTCTTCCCTGAAGTAACTCGTGTTACTATCCCCGGCTCTTAGTCAATCTTGACGCGGGCATTGCCTATACATTACTTCTTCCTGATTATATAAAATATGCAGCTTGTGCTCAATAGCTTTAACACTAGTGTTATCATAAGAAGCCAGTGCTTCCTTTTTCGCTGCACTTAACTCCTCTTTCAGTTTTTTGATCTCCCTCTTCACAGATCCAAAAACTCCCCCCTCCCATCTTTTCATATGTATCGCGAGACTATTAAGCTTAACCCTCAGACCCTGGGCTCCAGTACCCAAGTAGCTCGCCTCATTCCAACCTTCCTCAATCATTCTACCATAATCATCATATTTAACCCACATTTCCTCATACTGGAATGATCTTCGTCCTCTATTTTTGTTTTCTAATTGATCTTTGTATAATTTGATAAGTAAGGTACTGTGGTCTAATTCCTCAGGGTCAGTATGCTCCACCTGGATGGAATTGTATATGTTGTGCAGTGAGGCTATCCCCAACGCACGGTCCAGTCTAAGTTGAACATTTGCTTCACCATCGCATCTATTATTCAAGGTAAAAATGGTACCCCACAAAACCCAGATCCAGTAAATTACAAACTTGAATGCAATCCCTAAATGCAGACATCCTGACTTCAGATTTTTCATTCACTCCCTTTTGTTCTTCCATTTTTGTGATCTCGTTGAAATCACCAGCGCATAACCATGGAATATTTTCCTGTGCCCCCAATAAGTTAAGTGCATCCTAGGATTTTTTTTTCCTCTGATCAGTGCATGGTTCCACATAGAAACCCGTGAAACGCCAACATGTTTTCCCCTCTTTGATTCTGACATCTATGAGAACAACCGCATAGAAACATCCAACTCCTCTTTCCATAGCAAAGACAAACCACCACTTTGCGCCCTTTGAAGGAACAGGGAGAACATTAAACCAAAGCTAAAAGCTAATCTTCTCATTGTTGTATCTCCCTTCTTCGTTTCACACAAAAAACACTATAACTGGGCTATAGGGTCTCGGTAAATCCCAACTGTCGGGTCCAGCCCTAGGTCCCTGCAGTTCCAACATATGATTTTTATTGCATCCGGTGCCCTCGGCGAGCCGAGGGCACCGCTGAATCACTTGAATTTTCATTCTCTTGGTAAACCAGCCGATCAACCGCCATAACCCTCTTGTTTGATTCATTTGAGTACTGTTGGTCATTCTCCATTACCTCTTTCTGTTTCCAAACATGCCGCGGTGGAGGGCTATAGAAATATTGATCTAATGTATTTTGATGTATATTGCACTGATCCTTATGGGGTATAAATATAGATACATGAGAAAGATATATTGGAGTACAAGGCAAGTTAGGAGAGATTCATCTCTAACTATTCTATCTTTATCTCTAAATGATTTATATCTAAATTATATCTCTAACATCCCCTCAATCGTACCGGAAGCGAAGTGCATGATTGCGACGTGTGGTTCCTGCGTCTCCTTCTGGTGTCATCCCTTACTCTCCTCTATTCCCTCCCGCAATCATAGCATGAGTTTCATAGATGTAGCAATGACACGGACGCTTTTGACTAGAGTTGTCGATGATGAGTTGCTGTAGATGTAGCTGATCTTGGAATAGTTGTGGTCGTGACAGTCGATGTAGCCACAAATTGCCGAAGGCGAAAAAAATTTCACCATGTTGCGGACTTGCAGTAGCATCTTGCACCTTGTAGATGTCAGAGGATGCAGCCTAGAACGTCTTGCAGATGTCCGAGGACATTGTTGTTGATGACACGGTCGATCCCGCTATCGCTATCGCGGTCGTTACCATCGTAGAGGACCGGTCGATCGTTGCCATCGTTGATGATGTGTCTTGCAGATGTATCTATCAGAGGACACAATTATGTCCTTGTGGACAAAGTGGTGTGGCGGCGCGGCGTGCTACCATATGACTTTTGGTGAGGTAGTCGTTGATGACGATCTTGTTGCTGATGTAGTCGTACAGTCGATGAAAATGATTGTTGGTGTAGCAAAGTGATCGACTTGTAGTCGATGTCGACGTCGCGCGTGGAGAAGATGCAGGTATACGCCGGCATGGATGATACAAATCGATATTAGATCGATCGGATCGGAGGCGATGCACTCCGCCATGTTGTTGATGTCGTGCTTGCCGATCCTGATGCATAGGTGCATATTGACCTGGGCAACTATTGATGCATCCATGCATGGAGAGAAGACACGTGTAGATCGATCTTGATGTCCATGTCCTGCTTGAATCTTCACGGGGTCGATGTCGCGTAGATTTTGTCGCCGAACTTCGAAGAAATCGACGCTGCTCATGGCTCTAATCGATCTCCTCCTCCTCCTTCCTATAACTTGCATGTGATAGCAAATCAGTATGCGCGCCCCAGGGAGATTTTGATGATCTCATCTCCCCACATCAGCTGCCTCCCTGACGCCGTGCTCACTGACATTGTCTCCCTCCTCCCCACCAAGGACGCCGCCCGCACCCAAACCCTCGCCTCCCGGTGGCGCCACATCTGGCGCTCCGCTCCTCTCAACCTCGATTGCAGCGACATCCATGGCGATGAAAACGCCGACTTTGTCTCCCGCATCCTGTCCACCCACGCTGGCCCTGGCCGCTCCTTCTGCATCCCCTCATACCACCTCCAAGACCGACCGGCCGCCGTGGACACTTGGCTCCGGTCGCCGGCCCTCGACGGCCTCCAGGAGCTCGAGTTCTGGTACAACCGTAGCTCCATGTGTCGACAGGAGCTACAGCCTGTGCCGGCATCCGCATTCCGCTTCTCTTCCCGGTTCCGAGTTGCCATTATCAGCCAATGTATCATCCCTGATAGTACTGCCCAGACGATTCATTTCCCACAGCTGAAGAAGCTCTCACTTGAACAGGTCACCATCTCTGAGGACTCGATTGATCGCGTGATTGCCGGCTGCCTGGTCTTGGAAAGCTTGCTGCTTAACCGCTATTCGGGGTTCGATTGCATCCGGATCAACTCGCCAACTCTTAGAAGTGTCGCCATTAGCTCTGGGAAGCTAGTCATTGAGGATGCCCCTTCTCTTCAAAGATTGATCCATCTCGATTTATCTAGAGGCTTGAGAGTTACTGTTATTTCAGCGCCCAAGTTGGAGACTTTGGGCCGCCTTTCTTATCAGTGCACCACAATTGCGTTTGGCTCCACCATTCTTGAGGTATCCATAATCTTGTTTTTTTGTCTTCATAAGGCTTGCAAGCTGCTTTTGCATTGTGCATGATTGTTTTGCATTATTTACATTTCTAGATGCTCTAATGTCATGTTGTATGCTTCATGAAGGGATCGCGTGTTGATTGCTTGACAACTGTGGTGCACTCTGTAAAGGTCCTATCAATTTTTATTTATACTCTTAGCTTGGATATGGTTATCGATCTAATGAAACTATTCCCTTGCTTGGAGAAGTTGTACATTGAGGTAATACCACTTTGTTTTTAATTCATAGTGCTTTGGTAATTTTTTGATTTACTTATTATACTAGGCAATCCTTGTTCTGAGGTAATTTGTTGCTTTTCTTGCCTTTCAGACATTGGATTCCGGGGAAAAGAATTTGTGGCGTCGAAAACACCAGAGTTTTATCAGATGCCATCAAATACGTCTCAAGACAATAGTTTTGGCACATTATAGAGGCATCAAGTCACATATTAACTTTGCCATGTTCTTTGTACTGAATGCCCCAATGCTAGAGTTGATGAGATTTGAAGTTGATTTTGGTCAGTGCAGCAAAAGATTTATTGCATGGCAACATAAAGTGCTTCAGCTGAAGGACAGGGCCTCAAGAGATGCTCAGTTTTATTTCACAAATGATTCATGCCTCCATGATCTTACAAATAACAGGCATACCCCTGATTTGTCTATAGCTGATCCCTTTGAATGTAGATGTTGAAGCTGGTTTTATTGTGCATCATTTGTGGAGTTCTTGTTTAGGTTCATATTTTGGCAGCTAGCCTGCAAGTGGAAGGAAATATTGCTTGATGTGGTCATGTTATTTTCCACTGTAAAATGCTTCAGGCATCACTTGGACCTCCGACTATGCCTAATCTCCTGAAGTCTTTATGTAGATCTGGACGCTACGAACATGATGCACTTTCAAATTACGCTGTTGTCTAGGGTTTGCCTGTGAGTACTATCTTCGGTAATGTTATTTAAAGTAAAATTGAAATCTATCTTCGGTAATGTAATTTATCTGTTGTTTGGATTTTAAACACACTATAGGCTGTGATTTTACTACTGAAATTTCTCGTATGTAAGTTTCAAGTTCAGGAAATTCACTAGTTTCTGCATGGTGATGATTCTGTCATGCATCTCTGCTTCCCGACTTATTTGCCACAGTTTAACAGTGCGTCAATAATGTTTCCAGTTAATAATTCAACATACAAACCATTTGGTGTTTGGCTGCTGATATTTCTTTCAGTTACATTGTAAATAAAGTGCACTACCTAGTCTTAATTATTGGAAAGTTTTTTATCCATTTACTCCTACAAACTTGAAAGACTAAAAACGTTTAGTGGATAAATCCACGATCTGTGATTTGGTTTTTTAGAGGCGATCTGTGATTTGTTGGTGATGTGCTCAATGAGAAGCCTCTATTTGTAGGCAATATTATGGAGTAGGAAATAGAGATCTCAAGGATTTGAACCCTATGTGAAAATTCCGAATTTCCTATATGATATTTTGGAACCCAAAATGTGCTTCTATGCTCCTCACATAAAAGATGCAGAGACATTAATGACTAATGAATGGTCTAGATTAAAAGTTATTAACAGACTAAACACCATTTAGGGAGGGGCAATTTTCGCCGCATCAGATTTTAACCGCAACAGAGACCACTTCCTCCAACAGCGCCGGCAGCTTTCTCCATTGCTTGCACATGTACTCACCATATCAGGACGCTGCACTAGATCTGTGACCGGGAGAGGTCGCGGCGGGCCGCCGGCGGCAATCTTAGCCGCGAGTTTGCAATGCAATTTTTTTTTATCTGAACTCTTTTCTTCGGCTGTACAAACCCGCGACCCACCGAGATCAAATTCATCTCAGGCAAAGCAAGAACTTATTATGGAGATTCAAAGCTCTAATCTCAGTGACAGTTTGACAGAACATCAAATTGCCATCCACGTGGTGGTAGTGCCTACTGACGCCTCCCACCAGATGAATAGATGATGCACAAACCCACAAAAACGAACAGTCGGCGCTACTTCGAGGAGGAAACTGGTTTATCGTCGGGTGCCATCGGTGGAGGTCTCCAGTCGGCGCTACTTCGAGGAGGAAATGGCTATGGTTGCGGTTGTGATCTGACACTGCAAGGGTGCTTTGATGGTTACGGGCTGAAAGCACAATCCTTTAACCACATTTTAATCTAGGCCACTCCTCGGTCTTTAATATTCGTGCTTTTTTTTTTCTTGAGAGAAGCATAGAAACACATCTCTCTTATGAAATTTATGTGGAATGGCTTAAGCCAAGGAGATTTTGGAGGCAACTTAGCATGGGTGTATTCACATGTAAAATCCCTATTTTTTTGTCTATGGTCATGTTTTTTCTGTCCTTTACAATTTACATGTGTGTATTATGCTTGTCTTTCCCCTGTTCCTACCTTTATCAACCTTTTAAAGGTAGTCTGAAACTGAAACTCTTTCATGAGTGATATGTCGAGAGTAGTTGAGAAACTCTGTAAATTTCTCTAAACTGCAAGTCTGCAATGTGACATGTTACATCCAAGTTGTTCAGTTACTCGTAGTTGTTAATTTGTACTTAAAGGATATCAATCAGTTATAAATAGCATCCGGGCTCTATTCAAAGGTACGACAATTTGCATACTAGGCACTGTTTCACTGAACAACACCAAGGGGACATTGATCTCGTTGCATGCCATCGTTTGCAATGCACATACGAATTCAAATTCGAAGTGTTTTATGCCATACATCAACGGACCTTTTTTCAACACACAGAAGGCATTTTTTCACTGAACAACAGCAAGAGGACAATGATCAATATGATCTCGTTGCATCTATGTGGGCTTAGATACTAATGCCATACTGCATGTACATGAAAGAAGAGAGACCGTGCATTCGTGAATTTCCAAGGCAGATAAAGGGATTCCTGACGAAGAACTTGCGAGTACTGGAAAGAGCTTCTCACCCCTCGGCAAGAGGGAAGCTAGTAGACGAGTCATAATTAATGCTAGTAGAAAATCCTGTGTAAATTGCTGAGCTGAGGACTAAATGATTTTCACCTACTCCTTGATGAAGATTTTCAACAATCCTACCCTATGTTATGTAGTTTTTAGCTTCAACATGTCCATGTATTTATCCCCTGTTTTCGCATTCAGTTGAGCTGACGCCTGGCACTCTGCATAGTACAAGGACCATGTGCGTCATGTCGCGTTGCGTTGTATGATCGGCACGCGTGGCATTGCACTCATCATGAACAAATGGTGGCGCTCATGTCGATTCATGCCACCACTTTTTTCCCTTTAATTTGGCAATGGGAAACAACTGAAAATCTGTATCAATATGCGGAAACAAAAATTCCCCAACATGTTCTGCATGTTGTTGAGTTCAAGTGCGTCTGTGAATTGCTAAATTGCATGAGAAGAGATCAACAGTTAATATCAGAGCTCAATATCGGAGCCAGTGTGCGCTATATACGTTGAGCGGGGAGTCTGTCAACTACCCGATGCTGAGCAAGACTAACTACAAGGACAAGTCTGCACATCCTTCTCGTCGAGTACATTCTGCCGAAGGAGGCGTCTGAAACTCTGCATTGAATTTCATATGCATCTTTGGGCATATCCATGTGCTTAATTGTTTTCATCTGAAACTCTTCCATGAGTGAAGTGCAGAGATTAGTTGAGATTTGAGAACTCTGTAAATGTCTCAAAACTGCATGTTGCAGCAGAGGACATGTTACATCTGAGCTACTCTGACATGTCAATTTGTACTTGGAAGATGGCCATCATCAGTTATAAATAGAAGCTGAACCCACTTAAATGGCAGGACAGTTTACATCTTATATAGTGGAACAACGTAAATATAGTTTAGAAAGCAGAAAAGAACTCTAATTCGGTGTATTTCAAGATAGAGACACCATACATGGATGGACTGTTTACTGCTAGTTGTGTTTCACAGTTTCACTGCTAAACAAAATAGGAAAATAACCTCGTTGCATGTTGCACGTCGTCATTTTTGTATATCTACATAGGCTTAGGAGGAATCAGGACATTCCAATATTTGCTAAGCTATCCTAATGTTATACTGCGCATACATGAAAGTAGACCAATGTAACATCCAAGGAGTTCAAATGCTGACGAAGGATTCAAGAAGAGAGGGCTTTCTAAGAAGCAATCAGTAGCAACCCTGCCCGTAGAATGAGAGTAAGCACTACACCTGAAGCTTGGTAGCAAGATAACGGCTCCCATATCACAAATCAGTTTCACAACCACATGCAAACAATTTTTCGCTAAGGAATCAATTTACATTATGTGCATGGTGCAAGCCTCTTCATCTGCTCAATCTACTTGCTCTTTTGTGGAGAGTGATCTGCTTTGCTATGTAGATTGGTCTGGTCTTCTTTTATGATCTGCTTTGGTCAGAAGTCGGATCGATTAAAAAAACGAAGGAACAAAAAAAATTGGCTGGTGATTTAACGGCAAAAGGTTTACTGGAATGTACTAGAAAAAAAAACTAATCAAGGAAGTTGGAAAGCTGATATTCGGTCATTCTCCTCTTTTACGATATGAGCCACCTCGTGTACCCCTTTGTGGAAACCATGGAAAATTCTTCTATTATGTTTTTTTTTTGTGGGTAAGATTACCCAACCAAAGCAAAGATGCTTTGGTTCTGAATTTGCCGACCACACATTTGAGAAATCTGTGGTGGAGTAAGAACCCTAGAACTGTAAGAGATAAATTAACATTCCTGAAGCGTATTGTCCATTATTTGTCGGTTTCCAGATGATATCGTTAGATATTTATTGTGCTAAACTCTTTCTTCATTAAGTAGCAGGGGCAAGGATCATACAGGTCGTCTTCATCTGCTTATCTCTTCATGTTTCTCCATGATAACAAGCACTTTTGTCTCTTTTGTTAGGCTTCTACTCATACTAATTATTTTCCTGTGTTTCCTATTCGAGTCACTTGTGCCTTATGCTGGTATGTCGGTGTAATCAATTTACTATGTCTCCCACCAAGTCTACTAAAGCCCATGCACCATTCAGTTTGTCGAAGTTGTCTTAATCTATCTCTTTCATCCTCATCTCTACAACACGTCACTAGCTCCCTCCTGTCGGAGCCAATTTATCATGTCCTAGCTTCCCGCTAAAGCAGATGTCGGGATTGATTCATCACGTCCCAGCTTCCTTTCGAAGCCAGCATAATCATATCTCGTCACCAGCTCAGTATTCATCGTCACCAGCTCCCATCGAAGCTGGTCTTCACCCTCGTCACCAGCTCCTCATTGGAGCTGGTCTTCATTATCACCAACTCCTGTCGAAACTGGTCCTCTTCACCGTCACCAGCCCCAGCCAGAGCCAATCATCGTCACCGTCACCGGCTTCCTGTTGAAGCCTATCGTCATCGTCATCTTCAGAGATGAATTTATGTCGTGTTAGTCTAGTGTTTAGTTCCAAATACAACGTTATTGCATACATCTTGCATTTGAGTAGGGGCGTTAAGGTTGGTAAGGGGTAAGAGGTATTTTGTCTTTTCCCATACACTTGTACCTTTTTATATTGCCCATTGAATAAGTCAATTGTAGCAGTAAAATCCCCAAAATTCTTTTTCACTGTGACAAATCAATCCTCCCAAATTTACCAACTCGTTTATTTCATCAATCGATGTCAGTTGTCGAAAGGAGTTTAGCCAGCTGTTGTTTGTTAGCTCAACGAAGACAAAACGATTTTTTCATTTGGTTTGAATGTGTAGATTTAGAGCCAGCAGTTTAGGGCATGAGTTTACTAGACAGTTGTTGTTCCAGAAAATTGTTTTTTACCATTTCCGAGAAAGATTGTTGTGGCCACCTGAAAGAAGGTTTTTGCCCGATCGCCTGGTGCTTTATCGATGTTCCTTTTTTTTTTAAATTCAAATACCCCCTACAAGTCATTTGCCTTTCCATTCTCCCCCTACAACCTAGTTTCATACATAAACCCCTATAAGTCAACCTATCTTCTACTTTTCCATCTATACTAAAAATTTTTGCTATTTTTTTGGTTATGCATGCAATTCGTCATGCCTCGTCGGCCTCCAACATGTCACTACGACAACGAAGTTGCTCCCGACTACCTCATATACAAAATCATACTTTTTTTTCTTCATGTTTTGTCCCTACTCAAGCCTTTATTAGATTTATTTGATGTATTTACCCTTGAAACTCTAATGGTATACACATGTAGCAAAGTAACACATACTTTTTTCATGGGATGGTAGGGCAACTTTGCTAATTACTGACATGGTCAGAGTCCCTCGAGGCATGAGAAAATTGAGGAAACCATGAAAAAACGTGAAAAAACTTAATAGATATGTGAATTTAGAAGAGAAATTGACTTGTAGAGGAGGTTTATGGACGTAATTAAGTTGTACGGGTGAGAGTAAAAGGACAAGCAACTTGTAGGCGGTATTTGGATTTTCCCTTACTTTTCAATATCTAGATCTATTGTACATTTGTACTTCTATATATTGCCCCATGAGATTATTATTCAATGCACAAGCTATAGTTGTAACAAACTCAATCTATAGTATGAAGACTAGTTTCAGGTATCCACTCAGCAATATAATACAACACAACTATGGATAGTGTATACCAAATAGATACAATATCTATACTCCTATATAAAAGTAGTAGTTAAAATTCTTAATATTAAAAAACCATCACTATAATTTTATAAATTTAGGCCTCAAACTTCTTAATATTAAAAAACCAGTTAAACTAAGATGAATATCCATATATAAAATTAAATTAAGGTGACAATTTCGTATAGGAAAAATTGATAACACATCATAAAAAATATTTGTTTTAGCTAATATTAATATATATTTTATCCATAGCAAAGCACGAGTATTTAACTAGTGTAACAATATATGACAGACGCAATGTTGCCTTGTTTGCCACTGTAATATTATCCCGGCTAGTTATTACCATGTATAGAATATAGAGAAACCCAAGTCATATTATAGAATCCTGGCTAGTCACTGCCCTGTTTGTCACTAACTAGCTCGGTTTCTCACCCTTTATAAGAGGAGTCGGGAGCCCTTAAGAGCATATATATAATCTCATCAGCACAACATCGACAGAGCAGAAGCCACAGATAGGAAGTATGTTATTACTTCTTATTGAGAGGGGATGAGTACTTTTCTAAACCCTTCTCTTGTGTCCATCTACTTTTCGACCTTGTGTATATAAATTTAGGTTTGATATAAAATGTTGACATGTAGAGGTCGCATGACTCACCTATAAGAGCATGAAAAATAATATTAAGTGCTATAAATAATTTTCACTGTTAACTTTCACCAAAAACTTTAATCATTCATTTTAATTAAAAAATTTATATAAATATCATTTATTTTATTGTGAGTATCATAGATATTTTAAGCATGACTTTGGCTTTTGAATATTTGCAGTAATCTTAAAAGAGACGAATGGTCAAAGTTCCTACTGAAAGTCAACAACCATAAGTATTTATGATTTTTTACTAGAGATTATTGGAATTTATTGGACAGTATACATAGAATGCATGCTCTGCCTGCCATATCTTCTTCCTAACCGAGCTTCGTCTTTTTGAGCCGTCACTCCCTCGGGGAAGAATGAGGGGCAGGCAAGTCACGGCGGTCCTGAGGTTGTCGTTACCTCCCGGCGGACGTACAGTAGTCTTCGCTTCGTTGGGGGGCGTCGCGGCGTATTCTAACTTCTATCTTGGTCAGCGAGGCGGCGGCTTGTCCGACAGCGAGGGGCGCGAGGCAAAACGCACATTCTCAGGGTGGTGGGCCAGGCAGTCACGGCGCCCCCCTGGTGGTCGTCGGCGAGGCACCTAATTAACTAATCCCTTGTGTCTCGCTACTCGTGTTGTGAGGGGCACCGGGGCAAGGCGGCTTAGACCTCCCCTATCTTGGTGTCGAAGCAGTGTGGGATGTGAAACAGTAATATCTGTTCTTGTATTGTTCTGTTTTGTCGATCATCTATGATTCAGTTCATCTAGGTGCTTGTTTTAATGTAATAGAACAATTAAGTGCTTGATGATTGCCTGGAGAAATCATGCTTGGACTATATATATATGTGCTTTGTGTCATGCTGCCGTTCTGACAGGGGTGTGGATATGTTTTTGCTGCTGGTTTTCCTTCAGTGCTTTACCAATTACCATCTAGCACAAGGCATTCATGAATGAACCAATTCATCGTGGTGCTTCACACAGTAATTTAACCTGGCAAATGGGCTTAATTTCAGCCCGACAAACTCTTGTCTATGAAGGATTAAATCCATATAACTTTTTGAATGGTTTGTTTTCGATAATTTGCTGCCCTAGACTTATTTTAATTATTTTTATCACCCATACTATCTGTTTCAGAAATTTTGGGCAAACAATACTTGTCTAGTAATCATTGAAAATAGAACTGAAGCTACTATAACTGAAGCTACTTTCATTTACAACTCTTTGTTTCAGAAGCCACTAGACGCAAATGATGTGCTTTTTTTTCATGTTTTTTTAATACGTACTGATGTATTTTCTCTATGTCATATTCTCCAAAATTAATTTTGTTAAAATAATCACATGTTTAAGTGTTTAACCGCATGATGAGCTAGGGTTTTGCATCCTTAGTTTGCTGATCTATGCAATGTGGTTCTGGTCGTTGCTGATTTGTGAGTTCCAGGAAGTTCGAAGGAGCTGTTTTTCCCCTTTGGTTTGTCGTGAGAGGTATGGAGCAGGCAGCTTTCCATTTTCTAAAAAATAGAGGAGGCAGCTTGTGAGAGCTATGAAGATCAATCAATTGCATTTGTTTCGGATATGTGCGGGGCATGGAGTTTAGGTGGTTTTTTATAGCTAGATTGATTGGAGGATTTTGGTATTCTTTTGTCCAGTTTGTTCTAGGGATAATGGAACAGGCAGCTTGAAGTCTAGATAGATCAAAGAATTATGTGTTTCTCCTCTGATCTATTGCAGGGAATGGGGCTTAAGGTTAAGGAGCTTCTGATAGATTGATTTCTGTGTTTCCTTTCGATCTTTTGCAGTAAGAGCGGACCTTTTTCTATGGGGGTGGTGCTCTAGAATGCAGTAGGGCAGGTGCTCTGCATATTCAATTTGTCCGTAACATGCTATTCTGTGATGATGCCCTTTGAGTAAGACTATGTTCGGAAGATTTTTTGTGGCCTGAGAGTTTCTACTTTCAATGGGGCTCTATTCAATGACTTTCAAATAAGACTTCCATTCAAGCTTGAATTCAAGCAGACACTGGCATGCCATGAAGGAAATTCATTTTTTCTTTTTTTTTTGTTAGTTCTATAGCCTTTTTTTTTTGTATTTGTCTCTGTGATGATTCCAAGGTAAAATTTTGCATTTTATGATTTGACATGAAACTCTTTCATTTGAATTATCAGTTTTTGTATGAGCTCTGTGATTTATCAGCTTTCCTTATTTTAAGCCATGCAAACCATTGATTAGTCTTAATACCGAATTTCAATTGGCACAAGTCTTGACATAGAGTGAACAGGTGGTTCGTGTCCAGTTGATTTAGTAACTAGTCTGTCACTAATTTGCATATATACAAATCTACTCTAGTTCAATACATTATCTAGTTCACTACTACTAACTAAAGAATATACTCAATTTGTTTATTTGATTCATAAAGAAATGGTTTTGTCATCATAATGCATAGTAGATTTTCTATATGTACTAATACTTATATTTGCTATTGAGATTTGTATGATACATAGAAAGAGAAATGGTTTTCATAAAGAGTATTTAGGACACTAATATTCTACTGCATGTACAATTTTATATACCTAGATGTTTAAAACTGTACCTTAATCAACTGATCAATTTTGACATTACCTACTCAAGTTTTAAGGAAATATACTTTGCACTTGGCCACTTTATTGGTGGTCCTGTACATTAGCTGGAATCTGAAGATCATTGATCAGGGCCCCTTTGAAACGCAGGATTGTAAAAACACATGAACAGGAAAAACGTAGGAATAGAATGCCTCAGACATAGAATTCCTACAGAAATTGAACACACATGAAAGTTCAAAAACTGTCGTTTGATTGAAACATAGGAAAACCACAGGATTTATGAGTCATAGGAAGTAAAAAAGAGGTAAGAGCTCATGTTTCTTTTCCTCCAAAATCTTACTACAATAGTTCATTCCATAGGAATTTTGTAGGATTTGGTAGGATTCAATCCTTTGATTCAAAGGGCGCTATAAGATTCTTTTCTATAGGATTCAAATCCTTTAAAATTCCTATGTTTTTCCTTTGATTCAAAGAAGGCCTGAGTTTTATAAGTTACCTAGCAAAATATTTCGTTTTTGGTTGTTAAAGGAGATGTGTATGAAATATGAGGTTAGAGTAGTTTGAATATAGTTAGTTGAAGTTTTTTACTATCCTGCAGTACTGCATGGTGCTGATTATTAGCTGTTGGATCGGATGGATCCAACGGCTACCGTAGAGGCTGTACTGCACAGTACCGGCTGAATCTGGGCACGGTTCCGTGCTAGAAAGGAGAGGTGGAAGGGTAATAATGTAATTTCGCGTAATGTGGAGTTGGAGCATCGGCGCATCTGTTCCCTCCGCATCGCCGCCAAGCCTGTGGAGGGCGAACCCTGCGGCCCGGCGGATCTCGTCCCGGTGGCGGGGATGATGGCAGCGGCGGCCACCCGCGACCCCGACCCCGAATCCTCGCCGCCGGGCTCCGACAGAAGCTGCCGCGGCGGAGGACGGGGAAGGAGTAGGAGGCATGGAGGCCTTATAGTCCCAGTGGAAGGGACGGGGGCTGCCGCGGCGACCTTGGAGGGGACGGAAATGCGGCAACGACCCGACCCCGAATCCTCGCCACCGGCCTCCGACGGGAAATGCGGCGACGAGCAGCATTTAAGGTCATAAATCGTAAATCAACTTCTGTATGAACACAAATTTTCTGCATGTGGTTTCCTGAAATTCTGAAATCATCTACATGAGGATAACAGCAATCAACTTAGAGATTCCAAAGTGGTTTCCTTTAAGTACCGAGGCTCAGGAGGCAAGTATCACCTATCACGGCGCCCGGAGACGGCGAGGTATCGACGGGGAGGGGAGGAAGGGGAGGTGGGGGGATTGCAGAGTTTGGGGCGACGATGTCTCACCGGAGTAGGGGCGACGGTGTCTCGCTCGGCGGGTGGCCGGCGACGGCGTCGGGTGGCCGGAATAAGAGGATGGCAGTACTGTGCTGGAATAATAGGGGAGGGGAGGAAGGGGAGGTGGGGGATTGTCTCGCCGGAATAGGGGCGACGGCGTCTCACCTGGCGGGTGGTGGCGGCGGATTCCTTTCCGAGCGAGCGTTGCTTCTCCCCTTTGTCTGCTGTGTGGGCTGTGGCTTCTGAAGGAAGGAGATACAATTTTGAAATTCCAATCCTGCCCCTGCGAAAATGAACGGCCGGATGAAGTTCGGTACTGCACGGAACTAGTACCGCGCAGTACAAAACGCAGGACCGGAGCACCGCTCTAGTTAGTTTCTCTTTAGTTTTGATTACAACTTTTTCTCACCAACTTTTAACCACTAATGACTGCCCTCACTAATTAAGTATGCTGCACATATTATCATTTTGAAACCATTATGAATGCTGGATCAGTCAATCAAAGCTTTTGGATGTAAGTCGCTAATGAAACGGCAATGACAAAGTTGAGGGCGAGGGTACGTCAAGACGATGGCTATAATAAGAGGTTTGCTGTGGCGGTGGTGGCAAAGAGTGAAGCAATGTCACTGCGAATCTTACTGTGAGCCTAGGATCTGTAAGTTCAGGTTGGTTTAGCCATCTAGGATTATCACTCTCAAATACAAGTCAAATATTATTTGTGATCTCAGAATTCAGTTGACAGACCTGTTTCATCTAGCCTGGGTGATACTATTGTAGGAGCTCGCATTTCCTTTGCTTATGTTTCAGAACCTCATGAATTCAGTATGGTTATCAAACTAAAAGGAACAAAGCATATATATCATTGCGGTGAGGCTATTTGTTGGTGAGTTTCCAATTGCTCAGGAATAGATCCTAATTGTTCACTAATTAACAGAGATACCTCTTGGGAAAAAAAAACTGCAGTGACAGTTTTTTGAGACAAATGAACACAACATTTGGAGATCCTGAAATTTGTCGTGAAACCTTTAACAGTACTGATTTTCCTGGCCTTCTCAAATGGTCCGTTGTTGTTTTGTAATTCTCGAATGCATGCGCTTCTTTAAGAAGCTCGTTGGTTGGGCTTTTTGTTATGCAAAACTGAAAACAGCTAGACCTGAGATGCGAAGCACATCGAAAGAGACATCGCAATCCTTGAAGCTAGATCGGATCCAGCAACACTACGACAGCCGAACAGAGAAGCTGAGAAGCACGCACAGAGAACTCGCGCGGGAGGTGAGGTGTGCTCAGGTGCTTCTCTGGAGGCTAGGTGCGATGTTGACATGTGGTGCATCCAACGGCTAAAACTTTGACTGAAAACACAAAAAATTTTAGATATACATAGACAGTCCCATTTTTCTTTTGGCATCGCTCGCTATGAACCATGAATTTTTGTAGCTGGATTTGCCTAAACCGGCAAGAAACATTGTCAACAGTTCAACCAAAGACCTCGGGGTTTCCACCTTTCGATCAATCTATTTCTCGGGCTCGGAGAAAGGAATCAAGGATAGGGACAAAACTCTTGCGAATTCTGACCTTTTCATCACCTCCTCATATGATTATTGAAGTCAATCTGCACTATCTCAACTTATCTGAGTCAACTGAAGCGTGATCAAGCTCCGTGTCGTCCCACTCCAAGCTCGAATTAATATATCTGGGCCAAGCCAACTCCAGTAATTTTTTTTCTGACAAATCCATCGAAAATTTGCACATTGTATCTGACCAACCTGCACTACATATACTCATCGATCACACGATCGATCACGTACCGATGTGTAACCAGTACAACCATAAATTCACAGTACAATCACACACAACAACCAAGCAGAACCAGAGTATCATGTCCACGTTAACCATGTACTCTTCACTCGTCCTCACGCTAATAATCCTACTATC
This sequence comes from Leersia perrieri, assembly GCA_000325765.3. Taxonomy (NCBI): domain Eukaryota; kingdom Viridiplantae; phylum Streptophyta; class Magnoliopsida; order Poales; family Poaceae; genus Leersia; species Leersia perrieri. Next base: position 7,968,975 of record CM002485.1, read on the forward strand.
ACTGCCATGCACGCTAATCGCCACCAATGATCCAAACCAAACTCCAAGGCCTATTCTGGTCCGTATCAGCAAGGACACCTCCACGTCTCTCTACACAATCCCCATCAAGACCGGCTCGCGCCTCGTCCTCGACCTCGGCGGCCCGCTCCTCTCGTCGACATGCCTCGCCGCTCACGTCAACATCCCGTGCCGCTCCAGCGTCTGTGCCGCGGAGATCCAAGAAAACCGGTGGAACTGCAGCTCGCCGTCGTCCACGAACACCAACGGCGCCGGAAGGAGTAGTAGTAGCCTGTGCTCGTGCTCGGCCTACCCGTACAACCCGCTCGACGGGCGGTGCGCGCGTGGGGACGTCACGACGACGCCGATGCTGGCAAACGCCACCGACGGCGTGAACCCGCTCTATCCCGTTGCGTTCCCGGTCCACGCCGCGTGCGCGCCGGCATCGCTGCTGGGTGGCTCGCTCGCGTCGGCCGGCGCAGTCGGCGTGGCTGGGCTGTCCGATTCGCCACTGTCGTTGCCGTCGCAGGTCGCGGCGTCGCTCGGCGTGGCGAGGACGTTCGCGCTGTGCCTCCCCGGCGGATCAGGCACCGGCGCGGCGATCTTCGGCGGCGGGCCGTTCCGGCTATTCTCCGTGGCGTACACAGGAATAACGTCGGATTTGGTCAGCTACTTCAACATCACCAGGAACGCCCGGAACGGAAGGATTTACATCGACGTGGTTGGCATCGCCGTGAATCAGCGTGGCGCGGACGTGTCGCCGGAGTCCCTTGCCCTCGACGCCGTCGGCGGCAGAGGCGGCGTCATGATCAGCACGGTGGCGCCGTACACCGTGCTGCGGCCGGACATCTACCGCGCGGTGATCGATGCGGTCGACGCGGAGCTCGCGTTCATCCCGCGGATGCCGGCGTCGCCGCCGTTCGAGCGGTGCTTCGACGCGTGGGCGCTGGGGTCGACGCGCGTCGGGCCTCCGCTCTCGAACGTCGACTTCACGCTGCGACACGGCGGCAACCTCACGTTCCTGGGGGCCAACACGATGGTGCAGGTGAACGAGCGGACGCTGTGCTTCGCGTTCGTCGAGATGGGGCCGACGACGCCGGTGATCGACGGGTCGCCGGCGGTGATTATCGGTGGGTATCAGCTGGAGAATCAACTGCTCGTGTTCGATCTCGAGAAGGGGATTATGGGTTCGAGCGGTCTTCTCTTCTGGATCCGGACTACCTGCAGTAACTTCGACTTCTCCTGGGGGATTCCGCGTAACTGATCGATCACTGCTTATTTCACGAGTTTTAAATTATGTTTCCACAATTCCACTCACCCGACTTGCAACCGTGCCAAGCAGCTTGTAATTTCCTTTCCTTTGCTTAACGTGAAAATAAGAATGTGTACTTATTCCTAATTGAATTGGTTGCTGGTTTAAATTAACAGTCTTTTTAAGGTACCACGGTTTGTAATTGTAATTTTAGATAACGGGAGTAGCGAAGGCATCTGCTCACTGGTTACACTATCGCATTAAACTATCTTGTGTTACAAACTTACAAAAGCCCTCATGCAATAATCATCATATTCATCACAGGCTGACCCGTACACCCTGCCACCCTGGTTATTCTAGTTTTTGACTATTTGCAAGATGTGAAAAAGGAAGCAAAATAACATCAATAAAAGATTAAATCAGTTCTATCGGATCAGTCCAACAATGAGAGAATAATTAATTAATCTCTCGTTGCTACTCGATCGAGAACCATGACTTGCTCAAAGTACATAATAGATTAGGGTCAAGCTTCTATTGCTACTGATGCACTCCCAAGAGAATCTACAACACCATTTTCCTAATAAAAACCACCATATTAGGAATAACAATTTTTTGGTGATCGCCTATGGGGAGTTCTACCGCATAGCTAGTGAAGTGTCTGATCTCTTTAAAGAGAACACCTCCAGGGACTGATCATTGTCACATTCCTTCAGTGCACTCACCAGGATGGAAGAGTCAGTTTCAAGCGTTAAATGAGAGAGGCCGAATTCCATCGAGGCTTTCAGGGCAGCCAGACACGCCAGTGCTTCAGCGTTTACAGCATCATGGACGGCATCAATTCGGCCAGCTCCCGCTAGAACGCCAACACCATGATGATCCGTGATAATGAACCCCCAGCCACCAGTTTTCATATTGTTTTGAAACACACCATCAAAATTGAGCTTCAAGGCATCATTTTGGGGAGGAAGCCAGCGTTTTGGAGCAACAACCTGCGTTTTATCTGCCTCCTTAAACATCATCTTCTGATCGAAGGCCATTGATCTCACTTTGAACACTACTTCCACCGGATTGGTGGCTGTCTACCCAGCATTCACCTTGTTTCGGTTCAGCCAACAGTTCCAAAGGATCAGAGCAGTGATATATTGCTTCTCTTCCTCTTGTGACAGAACATGCCTCAGCACCTCCATAGATGACTCCATTGAAACTAGCTTCAACCTGTCCCCTTCCATTGCAGCTTCTCTCCAATAATTTCTGGCAAGCTTGCATTTGAAAAAGCAATGACCCCCATCCTCATCAAATCGCATACAGACCGGACACCTTGTATCCACCTCCATACCTCTGCGTTGCAGAGTCAAAAGAAGCGGGAGTCTGTTGTGCGCTAGACGCCAGAGAAAATGTTTTACCTTCGGGATGCATTTCATCTTCCACAGTCTGTTCCAATCACTGCCCTTATCCGGCTCGGTTGAAGAAGCTTCACCCACCTGATGAACAGCATCTCTTGTTCGTTGATCTTGCAACACATGATAGGCCGATTTAACCGAGAAAACGCCTTTTGTATCCAAGTGCCAAGCAATAGTATCCTCCATATTGGCCCATAACGGAATAGCGAGGATGTTCACCGCATCTTACTCCCAGAAAATATCTTGGATTAATTTCCTATCCCACTCGCCCGAAATTGGATCAATGAGGTCAGAAACCTTGGACAGGATAGTGCCATTTCTTGGAGTGATTGGCCGCCGTGTCACACCAGTCGGAATCCACGGATCCTTCCACATATTGATCTGTGTACCACCACCCACTCTCCATATGATCCCAGTTTTCAAGGCTTCTAGTCCATGCACAATGCTTCTCCAAGAATAAGAGATCCCTGGCCCTTCCACTACGTTCAACAAATTTCCATCGGGATAGTATTTTGTCCTGAGAACTTGGGCATGAACGGTCTAGAGGGTGGGTGAATAGACGCAACCAAAAAAAATATTCCTGCAAACACTTAACAGCGGTAGTCAAATCTCCGAACAGTCCGGTCCAATGGTCCGGATAGTCCGGTAAGTCCGGATACTCTGGCAAAGGTGACCAGAGCCTCCGGACCTACAGTCACGAAATTCCTTGAGGGGAATTTCCAGAGGATGCCGGAGGTATAGGAAGCAAAACAGAAAAGGAGATAAAGACACAGCGAGTTTTTACCGTGGTTTGGACCCAAAGATCCCACTCCACGTTGAGGCGCTCCAAGGAGCGAGATCGAGCGATCTCAAACCTCACCCAGCTATCACACATAAGTTGGCCTCGATCTCCAAGAAGCTCTCGGACTAGCTACTCCTCTCATAATTAAGTTCCAAGCCGGGAGTCCTAGTCTCTAGTAGTACCCTTGCTCTATCGATCGCTACTTCTATGTGATAGTTGAGTTTTATACTCACTTACCTCGTTAGGGAGAGGAAATCCCGTACAAACTTCTCCCAGGTAACCACACGTCGATTGGCGCTCCGGACGACACCTAGCCATCCAGGAGATGAAATCTCCAAGAGTAACAAATTCAACCAGCTAGATCTTGCCCAAGCTCCTAGTGCTCTTCAAAGATCAAATTCACACACTCTCACAACCCATCCTCTCTTCTCACCTAATCCCTAGATCAATCTAAGCCTAAGTGAGGAGAAATAAGTGCTCTAGAACCCTAGGAGTAGTAGGAAATGAATGTGGCAGCCAACCAAGCTCAGTGGGAGAGGATGGGCTTAAATAGTCCACGCACCTACCCACTAGCCATTGGAAACAGGGGGTCCGGACACTCCGGACGCTTTGTCTGGACACTCCGGACCTCCTAGCCATTACACCGTGACGTGTAACTGTTGACGCTCACTAGCCGTTTGAACGGTGGTCCCCATGTCCGGACACTCTGGCAAAAGTAGCCGGAGGCTCCGCACAGCCCATGTCCGGACACTCCGGACGCATTGTGCCGAACCAAAAGTGCAAGTGTTGTGTATTACAAGTGTGTCTCTCAGACGCTAGTGTACACTTGATCCTTTGGAGCATTCAGAGGTTGATCCAAGTTCTAACTAGCCGATCCCCCTTGATAGTACGGCTTTTCCTACGACTTAAAATGTAAATACAATCCTATATCTAATCCTTTGAGCCGCTTTGCCGTCCTAATCATCGTCATTTGAATTCTCATCCAAATAGGGGGTCAGTTGTCTTCTTGCAAAGCTTCATAACTCATTAGCAAACATTAGTCCCTTAATTAATGTTGTCAATTATCACCAAAACCCACTAGGGGTGGATTAGTGCACTTTCGGGGCACACAACGAATGTGGGTTCATCGGGAGGCGCCATCCTTGTCTAGCAAGCATTGCAAGATTGAATAAGTGGAGATCACGATAGCCAAGTCCCCCCTTCAACTTTCGACTAGACAGTACATCCTAGGATAACCAATGGATCTTGTTCTTATTTTCTTGCTATCGATGCGTGTGCTCATGTCGATAGCAAGAAAATATTAATAGCACTTGTATTATCACAAAAGAGAGGAAC
>CM002485.1:7973839-8012950 GCA_000325765.3 Leersia perrieri
GCAAACTTGAAATCCAAGAAATCAATCCGAAATCAACTCAAATCGGACACAGTCGGTCTGACCGCCATATCCACGTCGGTCAGACCGGTCCGATAAAAATCTTCCTATTGCGTACTGTATCAGGCCGGTCAGACCGCCGGTTCAACGTCGGTCAGACCGGTCCATCCCGAAAAACACTTCTCAAGCAAAAAATCCAAATATCTATCAAACCAAATTAATAATCAATTGTTCATCACAAATTATATAATCAAAACCATTAATTTTACAGATATGTGCAAAAAGAATCCTCGTCAATAACTAAGCACAGCTGATATATCATCACGACAGGTACATCCAAAAAGATTGTCATCCGCCGCAAGCGTAAAATGAAATTGTGCACTTTGGGAAACCCTATTATCCAGTTTGAGACGCATTTTTTGCTTTTGAACCCACTTGTCACAATTGTTTGCCTGTTTTTTGTACTCCACAGTCATGGTCTCTAGCACCCTTCCGTTCAATACAAAGAACATGGCGAAGTCAACATGTGACTTATTACCCCGATAACCTGTCAATACTAAACTTTTGAGATGTAGTTCAGGGCACTCAATACGGCCTGACTTCTTACGACGCCATACATTATTGTTCCCAATGCCAGATGTCTGCAGGAGCAATCAATTAACGCAGAAAGATTAAAATAATTTCAGACTTAAAATCGACTAAGTAGCAATGTAGCATCAGAAACGAATTGTGATGGTATGGGTGGAAGAGTAGTGACCTTGATGTACAGCTTCTCCACACAGGGAAAGCATCTCATGAAGTTAATGACCATATCTAGACTAAGATTACCAACATCGAGAGCTAAATTCTTTACACTTCGCATCACTGTCTTCATGCTTGTGGCATGCAATTCCTGATCATCAAGCGCATTACAAAGAGTCTAGGTAAGAAAAAAAAATCGCCCATGTGGGAATAAAATATTAAACAATATCTACCTGAAAAACAGTTGTGCAGATCTCAACTCTGGATACACGTTGCGATAGGCAGCCCAATGTCTCCAATTTTGGTGCCCTAACTATTGAGATGCGTTGGCATAGCACGGATGATTTATGCACTACTGACAATGTTTCGAGACAAGGCGCATCTTCGATGACGAGTTCCTCTAACCATGGCCACCAAAGACGAACACCAACGTCTCGAATAGTGGGTGAGTTGATCAAGACACGACGGCAACCCATCATATCACATAGCAACAAACCCTTCAGGACAGGGCATCCGGCAAGGATACCATGTAGAGTTCCCTCTGAAACGGTGACGCGTCTAAGGGTGAGCTGCTCGAGATGTGGGAACAACAGGGAGCCAACGACGTCGTTGGGGAGGCGGCACCACCCGAAGACGGCGACGCGAAGGGTGGCGGACAAGCGGAGGAGGGCAGATGGCGGCGGAGGGTCGAGGAAGTAGCCATTGAACTCAAGCTCCTGGAGGTCACGGAGGGCGGGGGAACGGAGCCAGTCGTCCCAAACAGTTTGCTCATCCGGGTTATACGGGACGAGGTGAAAAGGGACCATGAACCGACGGCCGGGTCCAGGGTGGGTGGAGAGGATGCGGGTGACCTCCTTGTGGATGGGGCGGATGCTGTCTTGGGTCGTGAAATCGAGGCTTAGTGGAGCTGACCGCCACAGAGGACGCCACCGTGAGGAGATGGCCTGCGTGCGTGCGGCGTCCTTTGGAGGGAGGCGGACGATGATCTCGCAGAGGGCGTCGTCAGGGAGGAGGCTGATCAGGTCGGCACCAATACTACTCGGTGGTGGTGGTTCGTTCCCGTCTCCGCTTGATCGTCCCTCCTGCAGTTTCATCCGCTTCGCTGGAGGTTCGGGAACGACGTCCATGGTCGCGTGCGCCGTGAGAATTGGGGGTTTTGTTCGGTTGGCTTGGTTTCAGTCCAACCAACGATAATGAGAAGCAACCGACCGACCTGCGTTTGGAGTGCGCATGCGGATGTTTGGGATTTATTCGTTTCTTTGAATGATTCCGATTGTAATCTGTTGTTTGTTCATGATCTTTCTGTTAGGTGAATTTTCCTATTGGCGCGGCGCCGCGGCTGGTGCAGCAGTCTCCCGCCGCGTAGAAATTGGAAACGTCGTAGACTCTGGTCGTGCAGCATACGGCGCTAACACTTAAGCGCTAGTCTGGGCCGCAGAAAGCCTGGCAGGCGTACTGGGTCATATCGGAGATTGGCTCCAAGGCTAACACGGGTCAGCTTGGCCATCGGCCGCAGGGCCGGCCCATATTGGCTGGTGATATCAGATAGATATCGTGGGGTGGGGGCGTGGGGCAGGGAATTTGGATTAATTTGCTGATGAATTGATGAAAAAGAAATCATGATCCATGAAAGATCAACAACATGATTAGCTTGGACGCTTAATTAGTAATCGATCTCCTGAGTCGCGATGGATCTTCGACTAAGAGAGTTCATTTAAACCACTTCTAGCTTTGTTTTTTTTTTGTTTTTTTTGAGAATCACTTCTAGCTTTGTTGGAGCCGGGCATAGCCGCACAACTATTTCACGCAGAAGTTTTGTGGTTATCCGATTTTTTCATGTTTCCGAATTCCGACTAGTATGTAGGTGAAATTTCTGTTGGCTAGGCATCATCCCTTTGACATGGACATATATTAAAGATCTAGTTTGCTTGCTCTATAATTTCTCTTGCTTTTAGGAGAATAGTGTTCGAGACGGCTTTGGCTGGATCGGTTGGATCATTGGGATACGTTTAGGTATACCCATATATTTCATAAGTCACCGAGTACGAGGTATACCTTATGCGCAACATGACAATCACAAATTCTCAATAAATTATCACAAATACATCATATATTCACATCACAGATCAAATACATCAAATATTCATCACAAATCCTAAAAAACATCTTCTTCGGTCCGGTCCAGCCGTCGTTGCTCCTTGCAAGATCTGGAGATTCGGAGGGCGAGGCCGATGCCTCAATAGCCAGGCCGTCGGCGTCACCACCCGTCCGTCTCCTCTCCGCCGGATCTGGCGGAGGGGAGGACGAGGGCACCGCCTCCCCAGCCAGGGCGCTGCCGCTGCACCGCCACCAAACAAGAGAGAGCAAGAGCGAGAGAGGCAGGAGAGAGAAAGCGAGAGAGACAGCAGGTGAGAGAGAGCGAGAGAAAGATAAATAAGATCGATAGAGAGGACACCTCTTGTGCAAAGAGATAAGGAGTCCTATATTTAGTCGTGGTTGGTGTTACCAACCAGAACTAAATATCCCTGGTGCCTAGACATCATTTGACATAAATAGAATCGGAGCTAAAGATTATAAAGTCCATTGCACTTTTAAACTGGCTGGGCTATCAGGGATTTTAGCCAATCCACGAAAGATGGTTTCTTCGGTAGTGAGGCTATTCCGCGACATATGTCGCATGCCAGCCTTGCACGCGACACGGTCAGGAGGAGAAGGGCCCGACTAGTTGGCACCCGCGCACCAGCTGCCCAACTAGTGCACGGTTTTTCCGTTTGTTTTACCGTTAGTTTTCCGTTAGTCTCTCTTTCTGCCTTCCATTAGAAACGAAAATAGAACAAAACTTTCAATTTAAAAAGAATTGAAACTTTCAATTTGAAAGAGTGGTAACTTTTAATTTGAAAGAGAATTAAAACTTTCAATTTGAAAGAAACTGTACCTTTTCTAATAGAAAGGAAACAAAAAAATTTCAAACAGAAAAAAAAATCGAAAAAAATCAAAATAGAAATTTCAAATAGAAAGAAAACCAAAAAGTTCGAATTGAAAGAAAATAAAAAATCCAATTAGTAATCGATTAATTATGATCCATGAAAGATCAAGAACGAAATTAGCTTGGATGAATTGATGAAAAATAAATCATGATCCATGAAAGATCAAGAACGAAATTAGCTTGGATGATTAATTAGTAATCGATTTCCACAGTCACGACTGATCTTCGACTAACTAAGAGAATTTATCCAAACCAATTCGAGTTTTGTTGGGAGCCGGGCACAACTATTTCATGAAGAAGCGTTAAATAATAGGAAGAGACTGAATATTGGACTTGTTGTATTGAGACTCGAGGGCCATTATACATAAGAGATGGGCAGGCCGTAGCATATCATAAACTTCAGACGGGCAGTGACCAACACATTGCATCCATGGTTTCAGTGATCGATACCAGATGCAGTGATTACATTTGAGTTGCTAAATTTCACCCTAAAATCCCAAACTGACATGTGCAATCAATCTTTTACGTATGATTGATATCTTCACATGTTAAATCACCTATGAAGATAAATAAACTTGATCCTATTATTTAATCCATCCTGTTCGTACAGTACCTTCTTCCATATCTTCATTGCCCCGTTTACTGCAAGCAATCAGAACAAAAGTCAAGATTCAAATAAAATTAAATAGAAGTTGAACACTTTAGCCCCGTTCACCCATAAAGCTGGGCTTATAGGAGGCCACGTCATCGCGTAATTTCAGCCATCCGATCAATCCAATCAACCTGTGAATTGTGAACATTTACGCTAAAAAGAGGGATTTCAGCCGACAACAACCCTCACCGCACCACCTCTTCCACTCCACCTGAAGACTCTTCATACTCCACCATAAAAGTCTCCAAGAATGAGCAATTGCAGATCACAAAATAGCAACAGTAATGGAGAGATTAAGAATAAAGAAGGCATATATGTTTGTCAAGCTCTGGGCTCTGGCTTGAATGCTACATTTTAAACGTACGGCATTCCATGATTCCATCCACCAATTATCATCTATGTTCATACATCAACCATCATCATCCATGTGGACTAAAGACTTTAGTGTGCAAGCGCCGGCTTGCCATTCATTTGTTTGTTTTGCCATTGGGAGGTCTCTTTCACGTATCCATCTCCTCTCCCCTTCTCCTTGAACATTTGATGCACAGGGTCATTCAGACTAATTAATCATCTTTTGTTTATTTAAGATTGACAGGCTAATCAACTGGATCAAAGTAAAAATAAAAGAAGAAAAACCCAAGATTATTAACTGACAAAGATATGCCGGCCGGCTAGGTGCAGCCTGCAGCACACCTACGACGGCTGCTACAAGTCCACTCCGACTACCTATGACCGGTCACACTCACTGACAGGGACACATCCAACATCATCAGAGTATATTAGATTAGTAGTTACACACGAACTACAACATTCGCCTATCGTGCGACTACCCAGGTACTAATATAGTAGCAAAAGGTATGTAGGATTACAGCATTGTGCAACAACAAAATACCATTGTTCATGCTTCATACGGTGGCATGACAAGAATAACGTAAAGGTCACCACAAGCCAATCAGCCATTACAGCGTGACCATTCATAATAGTGAAGCATATATACATCAATCACAATAAAAACGTGAGGCTTTTAAAAACAGCATACATAGAAAGAACTCTCGGATGCCAAACAAGTGGGTCTTACTAAGGTCCTTCCAGTTAAGGGCCCCTGCTTTTGTGGAAGTCAAGTCTCAAAACCTGCAGAAAAGATAAAACCTATGCTGTTCATGGCTTTGGTTCAAGATATGCTTTAGCTAATATTTACATCAAAATAAAATTTTGATCTTTCACTTTCAGCAAATCAAAATGAAGGTTAGCAGGCTACATAGGAGATTCATGTTACATATTTGTCATATGAAAGGAACTCGTCTTTATGGTTCAGATCACATAATAGGAAAAACGTAGAATAGAAAAACTCTAGGAATAGAGGTGTAAAATAGAATAAAATAGAGTTGAAGTGCATTAGGATCATAAAAAAGAAAAGTAAGAGCAATTTAATTTTTTCCTTAATAAATTCTAGTTTTATCGTCCGGACAATTACGCCAAGCCACCTGCCGACCTCCATTTCTCTCCCTTCACCGCTCGCTGTCATCGCCTCCTGCCGGCGGCCTAGCTCGCATCCGTGCGGCGCGGCGCCAGCTGCCACCCTCACCTTCCGCCGGTCTTGCCCTCCACGCGTCGCCGGCCTCGATATGTTGCCGGTGACCTCCACGCGCCACCGATAGTCTCAATCTATCGCCGGCGACCTCCAAGCGCTGTCGCCGGCAAAGATTTGTCGCTAGCAACCTCCGCACAGCTCGTGGCCTTGATCTACGTCGATGTTGAACTCCGTGCCCCGGCCTCGACCCCTGTCATCGTCGACCTTCTCCGGCGCAGGCGTGTAGCGTCGTCGACCTCCATGCGCCAGCCGCCAGCCACACATTCTGTAACTTGTTTCTGATTTCTCCCTTCTTCACTAATGATGTCTTTAGTGCTTGATTGTTTCAATTCAACGCAAAGGGGAAAAAAAAGAGCTGGGAGTGGATGTTTTTGTTTTCTATGGTTTTCATGTGAAATCAAGTGTCCAACGAAATTTTCCTCCGATTCTCCCATGGCAATTTAGTGCAAGCCGAATGATAGAAATGAAAAAAGATCCTATGAACAGGATTCCTCCAAAGTTCCTGTAAAAAACCTACCATCTGAATAAGCCCTAAGTATTAAGATTTATACCAGTGACGTGGCAATTTTAGAGCTGGTAGTAAGCTTTACTGTTGACCATAATCTTAAGTAAAATATCACACGTGAAGACAGGAAGAATCACGTACAGACCAATCAACCCTCTATCCAAGAAGAAATAAACAGTTCACAAGCTAGCTACATCATTGACCTGACCTGACTAGTTTATGTAATGAGCTGGTTAACCACTAGTGCTACGCACACCAAGAACTAAGTCAACTAACATGTCGATGGAGTCAAACAGTAAATAAAGTAAAAAAAACAAATTAGGAGGAGTTAATTCGTAAAAAAACAAATTAGGAGGAGTTAATTCGCGCGCGCTCTCTCCGAAACGTACAGCTAGCTTATCGTTGGTTGTACTTGGTGCAGAGGGTCCTGACCTCGCCGGCGTCGCCCTCGAGCACGCCGACGGTGCCGAGCTTGGCCATGACCTCGGAGAACCTCCGCACGAACGCGTCGGGGTTGGCCGCGTAGTAGGCGACGTAGCTCGCCGTGGCGGTGTGCGTGGCGGCCTCCTGGTCGACCTGGAGAAGGCTCCTGTTGCTCATGAGCTGCGTGTAGTAGGCGTTGTCGACGGCGAATGGCGTGACGGGGTCGAGGAACGCCATGGCGTCTGACGACGCCGGCGGCTGGTTGTCATCGAGGCCGCAGACGGCGACCATGTCGCAGCGGAGGGTGTCGTCCATGGTGCCGTCCGGTTTGGCGAGACGGTAGCGGAAGGAGGAGCAGTGGGCGCCGCCGACGGTGTGGGCGCCAAAGAGGAGGACGGTCTCGTCGGCGGAGAAGCCAGGTCCCTTGGAGGCGAAGTGGCGGAGCGTGTCGTCGAGGGAGGAGAATGGCGCGGGGAGGTCGACCTCCCATGGGTTGGATTGGAGGCCGTCGCGGCGGCCGAGAGGGACATCGTAGGAGGCGCCGCCGAGGAGGGTGACGGATTCGCGGGCCATGAGGGCGAGCGTGTCAGCGCAGGAGACGACGGCGGGGCAGGCGGCCTCCAGGGCAGACTTGACGGCGTTGACGATGTTGAAGCCGCGCAGTGTCCGGTTGGGGATCGCCACACGCTCCGACGACCGCTTCGCCGTCGGCACGATCAGAACCGATGCGTCGCAGCCCTGAACAGTTAGTTCGGGTCACCAATTAATGAAAATGCTACTATATATTAAAATAGGTAAAAGCAAACAAGCAAATCAAGTAGGAGTACTAGTTTACCCTGACGAAGCAGTCGTGGAAGAGCATGCGGATGATGGCGGGGACGATGGTGTTGTCCTTGTACGTAGAAGCGGCGTTCCATCTCCTGCCGCACGATCGCCTCCGCTTCCGGGCACGTCGACCCGTAGTAACCCACGTCCAGCCCCCACGCGCCGCCGCCCATCAACACTAGTACTAGCATGCCCACGCCAACAAGCTCCGCCCGTCGTTTCATGCCTCGCTCGCGCGCGATCGGCCTACTCCTACTATACCTACGTTGTAAAGATCGATCAGTGCACTATACAAATTAAATGTACGCAAGTGTATGGACGTTCATGTATACTCTAAAACAAGTACGTAGCTACAACATCATACATATATATCGACCGCCGGCCGACACACCTAGCTAGCTACTTGTGTTAATTATGTATATATAGTCGTAACATGGATCGATGCTTAACTATATTCAGATATACTACATATATATGTCGGTGCGCTAGCTGTACATGTCGGTTTATTGTGACGACGAACGACTTCACAGTTCACACACAGCTAATCCATAAAATCTGATTAAACTATCCGTACTATGGAGGGGTGAAGTTTCTTTCAAAGGGGCTATTTGTTTGAGTTGCAGCTTTTAGAGCTTTTCTGAAAAGCTGATGCATGCTTTTCGTTCTGAAAAGCCAATCATAGTTTTTAGAAGATGTGTTTTACTTTCTGGGTTCAAAAAGTCATAGAAAGCTCATAAAACTAAGCTTTTCAGCTTTCCGTATAAACTCAGCATTTCTGAGCTTCTGGCTTTCCAGAAGCTGCACGAAAAACTACCATTTTGTTTGAGCTTCTGGGTTTTTATGCTGAGAAACTGTCCATTAGCTCAAACAAACAGGCCCAAAGTAAGGTTTGTTGAGCTGTAAATTTGTGAACAAAAAGGAAAGACAGTAAAAGAGGTGTGACTGTCCTTCCGAAGAAATTTTGGTTAGAGAGAGGTGGAAAGCTTTAGAGAACTCAGGACAGAACTTTAGAATGTTGAGCTGGGACAAGGAATAGGTGATCGAATTGAAACGGGGGCTGACAAAGGATGGAAAATTTTCCACAAGGTCTATGTATAGAGCTATGACTTTTGGGTTGGGGGGGGTGTTAATTGATGAAAACCTGAAGGGTTTTTGGCAGGGCAAAATACCTTTGAAGATAAAACACTTTTTGTTCATGGTAGCTAGAGGTAGAATTCCTAGTGCGGTTCAGCTGATGAAAAGCAAGTGGAATGGCACTGAAAAATGCAAGATGTGTGGGGAGAGGGAAACTGTGACTCACATCCTTTTCCAGTGTGCAATGGCTAAATTCTTGTGGTGTGTGGTTAGGGATGTGGAAGGGCTAGAGAGAACACCAAATGAAGCAGCTGAATGCTTTACTTATATTAGGGGGAAAACAGGGAGTGAAAAACAAAGAGCTTTAACAATTTTTGCAGGGATCTGTTGGGTGCTTTGGCTTACAAGAAACGATTTTGTGTTCAGAAATGTGCTGATAAAGTCACCGTTAACAATAATTTACAAAACTGTTTCGCAGATCAAAAAATGGACGGCGCTGCACAAGGAACAAACTAGGGGAGAGCTGCAAGTGTGGTCTGAGAAGATGCTGGAATAGGCGTGGCTGCTGAAGCCACAAGTACTGCCGGAGACCTTGGAAGGAATAGGATGAAAATCTTTAGTTTTTCCGGTTGTCTTCCTTTTGTTCGCTGGAGATGGTATGCTGGGGAAGCTTTTGGAGAGTTGCAGGAAATGGGACCAGATGGGTCGTCAACTCGAATTGCTGAGAAGCGGGAAGTAGGGGGACAAGTTGTTAGCTGCTGCGGCGTGTGCCGTAGTTTTCTGTCCCGTGAACAGTCCCCCAGTTTTCTTTGTTTTTGTTTTCTCTGTTGTTTCTCTTCTCCCTGTATCCCCTGTGTTTTCTCATGAACCTGGTTTAGGCTTTCTTACAAAAGCTGGATCTATAAAAAGATCTTTTATCTAAAAAATATATATCCAAACCACACCCTAACAATGTTCACATGCATTACACTGTATGCTATACTCCTATATGCATGTTTGTGCGTTTTGTCAACCGGTAGCGTAGCAACACTCTCCCTTTGTCCTAAAACATAGGACTCAGTTCATTTTGTTTGACCAATAATTTGGCTATTGTATATTTATTTTTATAACATAAACATAGTGTCGTTAAATTCATATTCATAGATACCTATGAATATACTTTCTAATATCATAACTTATAAAGAAATTATATGTTAAATCCTTGTCCTAAGGAAAAATACACCCTTAAAAAAGAGGGAGAACATATAGTAATAACTAGGCGATACCCCGCGCGTTGCTACGGGAATTTATATAAAACAATGAGAATAACATGTTATGAATTGTAGTAGTGATGACATTAATTGTAAAATATGGATACAATATGCTACGGCTGATGCTAATTTAAATTTTGCGATCAAATAATTTTTCTAGAAGTATGATACAACTCTAAAATTGTAATTGTAGATGATGGAGTCTGTGTGTAGATAGGAATATTAGAGTACCAAGATAACTCATGGGCCTCTGAATTTAAGAGTGTATGCAAGGGCAAGTACTCGGCCAGGCCCATGGGCCGCTCCTGGTCACGCGAGAAACGAAGAGCTCCGTGCGGCTGCAGGAATGAAGTATTGAGATACGACTTGTACGAGCAGTTCGGAGGCCGTGGAACTCACGCGACCGAGCGCCATCTGGTGGTGTACGAGTACATAAAGATAAAAGTTTTTTTTTGTCACATTTCTGATATTTATCAACGAAAGTTCTTGCTTGGGATCTCCAGATGTTGTTTCTCGTTTGGGATTTTTTTTCTTCAGTTCTGTTATACTTGAGTATAGGATAGAAAATTTAATTAGTTGTATTAGATCAATGATGAAATCTAATGCGAGGGCGGGCGTTGGTTAGGCGGAGGCAACGACCACGCTGCGCATCCACCATGTGTCTCCTCACGCCCCACCCTTCCCCACGACTGCGTGAGAAGTACTAGTAGCTACTAGTTAGGTTGTGCATATTTTTTTCTTGAAATTTTCTCTTAAATTACTTATCCGATCTACAATATGATTACAACGTTGTGTTCGTAACAGTTAAATCTTTCCAACAAGATCTCACATGATTATATTTTGATGAAAAATCACAAAATAGTTTTGAGGATGTAACTTTTAATTCTGGAGATGTAACTTTTAATTCTAAAGATATAACTTTAGTTCCGAGGGATGTAATTTCTATAGAATGTAACTTTTGTTCTATTAATTTTGAAGGATGTAACTTCTATAGGATGTGGATGTAACTTTTAGTTGTAAGAGATGCATCTTTTTCGTAACTTTTTAGTTCTATGGATGTAACTTTCTATAGGATGTATCTTTAAGTCTAGAGGATGTAACTTTTATTTGTGAAGGATATAACTTCTATAGGATATAGATGTAACATTTTAGTTCTGCGAATATAACTTTTAATTCTGGGGATGTAACTTTTAATTCCAGGGATGTAACTTTAGTTCTGAAGGATATAACTTCTATAGAATATTACTTTTGTTCTATAGGATATAACTATTAATTTTGATGGATGTATATCTTCTATAGGATGTAGATGTAACTTCTAGTTCTAAGGGAAGTAACTTTTAGTTCTGGAGATGTAACTTTCTATATGATGTATCTTTAATTCTAGAGGATGTAATTTTTATTTGTGAAGGATATAACTTCTATAGGATGTGGATGTAATTTTTTAGTTCTGAGGGATGTAACTTTTCTATAGGATGTAATTTTTGTATGTCTAAGAAGTAACTTAGTGAAATCTAAGAGTAATTTAGGCATATCATAAAAGTAATTTATGATTTGTCATCAAAATATAATCATGTGAGATCTTTTAAAGATTTAATTATTACGAGCACAATGGTGTAATCGGATCGTAGATTGGATGAGTAATTTAAGAGAAAATTATATTTAAAGTATATGTGGATGATGTCTTTTTTTAGATGGAGTGGATTTTTCTTTATTGAGGGGTCGCGCGTTAAAGCTAATGGACGCCCAGTCTTTGTCTAGTTAGGTCTAGATCAGTGCATATGTACGTGGGATATAACTTTGTTTCTAGAAAATATGAACTCCGGAGATGGAGAAACCGAGCAAAGTACTGTGTATAAGACAATAACAACCATGCGTAAACAGCCCGCGCAGTTGTAGGAAACCAGTTAGTTAATTCGTTGCGGATAGATAGCGACACGTAGCTCATAATAACCTGGAAGGATTCTTGTTACCACGTAGAGATTCGATCCGAGACCGAGTCTGATGCGGTGATTCCGCGTCCACGGGGGATTAGATGGTTATAAAGCGGTGGCCTCCTCGCTCATCAGCCTTCGCCCGCATCAAATCACATCCTGTAGCTTCTTGGTCCCTCCACCAATCCGTGGTTTCGGCCCGGCGGCCACCCGTGTCGCGGGCGCTAGGTTTCGTCAGATCAGATACGAACGCGATGAAGAAGCACAGCGGGAAGTCGTCGTTCTCTTGGCCTAAGCTGCTGCTACACACGAGAAGATCAGCAGCGAAGCATGCGTCGGCGAATCATCAGACATTGGCGGTAGACCCGTCCAATCTGCTGCTCGGGCGCAAGATCGCGTCAGGTGTCCACAGCTCCGTCTACCACGGCAGGTACAGGGATCAGTCGGTGGCGGTCAAGACCATACGCACACCTGCCGACGACGACGGCGACGGCGATGTCCTACGTGGCGAGATCGAGGCGCAGTTCAACGCCGAGGTGTCCCTCCTGTCGCGGCTGAGCCACCCCAACGTGGTGCGCCTCGTCGGCACGTGCCGGAAGCCGCCCGTGTACTGTGTCGTCACCGAGTTCATGCCGGGCGGCACGTTGAGCGCCTACCTGCACCAGCGGCGGCAGCGGCAGCCCCGCTCGCTTCCGCCGGAGACCATCGTCCGCCTCGCGCTCGACGTCGCCCGCGGCATGGCGTACCTGCACTCGCGCGGCGTCGTGCACCGCGACCTCAAGCCGGACAACCTGCTGCTCGACGGCGAGGGGCGCGCCAGGGTGGCCGACCTGGGCACGTCCTGCCTCGAGTCCACCTGCCGCGGCGACAAGTGCTCCAACTCCAACATGGGCACGTACCGGTGGATGGCGCCCGAGATGTTCCGCGACAGGGGATACAGCCGCAAGGTGGACGTGTACAGCTTCGGTATCGTGCTATGGGAGCTCACCACCTGCTTCTTGCCGTTCCACAAACTGTACCCCGTGCAGGTGGCTTACGCCGTCAGCAACGAGAACGCCAGGCCGCCGCTCTCCACGTCGTGCCCTCCGGCGATCAACACCCTCATCGAGAGGTGCTGGTCGTTTAAACCGGCGGCGCGTCCTGAGTTTAGTCGTATCGTGTCCGAGCTGGAGAATTTCGACCGCTGCCTCCGGGAAGGCCTGCCACTAGTGCCGCTTCCTGCGCCATCGCCGAAGTCGCCCCTGACCTTGTTGCTCGGAGCCTTTAAGATCAGATCCTGCAAGAGCACGACACTTTCCTCCATGGCTTACAGAAATTTTCATGCTTATAATATCTGATGGATTGACCCCTAATTAACTAGAGTACTAGGCTAGCTAATCAATTGGTTCCCCGCAAAAAAAAAGCTAATCAATTGGTTCAGTATATGTTTGTACGACGAAACAAATCCATTGATTGATCCGTCTGAAATCAGAACTGAATGTAAGCGTACGTACTACCAGTGCACCATAATTAGTTGAATACAACGAATTCCGAACAGGATCCATTATACTGATGTTTGTTAAGGATGTCAAGGGCAAAATTGTCCTTTCCCATATGTGTACAAATATATATCTCTTCTTCTACATCCAAGGGTTGCACGCTTCAACAACATCTCAAGCATGATCTTTGGTTTATTCTAATGTGTCAAATATAATGTCTTTAGTTTAGCATAATATTTAGTTGTATATTTCAAATGCAACGTTATTGCATACACGTTGCATTTGAGTGGGGTGTTAAGAGTATTGAGGGTATTTTGGGTATTTCTCATCTCTCTTGTACAAACATATATTTGCCCTTTGGGTCTAAGTCAATGCAATAGTTCAATCCCCAAATTTCCAAACTTATGACAATGTTATTAGAGTAAATGTTATATTTATATGGTTCTATCTTGTCCGTGTTTGATGATTCCGGGTGATTTGATCTCTACAATTTCTGAAAGCACTTGCTTTATTCTCTCCAATCTCCTCATTTATTATAGCATAGTCAATCATTTTTACACATTGATCAATTGTGTCATCTCTTTTCATTAAATTCAGGTTATTGTTCTTCATATCTGTATATTCCAAATATTTTGGCAGATGAAAAGCAGCTTGAGGTGTTTTAAACTGATCAAAAGTAGAGGGCCCTGCTGCGTTGCTATAATGTGCTATACAACTGGCATAGATCGATCCATGAAGTTTGTTTTTCTGAAATTCTGATTATCTACCTTGTTTCAAAGACCAAACCTTTAATTTCTGCCGTTGAGGTACTTATGTGTAGATCAAATCCCCCTTCATCTTGCATTTAGCTATACTGTGAGACTATCGCATACCGACTCACAATAACATATTATTTTTTACTGTCATGCACTTATATATGTATGCTATAATAAGGTGGCTTAGGGATCGGAGTCCAGTACATCTAGCACTGCCACTTTAATATCACTTAGTTTTAGCATTTTGATGGACCGAGCAATTCGGTTTCTGTCTCGGACAGGACCGAATCATCCAGAGATACAACCAGCAAACTGATGGAGAAAACCAAAGTTCAAAAATCATACTATAGTCTATAGACCAACATTTAGCAGGTACAAAAACATATCCAGTACACACATGTACACACAAACTAATAAATTTCACCAAAAATTCTAAAAAAATTTGGGCATGTACTTTCAATAGTGTTACACATATTTGCAAAATTTTATCTTAAAATTCTTTATATTTTAGGCACCACAAAAGATGAAAAATCTGACAGTTTTTTTAGTAAAAATCTCTCAGAATTTTATCACTTTTATTGCTCTCTGTGTATAATGAATTTTAAAATAAAACTTTGCAGATATATGTAATACTGTTGAAAGTACATGCTTAAATTTTGTGTGTGCGTGTGTGCACGAAAAGACTTGTGTGCACTGGATATGTTCCAACAATGTATGAGTTAGCAGGCTCTGTATATTACAAGTCATCCTATTTCTTTGTGGAAAGGAGAGAATAAAGGAGACAGAACTAAACGAGCGCTGATTTGGCATCAGCGGTAGCACGAGTTCTGAGGCGATGGCCTGAATTCAAACCCATATCGTGCACCCCACGACCAGAAATACCATCCCATGCATCAGATTTTGCATCAGATTTTTCTGCAAGTTTCACCTAACTACTATATGGCCACACACGGGGTGCACATGATCTTTGGCATCAGATTTTTCTATCACAACCAGCGTGTGGCATACCAAGTGTGCAGTTAAAACCCGTCAAACAGGACAATGGTACACTAAAACAAAATTATAAACCTAAATATGCACTTTATAAGTTATTGGACCTAAATAATACCCACACTCAAGTCTAAGAACCGGTCATGAATTTTACTCAAAGGTAAACTACCTCTAAGAGTTGTGCAGCTATAAAGTGTATCCATCTACTGTTTATACTGTTTTGGCGTGGGCTACACTGGAATAACTTGGCTGTTTTGCTTATAGTACTTATTTGTTCCGGGACGGTTAATCACTGATAATGTGGTAATTGCTTACGAGTGATTTCAGTACTTGAGGAAGAAAAAAGGGAGGAATGCTGCTTGTGCAGTTAAAATAGATATGGCCAAAGCTTACGATCGAGTCGAATGGAATTATTTGAATTCAGTTAAGGATGCCCTACGGTTCTGTAACAGATGGAGAAGTTTGGTGATGAGTTGTGTATCATCGGTATCAGGATCAATGGGCAGTTTTCGATGGAGTTTAAACCAACACGGGGTATTCAGCAGGGAGATCCGATTTCGCCAACCTTTTTTGTGTTGTCTGCAGAAGGCCTATCCTGTTTGCTCAAGGATCGCGCCCAACTCATATTTCAACAGGAATTAGAGTTGCCCGGCAAGCACCATGGCTATCGCATCTCTTTTTTGCGGACGACAGTTTAACTTTTATACCGGCAACTAAGGATAGTGCTGAACGTTTCAGCAAAATCCTAGAGGATTATAACAAAGGATCTGGGCAATTGCTGAACAAGCGGAAATCAGCAATCTTTTTCTCAGCAAATTATGGGGAAGATACTAAACGAGATATCCACCAAGACTGCTGCAAATTACCAATGAAGCATTGGGAGAAAGGTAACTTGGTTTGCCTACTTCGGTTGGGAAAGTTTCGGATGGCGTCTTCAACTATGTGCCAGATCGTGTTAGGAGTTTCGTTAATGGCTGGGGTAGCAGTTTTGCTAGCTATGCTGGGAGGGAGGTGCTGATAAAAGAAAATGTGCAAGCAGTGTCAAACTATGCGATGAGCTGTTTTAAATTGCTGGCGCCCATGTGTAAGAAGTTGAGAACATACACTTACTGGTGGAGAAGCTCAATTGACAACCATAAGATTCATTGGCAAAGAAGAGATTTGTTGACGAAGCCAAAGATGGAGGGCGGCATTGGTTTCAGAGGTTTAACTCTGTTTAACCAGGCTATGTTAGGAAAGCAGGGGTGGCGGCTGATTACTAATACGAGTCCCTCTGCGCTAAGGTTCTAAAGGGGAAATATTATCCAAACTCTTGATTTTCTCTCTTCAACTAGGAAGAGGAAGAGCTCAGTGACGTGGAGAGCAATCCTACATACGGGTACGATATCCTACGTTTCCATAGCACGGTACAGTATACAGTATACACTCTGCGTACTTTGACTACGGCGAAACTACTGACATATGACGAATATGACGACAGTAGATTTCAAGGAGCTTAAAAAATATTATATAATTTGCAATCGTATACCGATCTATAAATACCTCTACATGACCTCACCAATCAGTCACTACCTTTGGAGTACTTTTACATTCGTTCGAAAAGAGTACTATACTTACATTAGCTTTAATTTATAATAACTATAACACAGAATAGCCAACAGCGTTAGGACATGGTAACGTTAAACTGTCGGGAAGCACATTTTCTAATTTAGAATAGGACTTTTATCATTAATATGTAGTATGTAGTTGAATTTGGATGACAAGACCCATATGTAATTAATGGGATCAAAATCCTCTAGTTGTTCTAGTCGACCCTATGCCCTCGTGTCGCTCCCGTGTGAGCGACACGGACAGCGACCGAGCCCCGCCGCCGCCAACCCCCTCCTCCTCCTCCTCTCCCCCTCGCCACAGCCAGAGCTAACCGCCGACAAAGCCAGAGCTAACCGCCGACAAAGCCAGCAGCGCCAGGCGAACGGCGGCGAGGGCGCTAGGCAAATGGCAGCATGGCGGGGGGCGGCCCAGATATGACGGCCACCCCACCGGATCCGCCCCCCGTGCGGCCAGATCCGGCTACCCCGGCATCGGATATGGCCATTCCGTGCAACGGGGAGGCCGCGGCGACGGCGAGCACACAGAGGCTGTGGCACCGGTGGCCGCTGAGGACTGCGATGCTCGCGGCCGCAGCGGCGCTTGCGCAAGGGTTGGCCATGGCGAGCATCGGACGGGCGACGAGGATGGCGAGCGAGCGGCGGCCATGGCGGGCGTGCGGCCGGCCGTCGGTAGCGTGCTGCGGTGAAAGCGTCGAAGGTGGCGGGTGGGTACTTCGGCGGCGGCGCTGATAACGCGACGACGGCGACTTCGGCGGCTGTGCGCCTCATTGGCGCCGGCTGTGGCGCTCGAACCGGCATCGCCAACAGACTGCGGTTGCAGTTCTCGGGCTGTGCGGCGATGGCGTTGACTATGCCACCGGTGGCAGGATGGGTCTCCGTGGTGTGATGGTGTTCCGACGGGACGTACTGAACTTGGGACTAATCAAGCGGATTGGACCGGGATCGACAGTGAGAGTATGGGAGGATAATTGGATCCTGGGTTGCAAGTCGTTGAAGCCAACAGTGAGGTTGCCATCAGCAGATATCCACACAGTAGATGACTTGTTCATTGCTGGGACTCGACAGTGGGATGAGGATCGGGTTCGGAATTGTTTTATTCCACTTGATGCACAAGAGATTCTGAAAATCAATCCTGGGAGGCGACTGGAGGAAGATGTGACTGCTTGGGCATATGAACGACATGGGTGTTATTCAGTTAAATCTGCTTACCGGTAGTTAAAGACGGTGGCTTCAGTTAAAGAGGAGTTTGATCAAGCAATGGCATCTTCATCTAATGACAGTAAATGGTGGAAGGTGCTGTGGAAGATGCAAACTCCCCCCAAAGTTCGGATGATTTTTTCGAGAGCTATGAATGATTTCTTGCCGACCAAGAAAGAACTGAAACGTCGGCACATTGAAAGGACGACTCCTGTGATTTATGTGGAGAAACGGAGGATCTGTACCTGATGTGTGTGTGCGCAAGGAGGTTCTGGGAGGAGGTAAATGTACTTACGGGTTGTAAAGTCCCGCGTTTACATCCTGCTACCTGGGTAACTGATATGCTTCCGTCCGACAAATGTGATCCTTTGCAACGAGAATTGTTGTTTGTGGTGTTTGGGTGCTGTGGGATGGTCGGAAATCAAGGAGACATGGAAAAACATGCTGGGATGCAACAACTTCTGCTAGGTATGTTGCCAGTCTCATAGAGGAGTTAATCTGTCTGGAACCGAAGAAGGTTGAGATTCGGTATCAAGTCCAAGCAAACTGGAAGCCCTGGGAAGCCGGATGGCATAAGGTAAACACTGATGCACGTTTTTCTGGGCTGGATGGAATGGGATCAGATGGAGCTATTTTGCGGAACCATGAAGGGACGGTACAGGAAGCCAGGGCAAAAATATATACCCGGTTGGAAGATGTTCTCGCCGCCGAGGCAACTGCGGCACGGCATGGTATTCAACTCGCGATTGTCCACGGGTGTGCATGGCTAATCCTTGAGGTGGATAATTAGGAGCTGGTTGGTTTACTATCCTCTGAAGATGGAAAGAGGAGCGCGATAGCAGGACTTTGGCATGAGATTCGAGATCTCGGAAGCTTGTTCATTTCCTTCCGTGTTAATTGGGTGAGGAGACAGGTGAATGGGGCAGCACATGCTTGCGTGGCATTGCCCACGGTCGATGTGCAGTCCTCGTCATGTACTAGCAATTTCCCGAGTTGTGTTTGGGAGGTTGTTCAAAGCTATTCTAGTTTTGCTAGAACAAGCTGAATAAAGCTCTTGTTTGCCCTAAAAAGAATGTAATATGGTAAAAGCTACAATCAGAACTACACTCAGGTGATCTGGGTCCGTATGTGCTGATAGTTGCAGAAAGTCTATTACCACGTATTATTGGTGCCAAAAAATCGAAGGAATCATGGGACAAGTTTAAGGAGGAGTTGCAACGATAAAAAAAGGTGCTTGTTGTGAAGCTTCAAACATTAAGAATACAAACATTAAGAACACCGTTCTATAATTTGTAAATGAAGGAGACTGAGAATGTAAAAGATTAATTATTTCTCCAAAGTTATTGAGGTTGTAAAGTAGATGCAGCTTTATGATGAAGATATAAAGAATCAACAAATAGGTTAAAATTATTTTAATAAGTCTCCCAAAAAATACGAGCATATTGTTACTGCCATCCAGGAGTGAAAAGATTTGTCGACGCTCACAGTCCAGCATCCAATGAGCTCACTTGAGTCTCATACAGAGGGAATTTCAATGTGAAGGAGGCTCTACTGAAAATGCAGTTCAATCAAGGATCACCTTGAGGCCTCAAAAGATAAGGTATTGTGAGAATTTTCTGAAAAATGATTTTCCAACTCGAGATTGTGGTTTTCCAAGATATGGTTATTCAAGACAACACATGCAGAAGGAAGGTGGCCAAGAAATGAGTGAAAAAGGTACATTTAGTTCAAATTTGTGGTGTGACATTTGTAAAAAGTCTAGTCATACTATACATTACAAAATTCTGCAGAACTCAAAAAACTAATCATACGGCTCATATAGCTCATGAAGGAAAAGTCTGAAGAAATGAAAAGTTCTGAAGAAATGATTTTTTATTGTCGTACGGCTCATAAAGGAAAAAATATTGTCTAATAATATTCATAGTGGTTGCACCAACCATATGGCCGCTGATCTAAAATTATTTTTAAAAAGTGGATTCATCATATCATGCAAAAGTTAACATGGGTAATGGATCCATAGCCCAGAGTGAAGGCAAAGGTACGGTTTCTGTCTAAACTCAAGACGGTACAAAATTTATTAAAGAAGTTTTATTAAAATTTCATCTACAAACAGAGCTGATCAATTAAGAAAGAGTTTGTCGGGGCTAATTTTTTCGTCTAGAAAGTGCTAGCTAGCTATCTACCTCTCCCATGCATACTTTAAAGCTCTACACAAACCTAGTCATGTACTCCTAGTAGTAGCCTATGAATTTTCATGGAGCAATGTGTGTAATAGTACTTCTTATAAGTTGATGAAGTTTCCCTCCATATGTTGGTTGATAGGCCAATAAATAGGCAGCCAAATATAAATGTGAATGACTGATGTACCATTCAATGCTGAGTGAAAATGCAAGCAAAGCTTGTTGCATTGCACATAGCTCACACGACTGTTTTTCACACCACAAGCTACTCCATCGGTCTCAAATTATAGTTATCTGGGACGGATGTAATATTTTCTAGTCCAATGTATTTGGACTGAAGTTCTGTGCAAATATATTGGACTAGGAAATGTTACATCTGATTTAAGATAGCTATATCTTAAACGAAGGTGGTACTTCACAGCGCAACACACCAGGAAATAAACTCCATCCATTTAGAATACTTGGTTAACTAGCTCGCCGACACTGCAGGGCTTCGCCGTTGACTGGCGGGCAGGGATCGATGGCCAGGCAAGGACCGGTAGCTAATATCGACGATTCGGCGGCGCTGGCCGCCGCCGCGTCGTGCTGTTCCCACTGCCGTACCAGGGCCACCTCGGCCCCATGTTCCAGCTTGCCGCACTCCTCCTCGACTGTGGCCTCGCCGTCACCGTCCTCCACACCGACCTCAACGCGTCCGACCCGGCATTCCACTCACCGGACATCGCCTTCGTCCGGTCGTCCCCATCCACGAGTCTATCGCCGAGGAAGAGGATGAGGGGGTAGAGCCTGACACAGTCAGCTGCTTCTTCACGCTCGAGGCCGCCTGCGAGGCGCCGTTCCGCGGCCCTGGCATCACTACGTGAAAAAGCCGAGGACGACGTCGCATGCGTGGTGCTCGACGCGCACTGGCTCTCCGCGCTCGCCGCGGCGTGCCTGTGCTCGCGCTCCTCACGGTCAGCGCCGCCACGTCCCGCAACATCCTCGCCTTTCCTGGACTCCGCGACGGCGGATACTTCCCCATGAGAGATCGGTGGCACCAAAATCTCCCACGTACGTGAGCGTGAGCGTCGTCACTTCTCACTATTTGTCCATGCAGACGAACGGTGCAACGAGACGGTGCCGGGGCTCGAGCCGCTCCAGATGCTGGACGAGAACAAGATGTGCATTTTCATGGCCCAGCTCGCCGACACCATGCGCTCGCCCATGTTCGGCGTGATCATCAACACGTTCGACGCGATCGAGGCGGCTCGGCTGAGCTAGACAAGCTCCAGACCGAGCTGTCCTTGCGGGCGTTCGCCGTCGGGCCGCTGCGCAAACTCTCGCTGAGCCAAAGACGCCTTCACCCTACGCGCAACGCACCGCGGCTGCCTCGCGTGGCTTGACGGGCAGCCACCATGGTCCAGATCATAATAAGCTACTTTAATAAGTTGTCTATTTCTTTCAGCTTACTTCTAATAATCTAATAATCGGGATTATAATAATCCATAGCGGAAATTTTTGATATTTGTTATACGTGCCTGAAATACAACAATAATCCCTTAACTTTAAAAAAGACATAAACCGTTATACAAAAGAATATACAGGCGAATGGATTTTCAGCAATTGTGATTATATTTGATGGAAAAATTAATCGTAGGACGATATATTCACGTCAAAATTAATGATTGCATGTATTTTTCTACTTCGAAAGGGCCACAATAACTAACTTAATGTCGTTGTCATCTACTCCGTACTCTATTAATATGGACGGTAACATGCAGCGTCCTTTGTTCTCTGAGAGAAGTACATGAAGAAAAATATACTAGTAGTTCTATAAAAAAAGTCACACATCCATATCAGTACACAGGGAGACGATGTGCTACTTCCCCGTCTTGAAATATGTAGCTATATTAAAAATTTAAATTTATGTTAAAATATAAGTCTATACCTACTTAACTATTCTCCGCCGTAAACATTAATTTCCCATTTAATTCTCTTAAATCCCTTAACTTAAAGGATACTTAAATAATCCCTTTTCTTTAAAATGTTGGATGGACATTACCAACGGTAGGTGTATTTGTAACCTCAAAATTAATGAATGTAAAGCCAATTTTTTGTATTTTGAGAGGACCACGATAAGTAGCTTAATCTCATTCTCATCTATTTTTCTAATATCGACGGTGGCATGCAGATTCTTTCTAGTCTGAGAGAGAAGTACCGAAAGAAAAATATATCTCCATAAAAAGGTCACACATGCATACGAAAATATTTGAGAATCCAGACAACATATCAGTACTCAGTATACTTGGTTAACTAGCCGGCCGACACTGCAGGACTTTGCCGTCGACCGGGCAGCTGCGATCGATGGCCAGGCAAGAACCGGCAGCTGACGTTGGCACCAGCCGCCGCCGTGTCGTGCTGTTCCCGCTGCCGTACCAGGGCCACCTCAGCCCCATTTTCCAACTTACTGCGCTCCTCCGCGACCGCGGCCTCGCCGTCAGCATCCTCCACACCAACCTCAACGCGCCGGACCCGGCACGCCACCCGCCTGACATCGCATTCGTCCCCATCCACGAGTCTCTCGCCGAGAAAGAGGAGGAGGGGGCGGAGCTTGACTTAGTCAGCCGCTTCCTCGTTATCGACGCTGCCTGCGAGGCGCCGTTCCGCACGGCCCTGGCATCACTACGTGAAAAAGCCGAGGATGAAAAAGATTATTAATTCTAGGTTAATATTCTATTAATTCTAGGTTAATATTCATAATTCTAGTGTAGGAATGAAATTGTCAACATATAAATTAGATCAATAAAAAGACTAAAGGCCCTACCGAAGATGAAAAAGATGAGGATTGGAATGAGAAAGAGGTTCTGCAAGGTGACTTAGGTTGACACATGAAAGTGCTTCGAAAGGTGCCTATAGGTGCCAAGTGTTGACGCTCGTAGGTAAAAAAAACATAATTTTCTGGTTAAATATGATGAGAGTGTTGTTGGTCATAGGTGGAACTGACTTACCATCTCATTTCGATCTAGCTCATGAGTTCTTGTTCTTGTTATTTTCTATTGTTATTCTATATGTCTTCTATTTATTTTGGGAATTTGTAAGTTATCCTTTTGATTGCAATGAATTAAGTGTATACCAATGTTCACTTCAAAACATATTGTAGTTGAAGTCTTCATAAAGACCAACACATTCTTTGTCTTAAGGAACAACAAAGCAAGTACATATGTCTCCTTCCTACTGTGTCGGGAAGTGTCCCTCCAGCTACAAAGTTTCACCTTCCACAAAATCGTTATGTCTTTCTTATCTATCCTTGATCTCATTCCCCCTACTCTATCACATATCTCATTATTACCTCATGTTCTGCCACAATCAAAACTAATTTTTTCTTTTCCATACACTCCTTCTCCTTAAAAGGACCTCATCCACAATGTCTTTAAAAACAAATTTGAATCTAACTAGTACGACCACAAAACTATCGTGTTAGGGCTTTAGAACCTATACAAACCAGAATAAGTGATACACAAGACATTCTTCCAGTTTTTTTCGACACACATGTGACACTAATTATGTCTTTGGCATCGTTCATAATTACCTCCTCAAATCTTCAATTGTATGTGTATTGTCCCCTCCATCTGACTGGGCAATTCCTCTATCCATACCATGTGATGACAGACATTGGTGATATGCGCCCCTTCCTTATACGACCACTCACACAATTGCTCATGAGATTTACCCAATCTTACTTTGACAATTAACCTCAAAATCAACTTTATATGGCTATTTGTCATATTACCACATATGAATGAATAGTGAAAGAAGACTCATCATGGTGAAGCATTCCTCGAGCCACACCTCGGTGTGGTTGTGGAACACCCCCACCCCCACTACCCCTCCCTAGCCAGACGATAATATGGGATGGTGTGCCCATTTTTTATCGGAAAAAGTCTATATAACCCCCGAAACTATCATAGGTTGACCATTTAACCCCCAAACTATTAAACTGGGTATTTCACCCCCTAAACATTATAGTACTGTTTACTTAACACCCTAAGATGTTTTTGTATGGTGGTTTTGCCCATTAGCGCATTGATGACGTGTATGAATGGCTTATAAGTGAGAGGAGTGAAACCAATGATCTTTAAAAGGCGAATGTACTGTCTCATGCCCTACCCCAAGCCAAATTCTTTCTCCTTCCCTTTGTTCGCTCATTTATTTTGGCGGACATGATGGTGAGGTGATGATTATGATGAGATCTGGTTGATCTCTCCTCTCACTTACAAGTCAGTCCCACATGTCAGATCAATCCAAATCAGCAAAAATGTTTAGCTCAGTGACCCATCATGGTAAAACCACCATCCAAAACCACCTCGGGGGTTAAGTAAACGGTATTATAAAGGTTAGGGGATAAAGTATCTGGTTTGATATTTGGGGGTTAAGTAGTCAACCTGTGACAGTTTGGGAGGTTATGTAGACTTATTCCTTACTTATCTGTCTTGAGAGAGGCAGAAAGGATGCACCATGCCCCCCCCACACGAACCATGGATTTTCAATGTCAAGATGGGTACTAGACTGCTAGCTTCTTTTGTGATGTAATAAGTCGGCCATGGGCCTAAACTAGTGTAGAACATTGAACATCATAGCCGAGGCTAGGGAATTGAGGTTTGTGGGACAAGGCGGTGGGCGGTGTTGTTGATAGCATGGGTGCAGATCTAGCAGCTACCAACAATGGCACTTGGCCACGTCTTATTTTTATCCCGTCCCTTCATCACTGGCAAAATACACTTCCCTAAAGAATTCCTCTTGGTATATTGTTCCCATCAAAAGAGTCCACTACATATTCATTGCATATTACCATATAGACCTCTCTTGCACGAGTCATCTTACATGTATGAAGATAAGAAGTAAGAATTTGCTCTAGAGGAGCATTCAAAACTCTAGAAAGAGTGACGTGATTGGTGGATGAGTCAGCAGTGAATGTGGCAGCTGACGGTGGCAAAGTCGATAGGTTGAGCAAAAATTAGTCATTTCGACGAAGTGCATCAGTGAAGATAGAGAGATGAGCGCATGAGTGTACGGAAAGGGGCGAGGTGGTGGATGTTGTCTTATGCTTACCATGGGAGGTAGCTCAAGGCTCAAGCTAGATCTTGTGGTGAACAAGGGAGTTTAGGGAGATGAGGAGGAAGAGTCCTAGGATCAGGAAAATAGCCATGTTGGAGCTACGACCAGGATAGCAGGGATAGACATTTAGTCCAACTCTGAGGACAACATTCGATAGTACGAAGGCCAGAAAATGAGGTTTTTGTTTCCAACAAAGCTCGTCACAATTGAACATTTGTGTAGGCTTGTACCTTGATCGTACGGTTCTTAGTTTTTGGCACTTCAAGGGGCAGAACTCAAAATATCAAGAGGAGCATAAGTAGCAGGAAAAGGAAGATGGGTTGAAGAGGGTGCTCTTGCAGTCAGAAGCTTTAACCAACGGATGTATTAGGCGTGGCATTGGTCATTGTCGCTTAAGGAGGATCGAGGCAACAAGTTGAAGGAATGTTGCAATTCTTTGGAGACTAGAGTGTTGGAGTTTTTCACTATGCATTAATGGAACTTCCGTGAGAGATTAGAAGCTTAGCATGTTTCTCTCTGGTATTGGTTGGTCCGATGCTTGTTGGATGATTGTCTCCTTTTGTAAGCGGTTCGAGTCTAAGTACTCTTATATGAACTTTTGGCCATGTACATCCGTATTTGATGTAGTTTTTGGGTTTTAATCCGTTATCTAAATAAAAAATCACAAGTATACATGTACAACATTATGCATTCTCAATGGAAAATCATATTTTCAGTTAAAAATGTCATGGCGTAATGAAAAAAAAAGAAAATAGCCGTGCACTCCTTGAAAACATCTTGATCCTTTCCTTTTGTACAATCAAAGGAGTCAAGGATAAATGGTATATTGGGGTTTGAGTTATGGCAGTCATTTTTTTAGGACGGATAGAGCTTTCTATGCCCTCAAATTGGATTTATACATTTTGGAAAGGCTAAAGGAGAGAAGATGGGTCCTTCCTACGCGGAATGAACAAAGCATACTTCCTCTTCCCTAAAATAAGGGCTAGGCTCACCATAGAGCTTGTTCTTTTTGCTTGATGAAGGAATCTCACGAGTACATCAGGGAACCAACCTGGTAAGCTTGAGAGGATTGACTGAAATAAAAAAAATACTATGATAGTAACATCTTGGCTTATCTCAAAAAGTGGGTTGTCTATTCATTGACTAAACGCAAAAACTTTTGGTCTGAACTTATCCTTTGCACTCTCTTCTGTCCGCTTTAATTCCTTTTGGTGGACTAGAGCAATTTAGTTTCCATACATGTGCTTGGCAGAAAGTGTATCAAATTAAGCATACAAATATACTAGAAACAGATATCATCAAGAGAATTCAATGGTATATTAAGGGAAATTATGGGTCTTAAGGAGATAACGTATTTAGCACATACCAAATGCACATGTGGTACACTAGCTTTATGCTCCCTCTACCATGTTAAAATATCCCCTAGACTTTTCCTGGTTGCAATACCTTCATTATAGTCGGCCAAAACTGTAAATGAAGCGCAGTAACCCTGAATCATGGCTTGGACACCCCCCACCCAAAAAAAATCACCTTGGATACCTTGACAGAATGATTTGATGAAGTTTATGGGAAAGTTCATGTGTGGGTGGGGGACAATTCCCACCCATAGTGTACCAGTTTGGCCTAGGGCATAGGACCCATAATGAGGTATGGAAAACATCATCAAACAAACCCATCGGACCGCCAACGTTAGCCAAACTAGCCAATGTATAAAATGAATTAACGTGAAATCCCTATGATAGAAATCTCCAATTCAAAGTCCTCAGCCGCAACCTCCCATGAAAAAGACCACACGCCGACGCGCGGAGGACGGAGAGGTAGTCACAAACTACCCACTCATCGTTGCACCTTCGTGCCGCTGTCATCCACTCCTCTCTTCTTGTGTGGTTGCACTGCTAGCTACCAACTCCTCTGGTCGTTGATGATTCACTAACTGCCAGTTCCTTTAGTTCAGCAATTCCTTATAGCCGTGTTGTGTTGTTTGTCACCATCCTTTGAGCCATGTCTTGCTGCTGGTCATCGCCTTCGCATGTGTGCTTATATGTGGGGGACCCCAATGGGGTTTGGGTACGAGGAGGGGCTGGAGCCGGTTGCTCTCGCCCTGATTTCCTGGTCATGGCTTGGGGCAGGGGTGGTCAGTGGTCGAGGGTACGGGTGTTCTTGCCTAATTCACCCCATTGTCAACCCTAGTCTCAAGGATAGGCAGGTGGTGGTCATGAGCTGGCTGAGGCGAGGGGCATAAATACCACTAATTCCATCAAGACATAACAATGCTAATGTCCATAACTTAATACGTACCTATAGTAAGCGCACAAACAACTTCATAGGTGCAACCTGTAAGTCTCTAAGCCAATACAATTTCCATGAGTTCAAGGATCCATAATTTGATCCAGCCTATCGATAATACGCATACACCAAACAGGCCTAAACGAAATGCATAGTATCACAAAGAATAATTCCATTCCTCCTCGAAATGGAATAAATCCCCGTTCGCAAAGCCACAACCCAATGCAGTCGTATTTATGTATGCATGTCAATATAACCAACTGAGCACTGGAGTGTGCACAGAGTTTAAAAAAGGTCAGAAAAAAGATAAGTCCATTAAAGCATTTAATTGTTCAGAAAATCTGAATTTGGTAAAATGACATAACCACAGTTCAAATGGGTCCGATATCACTCATCGGCCAAAATTATTGAACACAAGCAAATACCGACTTTTTGCAGTCTCAGCTGCGAAACATGTTTAAAACACAAATAAAATGGTAGCATAACATCCGGCATCATCAACAAATTTCTTAGATACCTTTGTTTGACTGAAGCATAGCACGGGAGTCTTGATTCGATATGATTTCACTGGCCTTGGCCTCTTCATATTCACTTCCACTTTCAGTTTTACTGTTAGTTTCAGCTTCAACTTGGTCTTCGGTTTTAAGACCTAAAATTGAATAGCGTATGCATTACAAAATGTTAGTTAGATGACATTTTGGATAACAAAATCAAATACATTTACATTATTTAAAAATAAAAAAATTGATTGTGTTCTTGGGCATGGCATGTCTACAGTAATTACCAGATAGTCTTCATAGATTAGTTGTGATAATTTTGTTTCTGAACCATTTTAGTGCCAATATGTGTGCATGCATTTAAAATATAATTATAGGTCATCTATGATGCCATCAACAATTTCATACCAGCATTAGGTTGTAGAAGGATGCAGGGCTTGCTGCTGCTCCCACCAGTTTCAAGGTTGATACTCATTTCTGAAAGTCCAAGCAACAGTAGCAGTATAACAGTGTTAAATTCACAAATAGTTTCAGACCAACAAAAGGTGAAACCTTTTAATCATAGTTCTGTGTTTCAGGAACATTGCAGTGTCAATCAAATCAGCAATATATGATAAGATTAAAAAAGTATATCCATTGTGCATTTCGATGAGTTTATCACAAATGTACATCCAAGCTCTAGACAAGCACAATGTAACAAGATAGCTAAAATTCTCTTTAACGTGCATGTCAACTAAGAGGACCATAGTGTGGCACAATTAAATGCAATACATTTTACCTAGTCTCTTTTAAAATGTCAATGAAAATTCTATCACCATCCAAGAAGATGCAAAATAAAAAAAAAGGTACAGTTCTTTTTATTTCCATGGAATCAGTCACCATTGGGATTCAGCTACATGGCTTCCAACTAACAATGTTATCTGGATGGGGGAAAAAAAATCAAATAGACGTGCGTGGTTTCAAAAAAAAAAAAGAAATCTTGTTTGTAATTTTGTATTAATTGGCATGGCATAAGCTTAGAGTAACTTGTTACCAACGAAACCCGTTTCTTTTCAGACTATTCAAGAGATTGTTAAAACAGATTATTGATCCACACTTCAAAATAAATGTTTACTCAAAACTAAATTCCTTTACTATGACTTTATTTGATTGTTAGGTTAATATATCTCTCGCATGTCTAATTAATTCATAATCCTTAACAATTATCCGCTCAATAATCTTCATAGCTTACTCATGATATTTCCGTTTGAAAATATTTGGTAGTATGTGTGATTCCATTGAAAATATTAACGAATTTAATTATTCTGTGATATCATCAATAATTTCAGTCCACATGTTGAATCCCTATTTTTCTATTTGAAAAAGATCTCATATCAACGATTTCATACCGGCATTAGGCTGCATCACAGTGCCAGGGTTCATGCTGCTCTCACCAGCTTCAGGGTTGCCAGTCATTTCTGAAAAGTCCATGCAGCGTTAGAAGCATTGCATACAGTGTTAAATTTACAAATCAGTTTCAGAACAATTGAAAAGACCATTAAGTGTACTTAAAACGACTCAAATAAACAAACCTGCACCTGCATTGTGACAGATGGCACTCTCACCAGCTACACAGCTGCCATTGCCTTTCTCAGAGTTCTCTTTTCCTGGAATATTGCAGTGTCAATCATCTGTGTAATAAATCGGAAAGATAAACAAAATCCATTTTGTTTACATAGATTTATCAGAAAAAGCTATCCAAGCCCTGAACAGGCACAGTACAACAAGACAGTGGGGGCTTTGTGCAAAACTTCTGCCAGCATAGTCTGCCACGTCATTGATCGGGACTGGTCAAACAAGGTTTATGGATCGCGGATGCTACATTAAAGCTAAATCAGGGACCTTAACATGCAATTGACAACATCATGGAGACAAGTTACACCCGACTCCAAGTTATGCACTGGTTATGAATTTTATTGTAGAAAAAGATTAACCTAGGAGGAACTATGTGTTGTGGATCTAGGCACCAAAGTTTGCCAAAGCGAGGATTCTAATTTGCGTCTTTTAAGTGTATATCAAACACAGTGAACCATAATGTAGGCTTAATTGCTATGTTTGTAAGTGTTATTTGTCCATTAACAAAATTATTTTTTTGGAATTTAATTATTGTGTTAAAAGACAAATGACGTTTACAAACATTGCACCAAGATAGCAATTGAACCTAGCAGCTTGTTTAGCTTTGATGCTCACCATGAACTTCAAGGCTAACAGAGGACAACCTAGACCTAGTTTCCAGAAGATAGCCATGTCAAACATTATATGTTCTTGGACTGACAACCTAAAATAGGATACCATGAATGGTGAAGTTAAGTCTCCAAATCCATCCCATGGCCTTATTCGGTTCTTTCTTTCCCATAAGAAATGGAGGGGATAACTATTGAGGTGCGGAAATATTCCTCTCAAATTCCCATAAGGAGGACTTAAACCAAATAAGCACTGAGGATTAATTTGGTATGCCAGGATTAAACATGGATTGAGGCCCAATTCCCTGGCTCATAGGGCAAACTCACCGCACTTAGTGCATACAAATACTCTGTCTGATACCTTGTCCATTCAGCTCAACATATAAGGTAAAACTTCGGTTCGAAACACCCCAAACCAAGGGAAAACGCACCATGAGTCATAGATTGGGAAATGCATCATGTGCTAGAGACGATTCACTTCTGCTCCTTCGAGCAAGCGTCACCACCCCCGCCTCACTTGTCTCCCTCCTCCTCTGAGTGGTGCCACCTTCCATGCCTCTATGCAAACCCTTTTTGCCTTCCTCAGGGTACCATCCTAGGTTTCCACCTTCAATCACCATGGCTTGCACAACCATGGCCCTGGTACCTTGCTGGAATTTTTCCGTGGTACCTTGATGAGGTCGATGGTCGGTTGAGCCACCTTTTTTTTTTTAGAAATTGTGGCATTTCTATTGTATATCAATTTTTCCGTGGTACTATGATGTCTTCAAGTAACTACAAATTGTAATGTTGATTTTCAAAAAAGTTTGAAATTTTTTTTGCAGTGTCTGCATGAGTTTGACCCTCCACTTCTTGTATGTAGTAATTATATAACCTCAAATTCAAGGTAAAGATTAATTTTATCGCATTTCCATGAATTTTGGCCGCATTATTCGTTTATTTTAATGGTTCAAACCTGCTATCCGGTTGTACACCCTCCAAACTACTGGGTTCTCTATTGCAAGAGCAAGTGCTTGAGAATGGAGATCAGAGCTAGTTCAGAATATAGCATTACCATTTACCAACTATCCCACTGTAGATTTTATAAATTAGCATTTAAACTTCTGAGTGTAAGAAGAGGTTAAATCTAAATGATACACACGTATATTTGGATTCAAATCTATACTCCTTAGAGGAAAACAGTTACTATTCACATAACACATAAAACATATATTTTAGGTAATATTATAATATATTTTTTATCCTAGCAAAGCATAGACATATTCTAGTTTTAGGTGAAAAATCAAATCTTGTCATCATCCGGATCTATGGATGACCTCGAAGGTGTCACGCCCAAAGAAGAGGAAAGTAACGGCCTAGAATGAAAAAAGAGAGTACCTGGAGTCTTGGATTTGTCATTCATATCTTCTATCTCGACGACGGCGGAAAGGTTGACCACACGAGCAGGAGCAGGGGCAATGTCAACTGCGGAAGTGACGCCAGGTGCAACGAGGGCGAGGACAATAGTGGGACGAATCTCGGCGTAAGCCTGGGCGACCGGCGTCCTCGTCTTGGGCGCCGGCGCCTTGCGCTTCCTCGCCCTCGACGCCTCCGGCCAGAGCGACACTTGCCTGGGCGGCGGCACGTACGCGTCACACTCGGCAGAGACGCCGGCGTGCCACGCGCTAGCCTCGGTGTCGGTCATGGCGCCGCTGACGCTGCGCGCCTTGCGCAGGGCCTTGAAGACGGTCTCGAAGTCCGGGGCGATGATCTTCACCATCGCGACCACGGCCGCCTCCTTCTCCGCCTTGGACAGCAGCCGCGTCGGCTTGTGCACCGGCGCCACGGCGTCGGCCCCAAGCTGCGGCCACCACGCCTCGTTCTCCGTCGGCCACCACGGCGGATGCGTTGGCGACTTGCCGAGCAGCGGGTACACATCCTGCGGCGGCATGCACTTCTTCCCCAGCACCTTCATCATGCCCTCCAGCACATGATCCGATAGCTCCGACACCGCCGCGGCGAGAGGCGACCGCTGCCCAGCCACCGCCGCCGCCGCCGCCGCGACCCCGCCACCGCTACTACCACCACCAGCGTTCTCCATCTCCTTCTCAGCGACTCTGCCACCAGAAGCAACAAGAGCAGAAGCAGGAGAAGGGGGAGGAGGAGGAGGAGCGTGATGAGCATTTGTAGCAGCAGAAGGAGTAGTAACGGAAGCAGCCTTGTCTTGTTCCTTGGTGCCAGCAGGATAGACTGTAACTGCAGCTGCTGCTGCCGCGGGGATTGCGGCCGCTGGTGACACCTTTTGCTCCTCTTGCTTCCCCATCCGCATGACGGACTCCTTGGTTGCGTCCATGGCTACTGGCTGCTGCCAGTAAGAAAAGCAAACAAACCTTGGATGCAAGAAAGTAAAGATCAGTTCATCGGCTTCATCCGTTTGTTGGTCTATATATCATAAAAATGAAAGAAAAAGTTTGAACAAAATCTGGCAGCAGGTTCATGCCAGAGGGGATTTCGTTGTACGTACCTTGTGTGGTCAATTTGGAGCGATCTTTGCTGTTTTCAATCGGAGCACCAGAAGAGCTTCTATCAGGATTCAAGGTTCCGAGCTTTGGAGGAAATTATGTATCCTCAGTAAAAGAACTAATGTGTAAGATAAGTTGTTCAATATATGTGTTCATATGGAAAGAAAGTACACCATAAAAAATATAGGATCCAAACAGAGTAGAAATTATCTGCAATTACCGCCAGCTTAATTTGTCACATTTGAGCTAGATTTGATAAAAAGGAATTAATAGCATGCCAGCTTATGTCTATCTTGCTCACATCTCAAGAAGGAAGCACTTAAATAGGCATGTTTATCATCAGGATGTATCCAGCAGAAAAAGGAGGATGTATATATAATTAACGTACTTATTAGTTACGTAGATTTGTATAAAAATTTGATATGAATGAATTAATAGCATTCGTCTGCTAATGGCCAGCTAATTTCATATCTCAAATAGGAAGTATCAGTAAAAGAAGTAACGTAAGATAAGTTATTGAATATATGTGTTCATATGGAAAGAAAGAATACCTTAGAATCCAAACATAGCAGAAATTATCTTTAATAATGTACTGCTTAATTCATGAGATTTGGGCGAAAAAATTGATAAAAAGGAATTAATAGATTGCCAGCTTATTCCTATCTTGTTCACATCTCAAGTAGGAAGTACTTAAACAAGTGTGCTTTTCATCAGGATGTATCCATCCAAAAAAGGCAAATGTAAATATATAATTAATGTATTTATTAGTTACTTGGTTTTGTATAAAATATTTGATATAAATGAATCAATAGCATATGTCTACTAAATGCCTAGGTAATTCATATCTCAATGAGGAAGTATCAAAAAAAGAAGCCCTAAGTAAGATAACGTGTTGAATATTTCATATGGAAAGAAAGTATACCATAAAAAATATAGGATCCAAACATAATAGAAATAATATGTAATTATGTACAACTTAATTCATCAGATTTGAGCGAGATTTGATAAAAAAGCAATTAATATCATGCTAGCTTATTTCTATCTTGTTCACATCTCAAAAGGAAGTACATACACATGTATGTTTACCATCGGTATGTATCCACCCAAAAAAGAAGGATGAAAATATATAATTAGCATACTTATTAATTACATGTATTTGTATAAAATATTTGGTATGATTGAATTAATTAATAGCATACCTCCTTTTTTTTCTAATGGCCAGCTAACTTCATATGTTAATAAGAAAGTATCGGGAAAAGAGGTAATGTAAGATAAGTTATTGAGTATATGTGTTCATATGGAAAGAAAGTTTACATTAGAAAATGGTAGAATCCAAACATAGCAGAATTTATCTTTAATGATGTACTGCTTAATTCGTCTGATTTGGGCAAAAAAAATTGATAAAAAGGAATTAACATCATGCCAGTTTAGTCTTATCTTGTTCACATCTCAAGTAGGAAGTAATTAAACTGGTATGTTTTATCATCAGGATGTATCCATCCAAAAAAAGAAAATGAGGATATAATATTAATGTACCTATTAGTTACTTGGATTTATATACAATATTTGATATAAATGAATCAATAGCATACGTCTACTAAATGCGCAGGTAATTCATATCTCAATGAGGAAGTATCAATAAAAAAAAGTCCTGAGTAGGATAAGTTGTTGAATATATGTGTTCTTATGAAAAGAAAGTATACCTCAAAAAAATGTAGAATTGAAACATAGCAGGAATTTTATGTAATTATGGACTGCTTAATTCTTCAGATTTAGGTAAAAAAAATGATTTTGACAGAATGGAATTATAAGCATGCTAGCCTATTTAATATCTTGTTCATATCTCAAGTAGGAAGTACCATTAGTTACTTGGATTAGTATGTTTATCATTAGGTTGTATCTAGCCAAAAAAAAGGAGGATGAAAATATATTATTAATGTACCATTAGTTACTTGGATTTGTATGAAATATTTGATATAAATGAATCAATAGCCTACGTCTATTAAATGCCCAGGTAATTCATATCTCAATGAGAAAGTATCAATAAAACATGTCCTGACTAAGATAAGTTGTTGAATATATGTGTTCATATTGAAAGAAAGAATACTTATAAATGTTGTATAAAAACATAGCAGAAATTCTCTTTAATTATATACTCCCTAATTTGTCAAATTTGGGACGAAAAAATATTTGATAAAAAGGCATTAAGAACATTCCAACTAACTTCTATTTTGATTACATATCACGAAGAAAGTACTTAAACCAGTTTGTTTATCATCAGGTTGTATCCAACCAAAAAAGGAGGATGAAAATATATAATTAACGTACTTATTAATTACTTAGATTTGTATAAAATATTTGATATAAATGAATTATTTGCATGCCTTTACTAAGGCTCAGGTAATTCATATCTCAATAAGGAAGTACTTGAAGACATTTATTTATTATGCGGTTGTATCCAGCGAAAACATGAGAAATAGATTTGTATAAATTATTGATAATAATGAATTAGAACATGCCAGATAAAAGGGGAAAATAAAAAAAAACACCACCAAATGTTACTTAGCTAGTTTGAGATCCCCTTTTAGATGATTTGTTGCAAATACCCCCTCCTAATTCACCTTAGTTTGATTTAGATCCTTTTGCACTTGTGATATGACCTGACACATCTCCTAGTGGATGAGGCCTCAGAGCTTGTGACATCAAACATAGTTCAATCACATCCATCCCACTATGCCTTTGTTCCCATCCTGTCTTTTTCTCTTAGCAAAACAATATCACACTGGGCTCGTCTTACCAGCATTGAATCTATCGAAGAAACTAACTGTTGCTAGCTAGACCACATGATGCAAGCATAACTACTAATCTTCAAGCAATCCTTATGTCTAAGATTGAAGACTCATGGCGTACCACGGCAGCCTAACAGTGTGCTTAGCTCCACAAGCGGGGATGGCTTGGCTGGGTCATTGGGCCTAGTTAGCATGGATGATGCAGTTGGCTACTTGACTATTAGTATTCATATGGACATGTATAAGTGTCTACAACCATCATAATGAGTGAATAAAAGGGCACCAAATCATCTTATATGGGAAAACTCAAACTCAGAGTGATATTTAGGGTTGAAAACAATTTGTAAGGATTGTGCTGAGAAAAGAAATTTTATATAAAAGCATTAATAACATGCATATGATGTACTAGTGCAGATATGCTAGTATATGACACCCATATAGTACAGATGGCCTTTTAAAACTGCGAATCTATGTGTCTGTGTATGTCTATCTGTCTGTCTGTCTATCTAACTATGCTTGCTTGTCTTTTTAAACTGCATAGTTTCCTCCTCTTTCTTTTAGTTAGTGGCGTTTTCTTTTTAGGAGAACTCTAAACCTTCCTTTCATGTAGCAGGTCTCCGTCCTAATTGACTGTTTCATGCATGCTCTTTGGTGTCGAAACACCAAAAATGGACAATTTGGATTTCAGTTGGTGCGTGTCTTTCTATTTATCTATCTATACTGGTTTTTTTAAACAGCATATCTATCTATCTATCTTTCTATCTATCTATCTATATTAATTGGGCACTTCCTAGGTCTCCCACATTGAATAAATATCTAATCATCGATTAAATAGATCATGTAGGTTATCTTAACAGTAGATTAGACCATTTGGTTAGATCCGTGTGAAATGTTGTGGGTCAGTTAAATCCCATGCAAATAGTTCAAATAAATTTATTTTAAAATTTTTAGGGGAAAATCCAAATACCCCCTACAAGTCACCTCTCCTTTTACTTTCCCCCCTACAACTCAATCTTGCCAAATACCCCCTATAAGTCAATATCTCTTTCAATTCCCCACCTCTGCTCAGTTATAAGAGATTTGAAAGAGATATTGACTTATAGTATTGACTTATAGGGGTTATTTAGACAAGATTGAGTTGTAGGGGGGAAAGTAAAAGGAGAGGTGACTTGTAGGGGGGTATTTGGATTTTTCTTAAATTTTTATGGTCTAATAAGTTCTGTGTTAGTTAGAACTGTTTAGAACAATCATTGATGAAATGTATGCAGGGAACTTCTTCAGCCTATTGGACTAATATTGATTTCAGGCTAATTACCAATGCAATTAAGGTTTGTAGTCACATGAAGCTACACAGTGTTGAAGAGACATAAACATGCTTGAAGTCCATGTCGTCCCCCTGCAGGCAGCCAACGGGAAAACCCTAGGTAGCCACCACCGCTGCCACTCTCCTCCTCCCTAGCCTACACCTGACTGCCACCGGAGCAACCCGCCGGAGAACCGTGCAGTGAGTCAGGATGGCGCCAGCTGGGACAAACCTCGGTGGTGCGCGTCTCACGCAAGGATGAGGTGGCATAACACATGGCGAGGAATAGGACAATTACGGGAGCGTGCAACGACCACTCGTGCAGGATGGCACTATATCGATGTGGTTTTCCCGACTCCACTTCCCTTCCTCTCCTTCGCCTATAAATGGCCCCAAAAGCTCTCCCTTGCAATCCTTTTGCCGTCCACTGAAAATCCTTAGTCGCTGTCACTGGACAACACCTCCTCCTCGAGTTTCTTCTCGCTCGATTGTGCAAGAGCTTCTTCGACCGCCAAATTCTACTTGCCGTGCTCCATGTTAACACGTCACCACATTTGTTAGTCTCGAACTATTGCCCCGCACTGGCTTGCCACTTAGCAACTGTCTCGCGGGGTGCCACTGGATATCCGTTATAATCAACCTCATTCATGTCACACCTAACGGGAGCAGTTTAGTTCGCTTGCGGTCTCCCCTTTTGGGTTTTGGTTCACTAACAGTTGCTACATGCGAGCGAAAGGAAGGTGGCGGTGGTACATCGTCTACTTGCTGGCGTTTTGATGGAATCCTTGATCGCGATGACCTCTGTGGGGCAATCTTCTTCTACAATGCAAACATGACAATGATCGTTGGTCGTATGTACACATGGTCTATAATAAAATGTGTCGATTGGTAGATAACTTACCGCCTTCTGGCGCGGGATGTAATCATCGTCATCGACCCGTTTCTTTCCTTTGTTAGGGCTAGGTGGGTGCGGGTCACTCGGTGAATGATACGATCCTTCGCTAGGCTCGCTTTCGTCTGTTGCTGATGTTGCTGGAAGTAGTTATGTCGGGATCCATTTTATCTAAGCATTGAAATAATTGTCATTCGGACAAATTTTAAATGAATTATAACATACAAGTGACATTTACTATGCATTATTAATTACAAAAAAATTATTACAAATTTTATTCTACATCGGTTCGAAGAACAACAAATTTTTAACGAATTATAACATACAAGTGACATTTGCTGAAATTTTAATTAAATTATAACATACAAGTGACATTTACTATGCATTATTAATTAGAGAAATTATTACAAATTCTATTGTACATCGGTTCGGAGAACAACAGATTTTTAACGAACTATAACATACAGGTGACATTTACACAATCAAATAACTCATTGAAAATTAACCCTTAAAAATTAAAAAGTCAAACCTTCATATCTATCAATACATAATAAGTCTCGCCTTCACTTTTATAATTGAAAAACTAAAAATATTTTTTGAAAACTTGGAACAAAATAGAAAAATATAATTCAAATTCAATGAACAAAAATTAAATTTTTCCTTAACATATATAAATTTGTACACAATCAAATAACTCGTTGGAAATTGAAACTTAAAAATTCAAAATTCAAACATTCATATATGGCAAAATTTGCTACAAGACATCGTGACTATGCGATATTAGCTCTAGGACATTGAAAAAAATGAAGTTTTGGGGTAACCCACTCCCAAAACATGGTTATTTGCTGGTGGACACCGTATCATTTTTTTATTAATTTCCGGCTGGAGAAGAGAGAGAAAAACATGGTTAATGTCCAAAATACCCTTGGTTCCACTGGTCAGTCATCCGTCTTCCTTCTCTGATTCCTCTTTCTTCTCTCGGTTGCATCGGCAGTAGGGCATGGGCAACGGACGAGCTCCCGCGACGGCAGGCGGCAGGCGGATCTCGGTGGGCGACAAGCGGATCTCGGCGGGCTCCCATGGCCGCGGACAACCTCCTGCAGCAGCGAACGAGCTCGGGCGGCGGGCGGATCTCGCCGGGAGGCGAGTGGATCTCGGCGGGCGGTGAGCGGATTATGGTGGACAACCTCCTGTGGCAGCGGACGAGCTCCGCGGGCCGCGGTGCGGCAACGGTCGAGCTCCGCGGAGCTCGGCGGCGGTGGATGACCTGTGGCGGAGGCGGTGGGATGGTGT
Organism: Leersia perrieri; assembly: GCA_000325765.3. Taxonomy (NCBI): domain Eukaryota; kingdom Viridiplantae; phylum Streptophyta; class Magnoliopsida; order Poales; family Poaceae; genus Leersia; species Leersia perrieri. The sequence goes on from CM002485.1 coordinate 8,012,902, forward strand.
GGGTCGGGGCGGCGGCGACGACGAGCGGGGTAGCCTCCTGTGGCGTCCT
>CM002485.1:8022400-8037420 GCA_000325765.3 Leersia perrieri
CACCATCTGTGTTCCGGCACGGTTGGTAACCAGAGGAGACGTGGTGCTGTGATTGCGGGGCTCAAGAAGCCGGATCGACGTGTGTTGCGACTCCGCCCAAATCGTTGGTTATCAGAACCTTTCGGAAGATCGGGAACCCTAGTCCACATCAGGCAGCGCGGAGCTCAGCGCGATGCAGATCCGCCCATGTCGGCCCCTTGGACGATGTGAGCGGCGGCTAGGGTTTCTCTTCTGGATTGGGTGCAACAGACACTTGGGAAGATGAAATTATTCATGTATCTGTTTTCTTTTAGGTATTACTAATTTACTTCCAGGTGTCAAGATATTCTTGCTTGAAAAAGGAGATGAGTCGTTGAAGCAATCTCGTAAAAATGCTATTGATTACAAGTCCATAGGATGACGATAAAGAGTTTATTGTTTCAGCGGTAGAAATTGTGCATGGTGACATCGATGATAATGAACCAAAGCGTGGCGGCTCTGTGTGTGGCCATCAATAGCTTCATCGAGACAGGTTGGATGGCCCGTTGGAGACTATACAAGGACTATTTCGCACATAATCCTACGTACCCTCCCGAGGGTAAAGTTTAGGCCCAGGTTTGTAATACTGCAAATATGCAGCTGACATAATAATGATATGGAGAAAACATAGTTAATCAATTAGTGCTGATTAGTTTCAACATGCAGCTCATATGCAATTCCTTTGTAGCCTAAGAAACAAAAGAAAATTAATACAAATGCCTTTCTCTGTACAAATATCCAAATAAAACATAAACATGCATCAAGATTCTGTGTACAGAATGTCCAAATAACCCATAACAACTGATGCAATGACTCTGTACAAAAAAAGAACTACAAAAAAAGCATTGCAATTTTAAATGTACCTGAGAATATACGAATACATGCAGAACTACACAAATCTGAGAAACTTGATGCAGAACTGCAATTTATTGATTTATTTACCTCATTAAAGTAATTTTGACTTCAGCACAAATGATTAAATAGATAGCAGTTTATGGATTGTGTGCCACAGTGGCGGAGCTAGGATTTCACCTAGGGTATTCAAAGTCACTCGAAGATACTTGTCTATACAAAATTATCAAACACAATCAAGATATGCTACCCAAAAACCAAGCCTTAATTAAGAATGTCAGTGTTTTGGACCGCCAATAAACTATATGAGGCTACGCACGAACTCGAAACCTTGATGGTGACGGAACACGAGGATTTATACTGGTTCAGGCCCTCCAATGGTGTAATAACCCTAATCTAGTCCGGAGGAATTATTCCGCCGAGTTTGTATGATTGAATATGGTGTATGATTTGGTGTGTTTCGACGTCCTCGACCCCTCCTTATATAGGGAGGGAAGACCGAGTCATGTAGGAATCCTAGCCCTAGACGGCTTAGGGTTTTCTTATTTGTTACAACATCTATGCGGCCGACTGCCGTGGGATACAAGAAAGGCCCAACCGGGTGATTTATCTCTTTACATATATGAACTCCGAGTTGCATACGACTCGGGATATGCCTTATCTCTTGGATTGTGCTGTGGGAAACAAGGCACTGATGGGCCGGGCTACTTTCCCTTCCTTCTATCAATCTTTTAGAACTCCTCTTCTTCGTGGGCTAATGATGGTCCGAGTAGATACCCAGTACCCATATTCTCCACAGTAGCCCCCGAGTCATTCATAATCGAGATGCATCTTCTTCTTCAATAATCTCCAAATCTTCAATCTTCCATCTTCTGTCATTCTTCCCAATCATCTCGCGTCGAGTGGCGCACCTATTAGGTGTAGCCCCCGACTCTATGATTAATTGGGAAAACAACTAAACTTAGAGTCTATTTGAGACAATCAGGTCACATGGAGCTTAGCATCGATCATTTTGAATGATAGGCCAGAGGTTATAACATGACGCATAGCTATAGCCAAATGCGATTTTTTAGTCGGATAGACATATATCCTCATCTTCATAAACTCAAGGCAAATTGCTTAGCATCATTCACCCAGATAATTCTGACCAATAGGCCAGAGGCAGGCTTTTAGCCAAGTAATTAGAGTAGTAATAACTTGCACCTTAATTTAAATAATGATAAGCAAACCCCAAATTAGGTCATTACTCACTCCAATCTCACCTTGTGAGTAGCTCCAAGTAAATTGCATGTGATTTTCCATCACCTAGAAGCACAAAGGGCATGCTTTAAAATTTACCAGGCCAAAATTGTAGTTTAGTGTCGATCATCCAAGTGATAAGCCAGAGGCTCATCATGATAATCCAATTATCTAGTTTTTACAGCAGTCGACTGCTCTCTTCGAGTAGTAAATCTTCAAATCTTCTAAATGCAGTCTTTAATCCACAACACAAATTAGAAAGTCAAACTTTCGGTGATAATCCGAGTGATCAATCAAAATCCTGTACCACCAACTGATTCCTGTGATAAACCCTTGAGCTTTCTTATAACGGCTCGAAACTGACGCCATTAAACCTGGGGTCCATTAAGTCAAATCGCGAAAATTGTGGATCTGACGCGTGCCCAATAGTGCCAGTTTTCGCCTTTATCTCTTCGTCTTCCCAGTCAGATTCAACACTGTTGCTTTATTGTTTCACTGCGCTCGATCCATTCTTGCTCTCGTGATTCATACCGCGCTCCTAAGCTCCTCCTCGCATCTCCAAAAATCTTCCACCACCTAGCTCCAACTCTCACCATGGCTAGCGCTGGGAGCTCCAAGTCCGTTACCGATGCATCTGTCGACGAGGATTCGGCGTGGCTTCCGAGCTCGATCGACGAGGGGAAATTGAACCTGATGGTGAAGGAGGTCGTTCTTCTCCGTCAAGAGGTAGTTTCTTGGCGCCGTGCTCGATTCGATGTCCTGCCCTTGCCTAACACCGGCGAGGCAGTTGTTTTTACCCCTTTTTTCTTCTGGGGTTTCTCTCTCCCTGCTCACCCCTTCCTCAGGGGGCTTCTTGATTTCTACGGGATTAGGATTCACCAACTCCATTCTCCACATTTCTATCTTCATCCATCTATGCGAAACTTTCATGGGCATCTTTCCCCACTTCAACCTCTTTCACGCCTTGTTTTTTTCTAAAACCACATCCCAGCCATGCCAACATCTCCAATGTTGGTGGAACCGGATTCCAATGCCGTTCCACTAACAAGTACTTCAACATGTCCTGCAACACCTCCAACAAGGGATGGCACGACGAGTGGTTTTATTACCCTAACGCCGAGAAGTCACACGGTGAGTATTCTTCCGAGTACCCCATTCCTTGCAATTCCTGGAACGCTAAGCTCACCAAGCAAGAAATGGAAGAAGTCGCCCCTCTGATGAAGAAGATTGCTGAGTTGAAGCAAGACGGGCTAACTGGAATCTGGGTGGCTCGACACTTCTTAAAGTACCGACTAAATCCCCTCAAGGAGCGAGTTCACCTAGCCTTTGAATACACAGGTCACCACGATCCTACCAGGGAGTCAGAGGTTGACCTGATAGAAGAAGAAGTCAGCAACAAGATTAGGGCGCTTTTTGCTGATGACGTCGACATCCCTACCGAGAAGGACAAACCTCGGTGCAGATCTTTCCACATCTAAAGGCAGACCTCTTGGGTATGTATCCCTATTAATATAGCATATCACTTTTCCACCATTAGAGTATTAATTGTTTGTACTGATCTTCAGGAGTATTACCAGCTTGACTCCAGGCCTCTAAGCGTTGCCAACATCCCCAGGCCTAAACAGGCCCCAATGCCTGATGGCCAGGCCGTTGATTTCTTCAAGGAGCTTGGAGATGATGAATAAGAGGCAACCGAGGCTACTGCCCCTGCTACTTCAGTCCACGCCGACTCCCCTCAAAGGAAGAAGTGTAAGATGATTATCACCAACGACTCGGACAACGAGGCGACCGACTAATCAGCCCTAGCTCCTCGTCTGTCTTCTCCTCCACCTCCCTCAGTACCTAAGGCGAGGCCTTTTTCACCTCGCCCAGCTAAACGTGGGCGTTTGAAGGTGTCCAAAGTGTATGTTCTGATGTCTTTGACTCCTGTATTCAAATCTTCGAATATTCTTTAACCTTGATTACTCGATGCAGCAAGCCCAATACCAGTTTTACTGGTAAAGAAGACGACACTCTACAGCAGCCCCTGACTACTTCAGTAGTCGAGAAGCCCACGGCTATGCCGACTGATTCTCAATCGGAGTTTGTGGAAGAGGAGACCCCAGCGACTACTGTCTCTCCATCGCCTCAAGCAACTGCCATGGATATCTGTCCCACCACGGCCCAAGTTGTAACATCTTCTGACATCATCCCCTCTGGGATGTTCCGTATAAACTTATTCAATTCCAGCAAAGTGATATTCTTTCTTGATTTTTGGTTATATCTTAAAAAGTCTTGTTTTCAGTTGAGACTGCTCCATCCACCACCACTGCTACTGCTCTGGTCGCTATCGTCCAAGTCACTTCTTCCCCAGCCTTGGTGTTCACGACTGTCGTTGATATGCCGAGTGATGTTAAGGGGAATCAAGCACAAGGCTCTCCCACAGCTGTTGAACCGAGCGCTGGTTCTGATAGTGAGAAGACTGTCAGTGAAGAGGTAAACTTAAGCTCTTTTTCTTCAGTTTTAACTTCCTTATACATGGCTCTAGCTTTATCTTCTTAAACTTAATCTCTTAGATCATTGGATGACGATATGGCCCCGATCCTGACCAGATTTCAGTATTGGAACGGATTGAAGACCAGAAAAACATGACCAGATTGATCCAGCTAGTGTCCGAGTCATCTGACCTAGTCCTGGTAAGTTATTCTCTAATAACAGTCACCTTTTCTCGGACTTCTTTTTCCGTACTCATATGCATTGTCTTTCTAGAAAGTTATCAAGAACTCCAGTGCCAAAGATACACTTTTGGAGCGCATTGCTCCATTGGCTGAAAAAGCTAAACCAGCTCAGGAGGAACTGGCTACTCTTAGGAATGAAGTCGCTGGTTACAGGAACATCCGCAGTGAATTCAAGGACAAACTCAGAGGTAATCTCTCATCACAATGTAATTCCATTATCTTCAATCTTTTCCTTGAGTCTGACTATTTTGTATCTAGATTTCCTCGGCCATGATCCTGCCATACTTGAAGCTAAAAAGAAGGCCGATGAACAAATCCTTGAACTCCAAAAGAACCTTGAAATGTACGCCCTAGAGAATAGAGGTAAATTGCTGTGACATTTCTAATCATGCCCTAATTGACCATAACCTTGATCACTTTGCTTTTCCTTTCTTCCAGATCTTGTTGTCGGCAACCATGACTTGGAGAAGCGATTGGTACAGCTGGCCGAGTCATATAAAAAACTTAAGGCTGAATCTCTCGAGAAAATTCAGTCGGCTAACAAGAAGCACTCAGAACTCATGGAGAAGTTTGAGGGTGAGTCTTTTTTATCTTGATAACTAGACTCAAGTCTCGTTCACCAAACTAATCTCACTATCAATTCATTGTGTAGATTTGAAGAGGTCATCTGCCAAAGAACTCAGTGCCATGAAGACAAAGCATAATGGTGAGTTCTTGAAGCTGAAGACTGAATTGGAAGAGGCCGGAAGGATAAATGCCGAGTTCTGCCAAGCCGCTGAACCAATTCTCGACAATCTCCACGCGGCCACTGCAGGATCAAACACTTCAAGCTTCCAGACAGTGATCCAGCTTCTTCAGTCTACCCCATCTAGGCTCAAAAATATCATCCTTGAGAGCGCCAGTGTTGCTTGTGGTCAAACCTTAGCGGTGATCAAGTCATTATATCCCAAGGTTGATCTTGAGCCAATCACCTCAGGATACGCGGATGGGACAACTGCTGAAAAGGCTTTGGAGATATTAGATGAGGTATATGATATGGCCAAGATCATGGCGAATGATGCCTTATATCCTGAGGAGGGGAAACAATGATGTGTAATATTCAAATGCTTCTTTTGTTTATGAAATTCTTTTTCATTTTACCAAGTCGCACATTATTTAATTCACACCAAATCCATATGTTTAAACACTCATCGATAATCAAATTGTGGAGGATATGGGTACCGGGTACCACTCGGCCTGCTTATCCGACTAAAGATAGGAGGTGGCCCACATCTATGTAATATGTAATAGACTAGGACTCGGTTGCCATGTTGCCTTGTATCCCAAGGCAAGGTATAGAGCCCCGGCCGAGTACTTCCTAGTATCGATTTAGGAAACCTAACCTGTATCCGGCTGGGCCTTTCCATGTAACCCGGCTCCTCAACCCTATTTAAGGGGAGTCGGGGGAACCCCCAAGGGCACCAAACACCGAAGAGCACAATATCATACAACAACACCCGGCGGATTACATCCAGTAATCCACCGAAGGCTGGAGTAGGGTATTACTCCTCATATTGAGGGGGCCTGCACCAGGATAAATCTTGTTCCCCTCTCCATCGTTCTTTTCGAGCTCGTGCGTAACCCTAGATTCAATATTGCCGGTCCAAAACCCCGACAGTTGGCGCGCCAGGTAGGGGTTGCGCCGAGGATTTCGTCAGCAAGCGTGATAGAATCAACTTCAAAATCGCCGGATTTATTTTCCGGCATCATCACCATCATCAGTTTCGTCCCGGCTGAATTTCAACTTATCTAGTGGAATCGCCTCGCCTCTAAGCAAGACTCTTCGTTAATTTCTGGGATTTTTGCTTCGACGCCGATGACTCCATCAGATTGGTTAGGCCGGGATCATCACAGATCAATCTACTAACCGGTTGTTTCTTGCCAACAAAGTTATCCAAATCAATCGCCGTCTAGAGATCGGAGTGGGCGCCGATGGCACGTATCTGTATGGATGTTGGAATGATCAATCAAAACATCCTGTGCATCACGCCTCCAAGCCATGCATGATCATTCAGCAGCACGTCGATCATGTGGGCAATCAAAACAATCTGCAATACCATAGCATATAGATCCACGGATTGGTTTTCTAGTCAATCCACTACATTGCGATTATGATAACCACGTAGGCCTTATAGGTACTTAGCCGACTGAAGTACTGCGATATCGCGTGCTTCCTCCAGTCGGTCGACATCATCCAGTCTGCCTTCTTCGGAGCTGGACTCACCATATGCTTGGACTTGTAGAGACTTATGATTGACTTTAGTTGGCAACACAGCTTCCGAGCCATAGATGAGAAAAAGGTGTGCATCCTATTGCTCGACATGGCATGGTTCGTTAGGACCACAAAATAGACGGCAACTCCTGCACCCACTTGCCCGCGTAAGGCTTGAGCCGATTAAAGGTTCTAGGCTTAATGCCCTGAAGAACCATGTCGTTAGCTCGCTCGACTTGCCCACTGCTACGCGGAAGTGCAACAGAAGCATAACAAATCTTGATCCAAAACTCATCGCAGAAGTCCTTAAAGAGATCAATTGTAAACTGAGTGCCATTGTCAGTTATTATCCTGTTGGGTATACCAAAACGGTAGGTAAAACTGAGGATGAAGTCCTTAGCTCGTTGGGATGTAATTTTGGGCACTGGTTTTGCTTCAATCCACTTTGTGAACTTGTCTACTGCCACAAAAAGATGAGTGAACCATCCAGGGGCTTTTCTGAAGGGGCCGACTGGATCTAGCCCCCAAACTGCAAAGGGCCAAGATAATGGGATTGTTTGTAGTTCTTGAGCTGGAACGTGAATTTGTCAGCCGAAAAACTGACAACCTTCGCAGGTCCTGACAACCCTCTTCGCATCATTGACGGCAGTTGGCCAATAAAATCATTGATGAAAAGCTTACCCCACTATGGTTTTTGAACCGGCGTGGTTGCCGCATATACCCGAGTGAATCTCATGTAGTATCTGGCGTCCTTCGTCAATACTAATGCACCTCATGAGCACTCCATTAGCCGCCTTCTTCAGCTCGCCCTCATGAATTGTATAAACTCTGCTTTTTCGTTCAATCTTTTCAGCTTCAGCCTTGTGAGCTGGCAACTCATCCTCTGATAAGAAACGAAAAATTGGGTTCCTCCAGTCATCCTGCAGATAGGCTACGACTGATTGGCCCCGACTGCTCAGTAGTCGGATTCTCAGAGGACTCGGTAGCCGGCGGATCCAAAGACTCGATAACCTGCTCTTTCCTCTTAATAGTTGGCTCATGGAGATATTCAATGAATATGTGTCGGAGTTTTGGACCGGCAAATAACTATATGGGGCTACGCACGAACTCGAAAGCTAGATGGTGACGAAACACGAGGATTTATACTGGTTCAGGCCCTCCAATGGAGTAATAACCATAATCCAGTCCGGAGGTAGTATTCCGCCGAGTTGTATGATTGAATATGGTGTATGAGGTGATGTGTGATCTAGTGATCTTGGTGATTTTTGATGCCCCTGGGGGCTCCCTCAACCCCTCCTTATATAGGGAGAGGGGGCCAAGTTATCTAGGAATTCTAACCCCAAACGGCTTAGGGTTTCCCTATCTGTTACAATATCTATCCGGCCGACTGCCGTGGAATACAAGGCAAGGCCCAACCGGGTGATTTATCTCTTTACATATATGAACTGTCGTGGGAATCAAGGCATTGATGGGCCGGGCTTCTTTGCTTTCCTTTTGTCAATCTTTTAGAACACCCCTTCTTCGTGGGCTAACGGTGTACCGTGTGGATAGTCGGTACCAATAATCTCCACAGTAGCCCCCGAGTCATTCACAACCGAGTTGCTTCTTCTTCTTTAATAATCTTCAAATCTTCAATCTTCCATCATTCTTTCCATTCATCTCGCAAAGAGGCTGTGAAGGGCTCCACCAAAAATCCAGAGAAAAAATTGGGGCGCCGAGTGGCGCACCTATTAGGTGTAGCCCCCGACTCTGACGATTAGTTGAGAAAACAACTAAACTTAGAGTCTATATCGGACTTTTAAGAAAAAATTTCCTCATAAGGGAATCAGGTGGTGCGCCGAGTGGCGCACCTAGTAGGTGTAGCCCCTGACTCTAGAGTTAGCTGAGAAAACAACTAGACTAGTCTAATGGAGACAACCAGCACATCTAGAGCTTAGCATCGATCATTTGGAATGATAGGACAGAGGCTTTAATATCATACGCATAGCTATAGCCAAATGCGACTTTTAAGTCGGATACACATGTATCCTCATCTTGATATTTTATCAAGGTACACAGCTTAGCATCAACCACCCAATTAATTTGGATAATAGGCCAGAGGCTAAATATCTTACTATTAGGCTTTTAGCCGAGTAATTAGAGTAGTAATAGTTTGCACCTTAATTTGAATAAGGATTAGCAAACCCCAAATTAGGTCATTACTCTTTCAAATCTCACTTTGTGAGCAACTTCGAGTAAATCGCATGTGATTTTCCATCACCTAGTGGCACAAAGGGCATGCTCGATTTGATGTTTAGCCCTCGCCCAACACCGGCGAGGCTGTTGTTTTTACTCCTTTTTTCTTCCAGGGTTTTTCTATCCCAGCTCACCCCTTCGTGAGAGGGCTGCTTGAATTCTACAGGATTAAGATTCATCATCTTAATCCTAACTCCATTCTCCACATTTCTATCTTCATTCATCTATGTGAGACCTTCATGGGCATCTTCCCCCACTTCAACCTATTCCGCGCCCTGTTTAATCTGAAACCCCACCCTAGCCATGCCAACATCTCGAATGTTGGTGGAACTGGATTCCAATGCAGGTCTTTCCATATCTACAGGCCACCCCATCGGGTATGTATCCTCATCAATATTGCATATGACTTCTCCACCTGTAGAAAATTAATTGTTGTACTGATCTTCAGGAATATTATCAGCTTGACTCCAGGCTGCCGAGCATAGCCAACATCGCCAGGCCTGAACAGGCCCTAGTGCCTGATGGCCCAGCCGTTGATTTCTTCAACGAGCTCGGAGATGACAAATAGGTGGCCACCGAGGCTGCTGCCGCTGCCACTTCGGTTCACGCCGACTCCCTTCAAAGGAGAAAGCGTAAGTTGATCGTGGCTAGCGACTCTGACAACGAGGCGACCAACCAGTCAGCTCCAGCCCCTCGCCTATCTTCTCCTCCACCCCTAGCAAGCAACGCAAGGCCCTTCTCACCTCGTCCAGTTAAACGCGGGCGTTTGAAGGTGTCCAATATGTAAGTTCTCCTCTCTTTGCCATGTTTATAATTTCTGCATCCAAATCTTTAGATATTTTCTAACTCTGGTCGCTTAATGCAGCAAACCCAATAGCTGTTTTGCTGGTAAAGATGATGACACTCCACCACAGCCCCTTACTACTTCTATAGTCGACGAACCCGTGGCTGTGCCGACTGGTTCTCAGTCGGAGATGGTAGAGGAAGAAACGCCATCGACCACTCTGCCTCCACCGCCTCAAACCACTGCCACGGACATTTGTCCTGTCATGGCCCAAACCTCGACATGTGCTGATATTGCTCCAACTGATATGTTCTCTATAATTTATACAATTTCAGCCGAGTAATTCTCTTTTTTGATTCTCGATTTATCTCGAAATTCTTGTCTTCAGTTGACATTGCTCCATCCACCACTGCTACCATTGCCCCAGCTGCTGCTGCCCAAGCTATTCCTTCCTCAACCTTGTCGCTCACGACTACCGTCGATGTGCCGAGTGCTGATAAGGAGAAGCAAGCTCAAGGCTCTCCTATAGCTGCCGAGTCGAGTGCCGGCTCTGACAACGAGAAAACCATTAGCGAAGAGGTAAACACCAGTTCTATTTCCTCAACTTAGACTTCTTTGTGTATTTCTCTATCTTTATCTTCTCAAATTTAATCTCATAGATTATTGGGTGGCGATATGGCCCCAATCCTGATCAGGTCGCGGTCATGGATCAAGTTGAAGATCAAAAGAACATGACGCGACTAATTCCACTGATGTCCGAGGTCCTCAGACCTTGTCCTGGTGAGTGATATCTTGCAAAAGTATTTTCGTCCATAATCTGCCTATTGTTTTCATATACACTTTTTTTTCCAGAAAGTAGTCAAGAACTCCAACGCCAAAGATAGCCTACTGTTAGTTCTGGCCCCCTTAGTTGAGGAGGGCGAAAACGTTAGGGACGAGCTGGGTATCTTAAAAGCTGAGATGGCTAAAAGCAAACATTCCGAGCAGAACTTCAAAGATTCACTCAGAGGTAAATTTTTTATTCATCCTTTAATTTTATCTAGCCTGTGAGCACTCGTCTTCATATCATGAAACTTATTACCACAGACATTGCTGGTCCCGATCCTGCTCTCATGGAGGCCAAGAAACAAGCTGAGGCGCAAATATTAAAGCTTCATGCCGAATACTTTGTTAATCTTCAAATCTTGTGAACATCTCTATTCCCATTAGAACTCATCAAGGAAAAGAAGTCGGCTGAGGAAAAGTTAGCCCATGCTGTCGTGCTGAATGTCAAGTCCCATGAGCAAGCGAATTACTACAAGGACAAGCTGGAGACCCTCCTGAAAAAGCATGAGGGTAAGTCCTTTTATCTTCATAACTCGGCTCAATCCTTGTTCACCAGACTAATCTCTCCTGTAATTCATTATGTAGAGCTGAAGAGAAAATCTGCCAAGGAACTCAGCGCCATGAAGACCAAACACAATGAAGAGTTCTTGAAGATGAAGACTGAGTTGGACGAGGCTAGGAAAGTAATCGCCAAGTTCTGTCAAGCCGCAGAACCTATCCTTGATAATCTGCATGCAGCTAGTGTCGGAAGGAATACTTCAAACTTCGAGATGGTAATCGATCTGCTCCAGTCTGCCCCATCCAGACTCAAGAAGATCATCATTGAGAGTGCCAACGTCGTGTGTGGTCAAACTTTGGCAGTGATCAGATCACTATATCCCAAGCTTGATCTCACGCCAATCACTTTAGGGTATGCAGATGGGACGACTACCGAGAATGTTTTGGAGCTCCTCAACGAAGTAGATGGCATGGCGCAAATTATGGCCAAAGATGCCTTGTATCCTAAAGAGGAAAATGATGACGAGTAGAATTTAGTAGGATCTATTCAGAAACAGTCACAGTTATGTAATACTTGAATGCTTTTTCTATTTATGAAATCCCTTTTTTTTAGCTTTACCAAATTGCACGTTATTTAACTCACACTAAATCCATACGTTTAAACACACCGATAATCAAATGAGCTTTACAATCTGGAGAGTGATTTTAAATAACATGAGTCGGCAAAGAAATTTTTGCTATGCCCTATATTTAAACACTCATCCTGACTAGATCTTGAGCACAGGAACCCAGCTAAAGCAATCAAAGCCCCTTTGCGTACCAAACAAGAACATCAGTAAATAGAGCTTCATAATTAGGCATGAAAAATTCTGACTTTATTAAAGACAGAGTTTATAAGATACATATAGCCCTCGACTGAATGCTCGAGTAACAAAGGCACTCGACGCAGGCAGTCGTTCAAAAAAGAATTAAAAAGGGCTAAGTATAGAAGGGACGTAGCTGCTCTATATTCCAAGAGTTGTCCACCAAAGATCCATCTTCACGTTGAACGCGGTAAGCACCCAGCCTTGTTACTTCGGTAATGATGAACGGGCCCTCCTAGATTAGAGATAGCTTATGTCTGCTCTGGGTAGTTTGAATTTTTCTCAAGATTAGATCACCACCAGAAAAGCTCGACCACGTACATTGCGATTGTGGTAACGTCGTTGGCCTTGTTGGTACTTAGCCGACTGAAGTACTGCGACATCGTGTGCTTCCTCCAGTCGGTCAACATCATCCAGTCTTCTTTCTTCTGAGCTGGACTCGTCATATGCTTGAACTAGGAAAGACTTGAGATTAACTTCAGTCGACAACACAGCTTGCGAGCCATAGACGAGAAAAAACGGTGTGCATCCTGTCGCTCGACTTGGCGTGGTTCACAAGGACCACAAAACATACGGCAACTCCTGCACCCACTTGCCCGCATAAGGCTTGAGCCGATTAAAGATTCTAGGTTTAATGCCCTGAAGAACCATGCCATTAGCTCGCTCGACTAGCCCATTGCTACATGGATGTGCAAAAGAGGCAAAACGAATCTTGGTCCCAAACTCATCACAAAAGTCCTTGAAGAGATCACTTCTAAATTGAGTGTCATTATCAGTTATTATCCTATTGGGTATACCGAAACGGTAGATAATAGTGAGGATGAAGTACTTAGCTCGCTGGGCTATGATTTTGGGCAATTGTTTTGCTTCAATCCACTTTGTGAACTTGTCTACTGCCACGAAAAGATGAGTGAACCCACCCGGGGCTTTTCTAAAGGGGCCGACTAGATCTAGCCCCCAAACTGCAAAAGGCCAAGATAGTGGAATTGTTTGTAGTTCTTGAGCTGGAACATGAATTCGTCGGCCGAAGAACTGACAACCTTCGCAGGTCCTTACAACTCTCTCCGCATCATTGATAGCGGTTGGCCAGTAAAATCCTTGACGAAAAGCTTTACCCGCTATGGTTTTTGAACCAGCATGATTTCCACATATACCCGAGTGAATTTCGTGGAGTATCTGGGGCCCTTCGTCAACTCTGATACACCTCATGAGCACTCCATTAGCCGCCTTTTTCATCAGTTCGCCTTCATGTATTGTATAAGCCCTGCTTTTTTGTTCGATCTTTTCAACCTCGGCCTTGTCCACTGGCAGTTCATCCTCCAATAAGAAATGAAAAATTGGGTTCCTCCAGTCATCCTGTAGATAGGCCACGACTAATTGATCCGACTGCTCAGTAGTCGAACTTTCAGAGGACTCGGTAGCCTGCTCTTTCCTCTTAATAGTTAGCTCATGGAGATATTCAATGAAGATGTCATCAGGAACTGTCTGTCGACGAGAACCTAGATTAGCCAAGTAGTCAGCTGCCTCGTTGTAGTCACGAAGAATATGACTCAGCTCGAGCCCTTCAAACTTCCCTTCCAAACGACGCACTTCTTGACAATAGGCCATCATACTTTCATCCTGGCAATTCCATTCCTTCATGACTTGATTAATCACCAGCAGTGAATCTCCATATACGAAAAGACGTTTGGTATTCAAGGATATCGCTAATCGTAGTCCATGGATCAAGGCTTCGTACTCGGCAGCGTTATGGGATGCCTTGAAGAGTATTTGTAACACATATCTAAACCTCTCTTTCTTAGGGGACACGAGGACCACCCCAGCTCCTGCTCCAGAGACACGCAAAGACCCATCGAAATACATTGTCCAATATTCAACTTCCTTGGGCGAAGTATTTGTTTGGGCTTCTGTCCACTCGGTGACAAAGTCGGCTAGCGCTTGTGACTTAATCGAGACCCTAGGCTTGAATGTCAAATCATAGGTCATCAATTCCATGGCCCATTTAGCAATTCGACCGATTGCCTTGCGATTGTGCAACACATCTCCTAGGGGAAAAGATGTGACGATTGAAACAGGATGCGATTGTAAGTAATATACCAGTTTGCGCACCGTGATGAGCACCCCGTATAACAACTTCTGGATCTAGGGATAACGAGTCTTCGAGTCCGCTAATACCCTGCTGACAAAGTAAATTGGCCTTTGTACTTCGTGCGCCTTGCCTTCTTCATCCATTTCAACCACTAGCACCGAGCTGACAACTTAAGGAGTCGCAGAGACATATAGCAGCAAAGGTTCTTGCGGCATTGGGGAGGCAAGCGTTGGAGCAGACGTCAGAAATTGTTTCAAGTCACCGAACGCCTTCTCAGCCTCCGGCGTCCACTCGAATTTATCGGTTTTCTTCAGCAATTTAAAGAAAGGCACGTCTCGTTCACCCAACCGAGAGATGAAACGACTAAGTGCAACCATGCATCCAGTCAATTTCTGTACCTTGGTCAGATTACTCGGAGGTTCCATATTCAGGATGGCCTTGATCTTGTCAGGATTGGCATCTATTCCCCTATGTGAAACCATATATCCGAGTAGCTTTCCTGACGGTACTCCGAAAACACATTTCTCGGGATTTAGTTTCATCCTGTAGGCTCGGATATTGCTAAATATCTCTTGCAAGGCGACTGATGTGGACTAGGGTTCCCAATCTTCCGAAAGATTCTGATAACCAACGATTTGGGCGGAGTCGC
>CM002485.1:8048736-8060000 GCA_000325765.3 Leersia perrieri
GCCACCAGATAGATGCAAATTCAGTGAATTCACTTGTTGCTGCCTTAACCCTTTTATCTTCAGGAAAATTGTAACAAGCAAATTTTTGTTCTACAGCTAACTCCCAATCTAAGTAAGCATTAGGATCAAAGCGACCAGCGTAAGGTGCTATAGTGAACTTAATTTTGGCCAAAGGATCAGATTGTACCTCAGCTCGTGGATTACCGTGACGACGTCCCCGACGATCATTTCATTTACTTGCAAACTCAGAGTTACCTTCAAACTCGTCCTCTTCATCAACTTCCTCTTCTTCTTCCACCTCTCGGGCCCATGACTGAGCTGCATGTCGATCATGGTGAGTACGGCCTTCTTGTTGTTGTTGTTCCAAAATACCTACACGATTTGTCAATTGTGCAATCGAATTATCAATGGGATAAAATGCTTCCTGAGCTTGTTGTGCCACCCTATCCATGGCTTGTCGATGTTCTGCATTGGCTTTTTCCATCACATCAAGGTTATAGTCGTGGTTACTTTGTAACATTCTCTCGAAGTGGCCCACAAGCTGTTTGGTGCGTGGGGTAAGGGGCGCACTACTATCTGACTCAAAGAGACAAATTCACACAGATTATGTAAGTCCTAACTAGTGGTTAGTGGTTTCCCTCAAGTCACTCAACTGTACAACCTCAAATCAAATTCTTACAAGTTCTTACCGTTGAGAAGCAGGCGGTACAACCGGGGCTGGTTCGTGACAACTTATGATTTGAGCGATGAATATAGCGATTGCAAAGCAACTGAACCTGCGAGGTTAGTACAAGGTGGGGCTATAGGTAGGATGGAAGTGCACAAAGGATACTAGCACCACAATAGTCAAAGCAAGTTGAATAATCGTTCAAAGTCTGTACCGTGCTAGTCCTAGGATATATCGTATTAGAGACGCGAGCCTAGACACAAACGATACCACAAACTATACTGAACAAGGGGTACTCTATGCAAGAAACAACAAAGACTTCTAAAGAATAAAAGTGATGCTCAAACTTCCTTTTCCTTCTTTTTTTTAACACTTCGTCTCTTCTCTTTTTCTGGTGCGGCTTTTCTCTCTCTCTTTTTTCTTTTTTTTGCACCTTTCTGCCTTTTTTTAAAAAAATTTAATGCAAACTGGCAACAGAACAGGAAACCGTAAAACTTTTACAACTCCAAAACCGACCGACGAAAACGTCTAAAAACTAGAAATCAGAATCTTGGCGGCAAACCATTCCGTTTCTGAAAGATCCCGAAGATAACAAAGAAGGTGGTGGTGGTGGCGGCGATGGTGTATGCAGCGAATGAGATGGTGGTAGTAGATGTGACAAGAACTCGAAACTCTAAACGACTTGACGCCAAGACCAGCAACTCGACACGACGATGCAACCGAAAACTAAAAAAGGTAAGACTATGCACAACTAGTAAAAGGCTCAATTTGTCTTGGAATTTGAGAAGATCTAACCTACTATTTTTATGGGTTTGTTCTAGACTGTAGGTACAAAAAAATTAATAACCATAGACTCTCACCGATGAACTGAAGCTCTGATACCACCTAATATGCCACAGGGTGTGGCTTTGATTGGCCCGATCTTTGAGGTAGGGAATGACGTTGACGATCTGGTAACAAACCCTACGTCAGCACCTGCAATCGCTACACCACGCCCTTGTCGTTATCAACCGTGCACACACGGCTGACCTATTCACGAAGAACGTTTCCTGCAACGCAAACAAAGAACAAAGCAAGAAATAGATTGAAGCAACTCAGATTGCTAGATAGGTAATTGCGCACAAATATAAAAAGAGCAAACTTGTATTTGCTAGATAAAGAAGTGGCGAACTGATAGCAAGGAGGTCCTGAAGATACAAACGGCGATCTAATCGATCACGGTGAATATCCGGGGTGTAGCTAATAGCAAAACACAACCTAAACAAAACCTAACCTAAATTTGACGACCTGAGGGGTATATAAAGTGTTTTGGACGTGGAAAGGAAGCATATAAAAGATTACAAGTCAGTTACAAAGCCCAAGGCCCACTTTGATTCGGTCTGGAAAGTTGAACCTAATTGTTTTGATGATTCTGGATTGCTCCGTGGGAATTTTGAGGTGAAAGCAAATCTGTTGGATAGATCTTGGAAATAGCTTTCCATCATGTATTTAAACACCTCAATCGGACTCCATATGAGAAGATGACGTCCGTTTAGCTCCAGGCTGGTATGTAGAGTCCGAATTGGCTTCCCATATGTAGCATATTGGCGTTCTACAACAACTAAGCACATGGTCACATACCAAACCACTTTTAAGTAGCAACCTATTACGACAAATATGACTAGCATAATTCAGGAACGAATTTACCTGATAAATTGAGAATGTAGTTGTTGTAGATGCATCTATGGAAGAGATGACCTCATCCTCCACTATTACCTGCTAACAAAGACGCAACACACAACTGTCTAGTACAGTTGTAACGTATAGTACTGTTGTAGTCGGGCGGCGAACGTGTGAGCCTTTGAATAATTCCACCTTGCTTAGCTAGGGAGGAGGAAGCCACCTTAAAAGGGAGAGCCACCCTTCCCCTATCAGACTAGTATTTTAGGGAGATTGGGTCTTTCCCTGAGTGGGTGTGCCTAAGAAAACTGTTGGGGTCCGAGCAACCTTAATTTGTTGGGCCTCGGCCAACCCCACCTGGGCTAGATGTATGACATGACTAGACAAACCCTGGGAGAAATCAAAGGTGGTCGGCTCATCTGTCCATTGATTCCACTGTCTAGGTATCACCGACAGAAATTGCCTGAGACAAACCCCGATGATCTGTAGTCTGTCCTAGATAATGAGGCGGAGCCAACCCTACTCGGCAGCAAGCCGCCGTTTCTGGCCGAGGAAGGGCATCCGGTGGATTCGCCGTGAATCACCGCACCGGGCCAAATAGAATCGACGGTGGCAGTGGTGGTAGTAGTTGAGAGAGCAGCACCGCCGCCAAATCACTCGCCGCCGCCAGGAAGACCACCGCGTTGGGGAAAAGATCTCAGCACCGAGGATGAAGCTGACGGCAGATGAGAGCGCGGCGGTAGACCTTCACCTGCCAACGATCCTTGCGGGTGGGATTTCCCCTTCATCTAGGGTGAGCAAGAGGCGCGAGGTGGGAGGGAGATGGTGCGCGAGGTCGGTGAAGATGGATTCGGTACAGGATATGGTGCAGCCAATGGGATTGCGCGGCTGATGGCGGGATGGCAGGGACTGCGTGGGCACGACGGAAGGATTTGGCGTGGAGATGGGAGGTAGGTGGCAGTAGCGTGAGGCAGGAGGAGATGGTGTGGGAGATGCGGGATGGATGGAATTTTCTCTCCGGCACGGATTTGGTGCGGGAGAGAATTTCCCCCAGGCGGGAGAAAAATTTCTGCATGGGAGCGACGACTTGGGAGCGAGGAAGAGGATCCCGGAAGGTAGGGGATAGAAAAACCCGAAAATGTGATTTCTTATTTTTGGTACAACCTCCGTCTCAAAATATTGAAACTTATGCCTTTTTTGAGGAGATGGAGATTAAGGTTGAGAGAATAGAGTGTTGTGATTGGTTGTGGGGAGAAGGTAGGTGAGAATTAAATGGAGGATGATTTTGATTGGTGGACATGTAGTAGATGGGTGTAGAAGTAGTTTTATTTTGAGGCAAATTTGAATTACTCAGTTAGTTATATTTAAGGCCCTGTTTGGTTGAGGGGTGCTTATAATAAGCCCACCTAAATCTTCTCCAAATAAGCCTTTTAGTTTCCATACAAGGCGGCTTATTTAACGGGCTTATTTTTAGCAGCCCATAAGCACATAAGCACCATCAAGGTGTGCTTATTGTGCTTTTTTTTGTTGCAAATGGCGGGAACAACACTGGATAAAGTGGTTTCAGGAATTTGGTACAAAAATTTGAGGGGCTTATTTTAAGTACACATATCCAAACAGGTAGAGGCTTATTTTAAGTACACATATCCAAACAAGTTTGAGGATTATTTTAAGCCCCTCAAAGCATGAGGCTTATTAGATTAAAAAGAAGCCCCTAGTTCCCAAATTGGGTCTAAAGACAGGAGTACAATCTTTTAGAGTCCGAGTCATTTTATTCTAAACTAACCCAAAAACATGGATTAATTGGGAGCTGTTTACTCCTGTTAGTGATGCTCTAACACCAACCAGGACTAAAATGGTAGCACCCCGTCCTGGATGGTTTTTTATATTGTTTTTTCTCTGCTTGCATCTATTAATATTCATTTCCTCACAAATCATCCATAAATTATGCTCAACAAAATGCCCACAAATTATGCACAACAAAACTATCCACAATATATACATGCACATCCACAATGCAAATAACAAAATCATCCACAAATGATCCAGTACAGACATTCACAATTTTTTTTTAAAAAAATCCGCTGGGCCGCCGTCGGGCCAACACCGCGGCCGCTTCTGCCGCCGTGCACACAGCCATGCGCCACCGCCGCCGCTTCCGCCAGTGGCCGCCCAGTCATGTGTCCCCTCCCCCACCCCCACCCCCCCACCCCCGGCGCTGCCATCAAAGGAGGGAGAGGGGAGGATAACGATCGAGGGGGAGGACTGAGGAGTGAGAGGAGACGGGAAGGGGAGAAGATCATGAGGGGAGGACTGAGGAGTGAGACGAGGTATCGATTGGATCGAGATAAGGAGGAGAAGGGAGGATAAGGATCGAGGGAATCGAGGCATGTTAATTTCGGTCCCGATTGGTTATTTAGTCTGGGACTAAAGATAGTGGAGGCCTGATATGTTTTTGAACTGGGATTAAAAATGATATTAGTAACACAAACTTAGACTTAAGATCAAAAAGTACCACTGGGCTTTCTAACCGGGACTAAAATGATTTTGAGTTTCAGTTTCAATAGAAACCAGGACTAATGTGATTTTTTGCCATCTCAACAAAATTGTTTTTTGCGGTAGTGATAAGAACAACAAAAATAAAACCATATATAACAACAAAATTGCAGAGAAATGTACTCCCTTCATCCCATATTATATGGATTTTTAACTTTCTACATACAACGCTCTGACCATTCGTCTTATTCAAAAAATTATTTATATATTTTTAATTTATTATCAAAAAAACTTTAATCATGTCATATTATTTTTATATCTACAATAAATTTTTAAATAAGATGAATGGTTAAAAATTGCAAGTAAATAGTCACAAAGAAATTTAGGCCCCTGATCATAATAAGCTAGTCTATTTCTTTCGGCTTACTCCTAATAATCTAATAATCTGATTATAATAATCCATAGCTGAAACAAATAGGACCTAAACTTGCACATTTTTTGTTTCACGGCTTAACAATGTGTGATTATATATATATGAATGGAAATTTCTGATATTTGTTATATGTGCCTGAAATACAACAATAATTCCTTAACATAAAAAAAAGACTTAAATCGTTATACAAAAGACTATATAGGCGAATGGATTTTCAGCAATTGTGATTATATTTGATGGAAAAATTAATCGTAGGACGACATGTTCACATCAAAATTAATGATTGCATCTATTTTTCTACTTCGAAAGGGCCACAATAACTAACTTAATGTCGTTGTCATCCACTCCGTACTCTATTATTAATATGGACTGTAACATGCAGGGTCCTTTGTTCTCTGAGAGAAGTACATGAAGAAAAATATACTAGTAGTTCTATAAAAAAAGTCACACATCCATATCAGTACACAGGGAGACGATGTGCTACTTCCCCGTCTTGAAATATGTAGCTATATTAAAAATTTAAATTTATGTTAAAATATAAGCCTAATTTTTGTATTTTGATAGGACCATAGCTTAATCTCATTGCCATCTATTTTTCTAATATGGGCGGTGACAGGCAGGTTATTTCCAGTGTGAGAGAGAAGTACCGAAAGAAAAATATATCTCCATAAAAAGGTCACACATGCATACGAAAATATTTGAGAATCCAGACAACATATCAGTACTCAGTATACTAGGTTAACTAGCCGGCCGACACTGCAGGACTTCGCCGTCGACCGGGCCGCTGCGATCGATGGCCAGGCAAGAACCGGCAGCTGACGTCGGCACCAGCCGCCGCCGTGTCGTGCTGTTTCCGCTGCCGTACCAGGGCCACCTCAGCCCCATGTTCCAGCTTGCTGCGCTCCTCCGCGACCGCGGCCTCGCCGTCACCGTCCTCCACACCGACCTCAACGCGCCGGACCCGGCACGCCACCCGCCTGACATCGCATTCGTCCCCATCCACGAGTCTCTCGCCGAGGAAGAGGAGGGGACGGAGCTTGACTTAGTCAGCCGCTTCCTCGTTATCGACGCTGCCTGCGAGGCGCCGTTCCGCACGGCCCTGGCATCACTACGTGAAAAAGCCGAGGACGACGTCGCGTGCGTGGTGCTCGACGCGCACTGGCTCTCCGCGCTCGCCGCGATGCCCCAGCTTGGCGTGCCCGTGCTCGCGCTCCGCACAGTCAGCGCCGCCACGTCACGCAACATCCTCGCCTTTCCTGGACTATTTGTCCACGCAGATGAACGGCGTGACGAGACGGTGCCGGGGCTCGAGCCGCTCCGGGTGCGGGACCTTATCCGCCAAGATTGGCTGGACGACAGCAAGAAGTGCTCTTTCATGGCCCAGCTCGCCGACGCCATGCGCTCACCCATGTGCGGCGTGATCCTCAACACGTTCGACGTGATCGAGGCGCAGGAACTGGAGAAGCTACAGGACGAGCTGTCCGTCCGAGCGTTCGCCGTCGGGCCACTGCACAAACTCTCGCCTCCGCCGCCATCAGCAGCGGAGGAGGACACGTTCCTGCACGCCCCACACCGCGGCTGCCTCGTGTGGCTAGACGCGCAGCCGCCGCAGTCCGTGCTGTACGTGAGCCTAGGAAGCATGGCAAGCGTCGGTCGTGCCGTGTTCGACGAGATGGCGTGGGGTCTCGCCGCCAGTGGTGTGCCGTTCCTATGGGTCGTCAGGCCCGGATCCATCAACGGCGCGGCCGGCGAGCTCGATGCCGCTGCCATGCCGCCGTTACCTGACGGCGTCGACATGAGCAGAGGGATGGTGGTGCCATGGGCGCCGCAGAGGGAGGTTCTGGCGCACCCGGCTACCGGTGGGTTCTGGACGCACTGCGGGTGGAACTCGACGCTGGAGAGCATCTGCGAGGGTGTGCCGATGCTGGCGCAGCCGTGCTTTGGCGACCAGTTGGTAAACTCGAGGTACGTGACGCACCAGTGGGGCGTGGGGATGGAGCTCGGCGAGGTGTTTGACCGTGTGCGTGTCGCCGAGGCGGTGAGGGAGCTGATGGTTGGGGAAGAAGGGTCCCGCGTGAGGGACAGCGCAGGTCGCCTGAAAATTCGGGTGAACCAATTCCTTGCTGCTACTACGGCCATTGACGATTTGGTCAAGTACATTCGCTCGCTCTGAAAACTGAACTATGTGTTAAAACAAATCAGGTCTGAGTCCTAATCCTATTGCATGTTATTATCTCGTTGCTGTTATCGACATGTGGAGGAAGTCTGCATTGATGGTTACATCTATTGCAGGTAAACTCCGTTGCAATCTGTAATGTATGATTTCACTACGATCAGCATTCTTCCCATGAGTTCTGGAGGAAGGCTGAATCGATGGTTACTTCTGTTCTGGAATTAATAAACTCCGTTGTAATCTCTCATCCATGATTTCACTGGGATCATCATTCTTTCGACGACAAAGAATCCAACGGAAGTGTTCTCTTCAACTTAGGATTTTTTAAGTGTTACCGTATTTTTGTGATTTTTTTTGTAAGATGCTACTAAATTCAATGACTGCATTTAAGCTGCTAGCTGCCTCTTTGTCGTGCATTGAAATTTCTGAATAATGGCTACTCTTTCAATCAGAGTACTGTCGGGCAGAACATCTTTTTTATATTATTATAAAGAAATTGCATATAAAAAAAGGTAAAACTTCTAGAAGAGACGTGAATAAAACTGATTCTCAGATTATCGTTCTAGCTACAACTAGGCATTGGAACCTCTATTTAAGGCATTCGAACCATGTGTCTCTATCTATAATAAGATGCCATGGAAATTCTAAATATGTCAGCGGTCTAACAAGAAAATTCCCATTGCTTAATAAATCTATATATTTCAATGTTACCTGTTCAAATAAACATATAACTTGAAAACTATATAAAAATTAGTTTACATAAGAACAATATAGAACCATATATAACAACAAAATTGCTGAGAAATGTACTAAACTTACACATTGTGTTTCACGGCTTAACAATGTGTAATTTATGTATATGACTGGAAATTTCTAATCTTTGTTATATGTGCCTTAAATCGTTATACAATAGACCATACAGGTGAATGGATTTTTAGCAATTGTGATTATATTTGATAGAAAAATTAATCGTAGGAGGATATGTTAATAACAAAATTAATGATTTCATGTAATTTTTTCTACTTGAAAGGACCACAATAACAAGCTTAATGTCGTTGTCATTTACTCCTTGCTCTATTAATATGGACGGTGACATGCAGGGTGCCGGGTTCTTTCTACTCTGAGAGAAGTACAAGAAGAAAAATATACTAGTAGTTCTATAGAAAGGTCACACATGCTATATACTAGAATCCGGACAACATACGAGAATCCATATCAGTACACAGAGATGATCAGATGATGTACTGATTGCAGCTCAATACTCCCCCGCCTTGAAATATGTAGCTATATTAAAAATTCAAATTTATCTCCAAATATATACAAGTATTTACCTATTTAACTTAAAGGAGACTTAAATATTACTTTTTTATATTATTAGATGGAAAACTAATGGTAGGTGGATCTGTTAACATCAAAAATAATGAATGTAAATACCACAGTTTTTATTTGAAAAGGGCCATGACAAGTACTCCACTCACATGCAGGTTCTTTAATATGGACAGTGACATGCAGGTTCTTTATAGTCTGAGAGTTACTCCATCTATCCTAAATTATAGGACGTAATTTAAGTTATAAGGATAAGAGTTCCTCTATAAAAATTATCTTTATGACATGAAGTCAGTGTTGTTAATTAGATTTATATCCAAAAGTGTTTTTCTGTCACAACAATGATATCTTAATAAAAAAATATGGGTCAAACCCTTATCCTAACAAAACGAAATAGGCCTTATAATTATAATTTGAGATGTCGGAGTAAAAGAAGTACCAAAAGAAAAATATAACTTGATAAAAAGGTCACATATGTATCACTTGCAACATATACGAAAATATACAAGAATCCGGAGAACATGCCTGAATCCATATCAGTGTTGAGGCTAATTCATTTCTTAGAAAGTGCTAGCTAACTATCTACCTCTCCCGTATGTTCTTGAAGCAAAAGTCAAGGAAAAACGCTTCCATGCATACTCAAAAGTTTAAGTTTAAGTTTAGACAAGCCTAGTCATGTACTCCTAGTAGCCTATGAATTTTCTAGAGAAGCATAGCTTATATCCATGGAGCAATGTCAATTTAGTACTCCCTCCATCCCATAATATAAGCGTTTTTCACTATTCATTTGCAATTTTTTATCATTCATCTTATTTAAATTTAATACTTTCTAAATTTTTATAATAAGATGAGTGCTAAAACATTACGAGTAGATGGTCAAAATCCTATATAATATGGGACGGAGGGAGCAGTACTTTTTGTAAGTTGATGAAGTTTCTCTCCTTATGTAGGTTGATAAGCCTATAAATAGGCTCCCAATTGTATGTGTGGATGACTGATGTACCATTCAATGCTGAGTGAAAACACAAGCAAAGCTTGCTACACATAGCTCATACGACCTCCCTGTTTTTGGCACGCAACACACTAGGAAATAACTCCATCCATTCACCTACTAGAAAATAATTTGTCCGTGCTAACGCTACGGTGATACTTGGTAATACAAATTGAATTATAAATTGACATGTATTGCACATTTTTAGTAATACATGTGTATCATCAGAAATATAGTCACACATTTAAAATTCAGAAATAAGAACCCACAATGCCAAAAAAAAGGAAAATGAAAAAAAAATACACCATTCATCATGCACCTGGATTCTTTGAATCAACGTGGAAGTTTTTTTTTTTTTTGAACTTATCAACGTGAAAGTTGAGTAGTGAGAAGGTGACAATATTCGTTTGAAACATTTGAAATGAAGCTTTATCCAACGGTACAAAATCACATTCGACAATATTATCTTATTGAGCAAATAAAACAAGCCTCACAATAGTAGTATCACCTTACAAGGCAAATAGAACAGGCCTCCAACATTAGCTCTTATTGTTCAATAGATGTGTTATTAACGGCCTGCTTAGATCAGTCAATACAACATTCAGGCAGGTTGTGGTAGACAATAGGATAGGGTCAAACCCCTTGTAACAATAGGATACACATAACCTCTTTTCCTTGCTATTTTGATTAAGCGGCATGTCCTGCTATTTCAAAATGAGTTTAATGAATCTATTACAGAAGAAAGTCTAAAGAAAAGGAAAATGGAAAATGGGCGACTCAGGTGGATAGAGGAGAAATCTGTCATGAACAACAATAATGAGCCATGTCCAATCAATACTCAATTAGACATGAAGTATTTGATAAGAAATTTAGATGTCAAACTCTAGCAATGCAATGAAGTTGAGCTGTCTGTGAATACCATCATCAATGCTCGTCTCAAAAAGATGATTTTTTTAAGTGGCAGGCCTATGGCAATTGGGCATTGTCTCTCCTATTTTACAGTAAATATAATTTTCGCAACACAATATGCATGGTGTATTCTTAAAGTTCTTGGTGATTATACTCAATTTATTTGTAGATTAGTTATCATGGTTTGCAAGAGTGATGCACCATGTGGATAATATGGGTACCGGGTATCCACCCGGGCCATTGTTAGCCCACGAAGAGGGGATGTTCTAGAAGATCGATGTAAGGAAGACAAATAGGCCCGGCCCATCAGTGTCTTGTTTCCCATGGCGCAATCCGAGAGATAAGGCATATCCCGAGTTATAGATAGACTCGGAGTTCATATATGTAAATAGATAAATCACCCGGATGGGCCTTGCCTGATGTGGACTAGGGTTCCCGATCTTCCGAAAGGTTCTGATAACCAACGATTTGGGCGGAGTCGTAACACACGTCGATCCGGCTTCTTGAGCCCCGC
This sequence comes from Leersia perrieri, assembly GCA_000325765.3. Taxonomy (NCBI): domain Eukaryota; kingdom Viridiplantae; phylum Streptophyta; class Magnoliopsida; order Poales; family Poaceae; genus Leersia; species Leersia perrieri. The sequence goes on from CM002485.1 coordinate 8,059,905, forward strand.
ATTCGCAGCACCACGTCTCCTCTGGTTACCACCCGTGCCGGAACACAGATGGCCTCGCCGAGAAGGCTAATCCCTGTTTGCGAATCGAAGAACACA